>JARJCX010000113.1:0-523323 GCA_029282285.1 Mycena rebaudengoi | reverse complement strand
TAGTAAGATATACCCCATCGTCGGTACCATGTACTTATCTTACATCTTATTCACAACTACGGTGACCCCAAATTTGCGTGAACCTAAGTGAAGCCTAAGCTCATCAAGGACTTACCGCTGGCACGGACAATTTCAAACAGACAGGGCGTTCAGAATAGTGCTGGTATCATCTGGCATTTGCGGCATGCAAATAGCTCTCCATACCAAGTCACGCTTTTCGAAAGGCGTGGGAAAACAAACAAGCCAGGCTGTATTTGGCAGGGATAAGGAAACACTTGAAGAATTTAAGCTTTTACCATCAAACTTTAATTGTGGATCCCCACGAGCAACAATATCACAGTCAGGTTCAAAGTGTAGCTGTGGACTCCTCGAGCGAGAATATCACAGCCAGGGTCACATTGTGGCTGTGAAATCCCCACGAGTGTAGTTTTGATTCCGCCCGAGTACCAGCACCGAAATACGGCCGGTTTCGTTAATTCCTTCCACTAGCAAGACTTTTGGAAGGGAAGGATCCTGCTCACAAAAATTGCGCCCATTGAAGGTAGTGAACGGGGCGCTTCTACGTAGCCTAGTTTAAGACTGGTTGCTTTCTACCAACCCCAGTTTAATGGATATTAGAAGTTGCGCAAAGCCGTACGAGCTGCATGCGGCATTTGTGCATTGCGCAATGCCGCGGTTTTCTCTTGGGCATTCTTGGTTCTTGTCTTCCAAGTACCATTCAATGCTCCTAAATTTCATATTCCACTCTCAAGAGGTTATGTTTTGGATGTGCACCCTGTCCTTTCGGGATGGGTACCTCAACCACAACTTCAATGGGAGACAGGCAGCATGGATTGCAAGAAATACCCTGGCCACAGAACTTACCCTGCATCTATTTAGAAGAGCTCGACAGGGCAGGCATTCATTGATCACTAATATCTTAGATTGACTACAATTTGCCTAATTCACTATCCAAAAGGGTTAGAGAGCTCTGATTTTTTTCTTTTCTATAATTCATTTAGATGTATATACATAATCTCGTCGAGGGGAATTCCACAGGACTCCCTCGTTGTCCCAATACTAATTGTTTTTCTTCGTCGGTGCCCAAGTGGAAGTGTTACCATCACATCATGTGATGTTCGTCGAGGGTGGATGGTGAGTACCTTATCTCCCAAGACTCGCATAAACCCCTTCCTTCAGACTTAGTCTCCTTTGATGAAAGCCCTCAAGGAACCGTGCCGAACTCTTATTAAGATGGATGAACATTGAACAAGAATCGAAACAACCAATGCCGATCTGATTCCATATCGAAACGAGTGTTGAGCTGAACCGTCTGAACACTCTAAGGCATCAATGCCTACGAAGTACCCAAAAAATAACAACTGTCAGAAAACTGATGGAGCTTTCAACACGACTGACCTGAACCGACCACATTTCAAAAGAGTAAACTGCAGTTGTACAGTCTGTAAAGCCGACCGAAATACGGGGTGTCACAGGCCCTTCCGCTACCATGAAGAGCGTGAGGTCGACGTGAGTGTTTCGCTATTCCCTGCAGTCCTATTAAGCTGGCATCGCAGGATGCTCTTCCCGCCAATAAAATACACCTAGGCGGCCATTTTTGGCTCGACAATGGTCTCGTTTCAACCAAGGTCAAGTTGCGTCCTATGCTCCTGCATGGCTGCTGGTTCGAGTCTGCGATGCGGAATGGCTCCGGAAATGGAGGGCGGCACTACTCGGATTTGTTATAAGGTGGTCTTCCAATTACTTCTTTTTGTCCACCCATTGACTTTCCCAGCCTGCAGCACTGCGTGAAATCGACGCAAAACCTTGAAAGAATACGACGCTCTCAAATGCAAAATCTATCACACAGTACATCACTGGGAAGCCGTTCACGCAATGGAGAAGCACTACGGTTTGGCGACGGAGTCACTCAAACCGCTTATCCTGGAGTCCTCATCGAATCCATGGATTTTGAGGAGCTAGCGGCTTGGTTGGCTATCCGTAATTCACAAGCTAACCATCCATGTCCGATGTGGCTTGTGCATTACAATGATCTGCACAAGTTGTCGAGCGGTTTGACCGCCGCACATCGGATTCCATGCAGGCTGTTTTGGCACAAACTAAATATCTAAACGCCACGGAACGCGAAGAATTTTGAAATCGTACGGCCTTCACAATGGCTGACGCCATTGGGATGAATCCCACCCTATCTTTGGGAGGGGCTAGGATCGATCCTATACTGCCAGGTCAGGCCATATATTCACGTAAGTACAGCTACAAATCACATTATCCCATCCTATCCCAGCTGTGAGCTTAAGGATCCCCCCAATCCTACCTCAATTGGGATTGACATTGGATGGAGTTTAGATTGAATTAGAATATATTGTTGAACTGTTCCCACTACCTTTGTGTTATATCTCAATCCTATACGACTCGTGAGCTTGTGACAATAGGATTCGCTGAATGCTATCTCAATCAGTGTTGACATCGGATTGCATTGGGATTGAGTGAGGATTATGTTCAACCCTTCCCAATCCAAGTCAGTCAATGATTGGACAGAGCTGGTAGTATTTTATAACCACAATGTTTAGTTTCGAAATAGGTAGGATAGATCCTATCTCAATCCTATGACAATTGGCCATCAGATTGCATTGGGATTGAGTTGGGATTTATGTCATTCAACTTTTCCTACTCCAAGTCAGTCAATGGTTGGACATCATGTTTGCTGGACAATGCTGCTCGTAGCTTGAAGATGAAGTAGTCTCCTCGGACTTCAAGTCCATTTTGATAACAATGCCGTCCGTCTTCTCTGGAACGGTTTCCTTGAACCACTCTGTTGCCGAGTAAGTCTGGTAAATCGTAATTACGAAATATTCGCTCACTGCGGATTCCAATCGCAAATTCCAGCAACAACGACGCAGTGGAGTATCCTCTGTCCACCGGTGGAGCCGCGGTTCGTGAGACTCGTCGATGGAGACATGCACCATCCCGGCGTCTTTGAGTGCTACTGCTCGTTTGTATATTCAGAACAGAGCCATGATCACTGCGCACGTACCCAGCAACACCTCTTGACACCAAGATTTCAACCCAGTGCGCAATCTGGCATCAAGTCGCTGATATGATCGGCGAATTTGGCCGCACCTGGCTGTTCTTGCGTTGAGAGCCTGTGAGTCGAATTATCAGCTAACCTGGTCAGCTGGGACGTAATTCAACATACGCAAATGTTCTCAGATCATTCAAGTAATCACGGTATACCCCAGCCACGAAGGGGCCGAACTATTTTAATTATATAAAAATAAATCAAACATCGCCATGTCCAGCCATGTCCAATTGTTAAAGGGCCATGGCAATGTTCTCCACAATTGCACTCTGGTTACTAAGCACTCGTGAGCAACTGAGCGTCGACTGTACCGCAGTAAATCCCTTACCGATAAATATCTTCGTGTGAGGGGCCATCCCTCAGCTTGTTGTTGCGCTCCTCCACAATCGTTTGATAAACAACTTCTCCTTTTCATCCAGCTGTCCAAAAGCTCCTCTCTCGCTGTGTGCCATACCGTGAGATTCTTCCCAGGCGCTTTATCGGCGCCCTCCATGAGCTCTGCGACCCTCGCTGCGATCTGGTCCTTCTTTTCTTCACTGAAAATGTCGATCGCGTACTTGGCGGCTGGTTTCGGCGCGGTCTTTACGTTGTCGGTCTCGCCCGTTTGTTTGACGAGACCCTTGTTATAACAGTATCCCTCGATCTTTTGTGGTTGGGATCGGCAACGGCAACGCAGGAAACTGTCTCTTGGATCCCTTTTTGAATTCGCGGTCGGCGGCCCTTTTGGCTTTATCCGCCTGAACTTGCTTTTCGAAAGCAAGATAGGATGGTACGAGAGTGAGAAGGAATTCTTCAAGTGCACTGTCAATTTGGTCATAACACACTATAGCAGGAACCGAGGAGTTCTGGGTCTCGTCAGTGTCAACAGTGCTCGCAGATGCCATAGGTCAAGCGTAGGAGCGGGGGAAATAAATCTACGATAATGAGGGGCACACTCATATGTAACCCAGTGACTCATTGGGTGCTTTGGCTTTCTGAGACACAATAGATCGCGTTGAAAACAGCAATAGAATAATGATCGCTATCCCAAACAATGAAACTGAGCTTTGACAGTTCACGGTGCTTGGAAGGGCTCGAGCGTGGGTGCACAGAAGCGCGCTTTGACCTGACCAAAAGAACAATTAACAGTGATCGGGGACTGTTACTAGGGCCTTCTGAACATGAAACTGTCAGACAGCTGGAAGGTAGACTCTGAATTCTCCTCTTGTTGTTCAATGGTTGACTTCTGAACATCACAACAGGATTATTTACCGACTGTTGTGTAATATGTTGTTAGGATAGGATTTTGAACACAGATTTACCTCACAAATCTCAAACTAAAATTCTGACTTGACCCTTATTGAAACCAATGATGCCTTGCTGAGAGATCGGTTTGTATCCCCAGATTGCGGGGTGCTCTCAAAAAAAATGCGTGGATAGGATAGGATGGGGATTCTGACCGGTGGATCTCACCCAGGTCTTATGCTACCCAACACAGGAAATGCTAGATTGGGGGTGTCGCAAAAAATAAGATGTGTGGATAGGATGGGATTTCTGGCTGGTGAATTTCAACAAAGTCTTATCCTACCCAACACGTAAAGCACCGGATTGTGGGGTTCCAAAAAATAAAATGTGTGGATAGGATAGGATGGGATATCTGACTGCATGATGGGATTTTCTAAGTGGTGAATCTCAACAAATGCCTTATCCTACTCAACAAGTAATGAACCAGATTGCGGGGTGTGCTGAAAAATAGAGAATGCGTGGATAGGATAGAATGGGATTTTCTAACTTGTGAATCTGCTCAAAAGCCTTCTCCTAATGCACTAGGATTTCGGTGTGTTCTGAAAAAGTAAAATGCGTGGGAGAGCCGGGGCGAGGCCATATCGGGCCCTATTAGACCGCGTCGCTTCAAGTTGGCCCAAGCACGAACAATCTCAACTGATGTGATCATGTCCACCGAGCCAAACAACGCTTCTTTCACCTCACCCACAACGTACACACCTCGTCTCACACCCTTTCCCTTCGTTTCGCTCCATCCTCTTCCTCCTCGATCTCGCGCTTCCACTTTATGTGGACCGCCAGCACCTGGACCCATGGAAAGCCTCGAACGGCTGACTGGTGTTATGGAGTGGCACAATCCGCATTTGTGCCACTGGCCCACCTCAAGTCGACGGCGGCACCAAATAATACCATGTGGGCAGCACAGTGCGTTTCCTCTGAGTGCATTTTTCTTGAATAATAACTTGTCTCTCAATTTTCTCACCAGATACACCAATCCAATTCTATCCTATCCTATCGCATCCTATCGCATCATATCGCTCTCAACTACCGTGGGTCTGATTTTGCTTCCGCTGGAGCATCACTAACATCATAGTCCTCAAGATTTAGTTTAGGGATTTGAGAACAGATTCATTCCAAGGTGAGTATATCCTATCCTATCCTACTCCTGTGAGCCTGCCAGACAAGTTGGGTAGGATAGGATTTTTCGATCCCATCTTATCTTCCTTGCTCATTGCATATAATAGATAGGATATGTTGGATCCATGCAGTAATTAGTAGCTACTGGTGTGTAGTATAGGATTAATCATATGAGTCTCCCGACATGAGAATAGGATTATCCTATCAACTGAAGTGGTCGGCCTTCAAAACTTGATGTGTGTCAGATGTTTGTTTTGTCAATGCTGGCCTTGGCGACTCCAACAGCATTTCCTTTGGACGTTCAACCATCCGATCTATACGCAGCTGCAGGCTATGATCTACTCCGTTACTTTGACTGTGGAAAATGGGGGCGCCATGTTTGGGTTACCATCAAAGAACACCTTCAAGCGAATGTGCTAGCATCAAAATTCAATGACTAGTGAGTAGTTTTAGAAATCTAACTCCCAACTCCGCACTAAGGCTTAAAAGCATGAATCAGTTCCCACGCTGGAGAGGGTTGAAGACATACCGTCACCAACAACGATTGACTACTCAGAGGGGCAAACATTTGTGGATATCTCAAGGCACGTCAAAATTCTGGGAACTCACCACTTTTCATATTCCATTCGTTTTCAACCTCTAAACGGGGCAGCAGACTAGTAGGGACTAGGGAAACATGTGGGTATGGGGTACAGATTTTTCTAGCCGGTATAGCAAGTGCAAACATTATTTGCCTCAAGATCCAACAAGTGGTCGCCGATATTCCTAGGAGCGGATGCTCTGGGTCCGTCTTGCGTAGACAATTGTTGCAACAATGCTGGTCGGAGCTACAATTAAAATTAGCGCAAATATAGTATCCAGAACAATGGAGCCCACGCTTGCGGGGAGTACCACTGTTGAAGTACTCGTCCGAAACCTCGTTTCTATCCAAGTACGAAGGCCCTCATCGACTGCTTTCGAAACGTTACATCGTCCCCTTCCTTTTGGAGCTTCATTTCTTGGAAGACGCTTGGCTGCACCAAAAGGATCGCTCGGGCTGCGATGATGATGTCGCGGCCGGCCCTGCCCGCGCGCTGCATCCAGATCGAGAACGAGTTTGGCACCATGAACTGCACGACCTGTTCAACGTGCGGAATATCACAGCCCTTCATACTTCAGTATTGAGCAAGGCAGAGTAATTAAACGAACTCACCATCCCGCAGCCTCGGTCGTCAGGAGTATTTTTATTTCTCCTTTCCGAAATTTCTCCATAATGATACGTTTTGAGCGCTTACTTCGGCGGGAATGATAGAGCGCTATTTGGCCGCGCGCCATTCGCGGGAGAGCTTTCCGAAGATATTCGAGTGCGGCCATGCCCACCTCGATGTCATTGAAAAATACCATGGACTGTATAAGCACAACCAAATCATACTCGCATAAATGCGGAGGGACGAAAAAGGAGAGCTTCCAGGTCCTTCTTGGCCGCCTTCATGTGATGGACAAACCACGCAATGTTGGGACGATCCGTTCCGACGTTGACATGAAAAGAGTTGTCTGAGGAGATGTGAGTTGAGCGGCGCACTTCGTCCAGAATGTGGGGAGGAAGGGTTGCAGATGCGACAAAAAAGGAACCTTGAGTGAAACGAAAGCACGGAGCGTTCCCAGCTCGGCATATTCGGGACGAAAGCTGTCTCCCCATTGAGAGATACAGTGCGCTTCGTCAATCACGAACGCAGCAATTCGCGCAGCAAACGCGGTGTGCTAATTAAAGCGCGAAATTTGTCGTGCTTGAGACACATGTCGGGCGACGTGATAATAACCCGGTGTTTGAACTCTTGATTTCCTAGGTTTGGATGTTAAGAGAGGCCCTTGATAAGTATTCAAATGCACGCACCTTGTGGACCTCATTGCTATATGTGTCCCCATTTACGGCGACAGCGGAGAACCCCATCTTCTTGAACCGCGATGCCTGGGAACGACGCGTCAATAAGTCGCGTAAGGCTGACAATATCGGAACAAACGCACCATATCTACTTCGAGGGCGTTGAGGGGTAGGGCCCTTTAAGTATTTCCCAGCCAAAAAAGCGTGTATATAACTTGGTATATATACAGGCCGTATATATACTGTATATAAACACTGCACCTAAAATACCATTTTTTCGGCTTCCCCGTCCCAGCTTATTTTCCCCCCGCTCCGTGTGCCATTTCCACCAGAGTCGATGGCCGTGCCGGACCAACTCGAAAGGCTGGAGACCTTATTGGCGCCGTCCACAGGTTTGTCCGTCAATAGATCCCTGAAAAACGGCAGTGTTATGTCCACACCATCACGCCGCAATGGAATTTGCTTCCACGTCCGAGTCGTCCAAATCCGATAAAGCAGAATCACCGGAATCATCGGTTAGGGCAGAGTTGAGGGCTGCCAGGCCCGCCTCGTATTCTGGTGTGAAGGAAACCCGTGGTTCTTCATCCTCCGTGCCCGCACCCGCGACAAGCACCGATGTTAATGTTGGCGGCGGCGTGGGCGGAGCAAAAAGCGACTTGACAGACCGCCAATTGAGCTCTGGAGCCTTCGAGGCGCGTTTGGGCTGCAGAGATTCAATACATCAGGGAATGCAGATTAGCAGAATCAAGCACGTACCAATGTTCCGGCAGCACGAGCCACACGGCGATTGTGTTGATAGATTTTAGTCATGTTGACGATGGTGCGGGCATCTTGACTTGCGCGGCCTTTAGTATCGATTCGGGTGAAGTTAGAGACAGTTCGCTCCTCTGGCATTGAGTTGGCAAGGACGGAAAATATTTTAATCGCAATAAACTAACGAAAAATCAACGTTCAGCGATTTCGAGAGGATGAAATCACCTACCGCAAGCACTCCCGACTCCGCATGCGCCGCTAGCGCTTGCCAATATTGAATGGGCTTGGACCAGTTTGGGTTGCGAATACTAAAAGGAGGATACTGACGCGTATAAAATTCAAATTGTGACTTGAGAGCGAGCATAATGGCAGATGCGGATGAATAAGGAGCGAAAGCTTCTGATTTCCGTTTTGCTTGGAGTTCTTTAGCGATTGCCTGGAAATGAAATGCTCCGACTTTTGTGTAACTCGGCATTGAGTCGCGCAGATCTTGATCAGTCCTCCCGATGTAGACGATGCCGAAGGAGGAGTGGCGAGGTTGAGCTGGTTCCCGGTCGATCTGAAAAGTATAGAACTTTTCACGTGCTCTATCATTACCCCAGAGTAAGTGCAAGTCTATTTCTTACGATAGCACGTACCGGGATCCAGAGAAAAAGATCACCGCTCGGGCCATGGATCATTTCGTCGTAGCGTTTATTGACGATGAGAGAAATCTCCTCCCGTACTTCTTTGGGGATTGATAGGGTGTCTTCATGATCAGTGAACAAGTCGTGGAGAACTGCGGTAATTGCGACATAGAATTTCCAAATATCACCAACGGAGACCTCTAGGCCCTCAAGACATTTGATTGCGCGTGCAATGGGCTCGAGAATGGTGACGAGCTGTTGTAATTCCAGCCTGAAGTTCTGGAAGACGCGCATTTGTTTGAACCACACCAACTTTGATTTTTCGTGAAAATTGTTCATAACGGTGGTGAGAATGCATTAAATTTGAACATACCTTGTCCGAAGAACCGACATCTATAATACCCAACTCGATGAGCTCGGCGATGAGTGCAAGACATCGCAAAAGTGAATATCCGGCCCAATACAAAGTACCGAAGCGTGTTTTCCCGATTGCTTCTAGTCCCTTATTGATATCGTATATTACCCGTAAAGCGTTCAGATGAGTAACGGAGTATGTCGAGTGGGAGAAATATGTGATGGTGGTCCGCATTCGTCCGATACACTGTGGAATATTAGCCATCCGTCCGCCAGTTTAAGCGTGAACTTACATCGACGAAATATGTGATCCGACAAATGTCTTTAATCATGAGCGCTAAGTGGTGATTTGGATCCGGAATTATGAACAGGTGTGGAAGGTCCGCCTGGCCAAGCTCCCTGCAAAGCTTCGTATTACCTGTGCTATCGCATCCAATGGAAGCAAAGTGATCTCGGCCAATTAAGTCCATGATCTGAAGAATGTTAATTTTTGCCGCAGAGAGAAGAAAAGGAAGCACCTCCATCATGTTTGTGTATATGCGCCCCAGTATGTGAGAACCCGGATGCTTCGTCGCCTTTAATAAAATGTACGACGTGATCGGGAGTAGTGACGTGGTAGGTATAAATTGACTGTTTTCCTTGCGTGGTCCCGCCATCGTAGCCCATGTTCAAGTTGTAATGCTTCTTGAGCTCTTCGATGGATATGAGCGTAACCCGTGCGGCTTCTGCTGGGATATAACTGGAAGAAAAGTCGTCGCGACAACAATTTCGTTGTTCGGCTCGAGGTGGTCGACTAAGGCGCGGAAAGCCGGATTGTTGACGAGATCTGGGGAAGTCCGCCGTCGCACAAGAGGTTCATGGTGAGATAATTCGTCCGCTTGACATGTGCCTTCCGTCGCGCAATCTTGTCTTCAGCACCTGCCTGCTTGAACTTGCCAAACGCGTCCGGCTTACTGGCCGGACCGTCAATCACTTGGGCACCGAGAGATTGGATGAATTGGCCGACAGCGCTGCCTCCTTCAGTGCCGCGAGATAGCGACAGTCCGCGGAATGGGGGAGGACGCGACTGTTCGAACGAGGGTATGCAAAGCTCACGTGGCATCCCTCACCCGAGCAACGAACTCGCCGAATCTGGGTATTAATATGCTATGACACGCAATGACGAGTTTGTCAAGAAGGGCGTTTTATTGGGCCCACGTTTGGCGGCGCCGGTGGGTGGGGGTTCTGGAGGATCATCCTCTAAATCTTCGAATGGCCAGCCGATCTAGGGAGAGTTTTAAAAGTATGTACATTCAGGCACGACACTCACGTACCTGCCCTTGTTCGGTCCTTTTCTTTGCTTCTTCCGTGTGCTCCTTCTGCGCATCTTTAGCCGCCTGGTCATCGCTCGCTTGCGCTTCTTGGCGTTTTCCACGAGAGCACTGTCTTCCATCAACCGTTTGGCCGCGGTAATATGACTTTTCTTGGGAGCTGCGGTAAAAATTGTCGAATGAAGAGCAGGGTTATCAAAACGGAAGGGCTTACAGGAATACCAGCAGAGTGGTAACTAGCACTGGTCGCAGCAGTTTGTGAGGTCGTCGACCCATGACACGAGCAGCACATTAGAACCAGTGTTTCCTTTTATGTATCTCCGAAGAACAGTGGTGACTTCCTCCCATTCTGTGCCGCGAGACTGGAATATTATTGGGACCGCAGCACCAGTGCTTCGATTGAAGGATGCGGCGAGTGCGTGACTGACAACAGTCTGGGTGCAGCCTGCAACGGCGCGAACTTCTTGGGGTCAGGAATATAGCCACTGAAGTCGTGACAATCTCCAAGTGGGATGGCTTCAGGTAGTGCCCCTCAGTAGGCGCGCCAGATACTTGAGCTCCTCGTCATAGTGAGCAACCCCAGACGGAGACATGGCGTTGTCGAAGGGCGATGGTGGGATGGCCGGCAAGCGGCAGGTCGCTCGCTCGGGCTGCGCTTCGCGCGGCCCCTCGCTCGCGTCCGAATTGATTGCCGACGGGGGGACGGACCCCGAGGGCACTAATCGGGCTCTGCGTAGCTGCCAAAAATTTTGCGCAAGCCGTTTCTGCTGCTACTGATGGGGGTCATATCGAGACGAGTTTTTGCAGGGGGGGTGGAGTGATGGGGGTCAAAATGACCGTTGGAGGGGGGACTATAATAGTTTCCAATGGGGATATAAAATCTGATGTATAACCCCAACTGCTCAAGCCCGAATTCAAAGGTCGGGTTTATTTGAGAATAACCTAGGTCCCTTAAAGGCTCGGGTGGTGGGAAAATCTTTGATATTTGTAGCAAAGGATGGTTTTTCTGCATCAATTTATCACAAGTATAATGATGGGAGTTCCAGGCTTGGTATTCATTAAGCCGCTATGCATCGGTGGTTTAGGGGACAGCCTGCATGTTAATATTCGCAGAGTGGGTTGCATTGTCGTCTAACCCTAGAATTTATATCAATATATATACGGTGAAAATCTGGTAGTTTCAGCATGTCGGCAGTATTTTATTCACAGGGGGTGTGGCTTATGGATGTTGCACCTGAAATTTTGATGGAATGTCAGAATCGATATGGGGAGGGGTAGGAGACATCGCTGAGTGAGGGGACACAACGGGAACATACTGAGTAAGTCGGCTGGTGTTGGGTGGGGAATGCAGTCAGCGTGCGAATTGTGGTATCCTGGATCGAACCAAGGACTACGCTGGGTAGAACTTTGGGAGAGTGGAATGTGAATTCGAGAGTGTAGAATTCGCCATACTAATGTCCCTTCTGGCGTTCTTCTCCAGTCAGCCCAAGTGCGCAACGGAGGAGTTTTTTAAAACGTGGAATAGTGCCAGTTTTTGGAAAAGATATTGCACGGGGTGTCAACTCTTTAAATGCTGACGTATTTGTTTGAATGGCTTTTCAGCATCTAGTGTCTCCAACCACTCGCGATTGCCGTCAACGTTTTACATGCCCCGGATTGTCGTCTCCACACCGTCGTATTGACGCTTGCAAACCTGTTTAGGATTTTCGGCAATCTCGGAGTTGAAGATGCGATCGTGAAGAAAAGGGTTCATTGATCCAGAAAGATGGGTTTCAAACGCGTTCAGTTCTGGGTCTTTCGCCTCAAAATAAGTTCCATTCGATTCCCCTCAAATGCATAAATCCGAGGGTACCAAATTTCACCGCTTGCCCAGCTTTTCTTGCGGACTTTCGAATGGGACGGTCTAGACTCCTCTCGGCATCTTAGGAATCAAGCTTATTAATGGGAGCAAACCGCTGAATAATACACATTGTCCGGCTTTTGTAATGCTCTTGACCTCCATAAAATGCCCAGTAGCCTACTTCCACGTACACTCCACTTCAGTTCCAGCCCGAACACCTCACAAATCATGCCTATTATCACCATCTTCGGCGCGACTGGAACGCAGGGTCCGTAATTCATCGACTGACTGAGCATGCCAGAAGATTGATCAATGTCCGGGCCAGGCGCTGCCGTGCTCAGCGCCGTACTTGGGGACGGGAGGTATACGCCACGGGCGGTCACAAGGAACGTCGACTCTGCGGGGAGCCGGGCGCTGGTCGCCAAGGGCGGTTGAGGTAGTCAAAGCCACCTTCTGGGACAAGGAGTCTCTCAAGGACGCCATGCGCGATAGCGAGGCGGTGTTCGGGGTCCGTCTGCAGATGTGTTGAGCTTGTTGTTGCTGCGCCCTGATTCAACATAGAACACGAACTTCTGGGATCCCGAGGTATACCCCGCCGACCTCGATGGCAGGGGTGAAATTACACAGGGGAAGAACCTCGTGGACGCCGCGAAGGAGGTCGGCGTGAAGTTCTTCATCTGGAGGTGCGCCGCGGCTGCTCGACCTGACACTGGAAATTACGCTAATCCCTCTGCCCTCGCTGTGTGGGTAGCTCTCTCCCCAGCGCAACAAAAGAGTCGAAAGGCTTGTACTCGCATGTTTACCATCTCGACAGTGCGTCCCGTTTCTCCTACATTTCCCATCATTGCTTACGTTTAACAACACAGACAAAGTGGTAATCGACGATTACCTCAAAGCCTCGGGCATCCCGTATGCGATCCTCCAGACCTGCTGGTTCGTGGATAACCTGTACAAGTGCGCTCTCTGATAATCGTATCCGCGGTCCTACTCAGTTCCACATAGCCTTCTCGGTACCGGGTTCACGTGCTTCACGTCTAATGATCATATTCGCGGTTCCGCTCACATCCGCGTAGGTTCGGCTCCCTGCAGAAGACCGACACAGGATATACCATACCTATCCTAAAGTACGGGCCAGAAGACACGCAGGTGGCCACATGGGTCGCGCACGACTTCGGCGCCGCAGCCGTCGCGCTGCTAACCAACTACACGGAGGCGAGCAAGGGGGTGCTCGGCAGCTTTTACCCTGTGGTCAGCATGCGCTTCACGTACCCGCAGTTTGCGGCAGCGATTGCCAAAGGTACACAGATTTATCTAGCGCCCCAACCGTGCCAACTCACGAATTGCAGCACTCGGGAAGCAGGTGACATTCACGCCGATTGAGACGGCGGGGCTCGTGGACTTTGACGAGATGGTATGTCTGTCGCTTCCGCACTAAACAAAAACGAAGTCGCGAAAACCGTTTCACAGTGGCTCTTTATGGCTAATATCGGCATGTACAACGACACACCCATTCCAAATCCGGACTTGGTCGCGCTCGGCGTCAAGTTTGGGTCGATGGAGGAGTTCATACAAACCGAGATCGTGCCAAGATTTGCTTGAATTCAACTGTACCAAGTTGGAGCGGTGTCTGGCGCGTGATTGAGCTTTGTGAGCAGTGTCATGAGAGTGATAAATTCCTTTATGAGGATATTATGTAGTTGGCTGATTATTAATTAACCGTTGTTTAACGAAATCCCTGAGAGCATATTCGGTTTCCCATAACATTGGGATATACTCGGAGTGCGGCGGCTGTGACTCCTACATAGCCACCAGCGGCTGTGGTATACGCCCAGCGACCGTCCTGTACCGCAGAACAAAGTAGCAACTATCGAGGCCCTCGCAGCTGACCTGCAAGCCTACCTCCTTCGCACGCTTAAGCTCGGCCAGGCGGAAGGCAACGCGAAGTGCGCGGAATATCTCACGGAGGACCCGTGCCCTACTCGGATATGTTTATGTGACCCACATTATTCTCTTGGTGAGTGTTCACGCCAAAAATGTGGACGAGTGCATGATTATTATTTGATCTACGTCATTTGTTGACACAAATACTTGGGAGGGATATATTCATCCATTGCATGCCATACATATGGCCGTAAGAGGTCTAGAGAGGATAGTAGCCCTGGGGAGAGGATTCCACCTATACTGTGCACGTAAAAGTTGAATTTACCGCGCGTGGGAAAGTCACGTAAAGTCAAGTAAAGTTCGACGAGAGCGACGAGAGTATGAGAATGATGGCAGACGTCCAGATAGACACGAGACAACAGACAGATCAATTCATGCCGACATCTTAAGCGAACGTGCTGGAGCACAATAGCTGGAGGTGTTCTGTTCCAGTGGTTGTGCTCCAGCAAAATGTATTCACTCATTCCCCTTAAGCTTTTGTGGTGGAGACAAACCCCTTAAGTAGTTTGGTTACAGGATGGTTGGTCCAGTGATTCGGCTCAAAATGTTCCCCTTAAGTGTTTGTGGTGGAGGCAAACCCCTCAAGTATTTTGGTTGCAGGATGGTTGGTCCAATGATTCAACTCAACTTGTTCTTCTTAAGCATTTGTGATGGAGATGGATCCCTTAAGTAGTTTGGTTGCAGGATGGTTGGTCCAGTGATCCGGCTCAAAATGTTCCCCTTAAGTGTTTGTGGTGGAGGCAAACCCCTCAAGTATTTTGGTTGCAGGATGGTTGGTCCAGTGATCCGGCTCAAAATGTTCCCCTTAAGTGTTTGTGGTGGAGGCAAACCCCTCAAGTATTTTGGTTGCAGGATGGTTGGTCCAATGATTCAACTCAACTTGTTCTTCTTAAGCGTTTGTGATGGAGACGGATCCCTTAAGTAGTTTGGTTGCAGGATGGTTGGTCCAGTGATTCGGCTCAAAATGTTCCCCTTAAGTGTTTGTGGTGGAGGCAAACCCCTTAAGTATTTTGGTTGTGGGATGGTTGGTTCAATGATTCAACTCAACTTGTTCTTCTGGAGCGTTTGTGATGGAGACAGATCCCTTAAATAGTTTGGTTGTAGGACAGTTGGTCCAGTGATTCGACTCAACTTGTACTCCTTAAGCCCTTGTGGTGGAGACACATCCCTTAAACAATTCAGTTGCAGGACTGTTGCTCCGGGGAATTAACTTAAGCTGCGCTCATGCAGCTCAATGCCTGAAGTACTCTGAGTCCATAAATCCCATTTCGGTCACGTCATGCAAAACATGTCACCAATTCCCTCCAGGCTTTCCTCTTCATTGAAAGTCGTGGAGGAGAGGCAAGTCTGTGTGACTATGTGGTGACCGTGCTGTACAGTCCACTTTCAAATTCTTTCAAGACGACAACTCCATGTCGCAAACTCCACCCACTCAAGGCTATCCACAGCTCTCAAATGATATCTGCCCCAAGTGTCAGGCCACCAACCTCACCCTTCCTGCCCGGTGCAGTGGTGGCCGAAACCCAGAAAATGAAGGACGATATTACCAGTATGTAAGTAAATAATTTTTTATGGCTTCAATTCGCTCACTTCATCCAGTGTCCTCGCAACAATTTCCAGGCAGACGCTCTTTGTAATGGCTACATATGGTGTGACGCCATGCAGCGCATGTATCAGAGTCCACCACAATCTCCCTCCCAATCCACTGTGCCGGCACTTTCTTATTCATCCGCGGCCTTGAACACACCAACTCCGGGATCCCGAAAAAACCGAGAAAGTTGCACCAATCCTACTGGTTGTCGCCAGAACCGGAACGGCGCTTGTATTCAAACATTTTGCAAAGGGTGCTGCTCAGCCTCATCCACATATTGCCCAGCTCCGCGTCACAATGAGCCGCGTTATAATGTCATCAACTCCGTGACGATCTCACCCTCAGCTTCTTTAGTTGCTCCATCTCCTGGCTCGTCTTCAGTAACTCCCTCCCCCATTCCATTCATTCTCGAAAGAGCCTATGCTCGTCCCATTGACCCTTCTTATGTGGCCAAGATGCAATCTGGTGCATTGGAAATCAATACATCTGACCGTTTTCAACGCGAGAGTTATCGGAAGGCTCACGCTAATAGTGTTGAAGCCAGGTGGTGGAATCAGGTCTGTACATCATGTTAACGATCTGTTTTTTTCTTTTAAAAAAACTACAGAATGACCAGCCAGCTGAAGCATTTCGCTGTGCTGTTCCCTTGTTCCCATGGTTTCACCCCAAGGACGCTGCTGCTATTGTCGCCTTTGCTGGTTTGGACCGGTGCCAGAATTACGCCTACTGGACAGGCACTTACTGGATGCGTACAGATGGCGCTATGCAGATCAAGGCGAACTCCATTTTGTTTTTGCGGGCGCATGATGTCACATTTTGCCTTGATGGTCCCGTTCCTAAAACTTCACCTCAAAAGCGACGACTTTCATCAGCTGCAGATGGCAATCCATCTCCGACACAAATTCGCCATTTAACGTGAGCACTTCTTCTTTTCACAACTTTGATCAACTTCGATCTGACTCATCTACTGGATGTAGTCCCATTGCACCTGAGACTGAGACTGATACTTCAAGCTCCTCTCAAGACATAATGTAAGCGGCCTCAAACCATCCCCATCTTTTTATCTAATTTATCATAGTTATCTTTCGGACGATGAGGGGACAGATCAAGAAAATGGTGATCCATTCCTTCAAGACGGCCAGTGAGTATTCTATTCTAAAAGTATATACATTCACATTTGACTTTCGCTGAAGGCCAGCCAAATCCGAATCATTGAAAAACATGTCGGCTTATAAGAGCATTCCCTGGCCGTTGAAGTACACCTGTGATATGGATCGGGGATTCAGAGCTATGGCCCTCACAAAAGGCGATAGACAAGCTGCTTGGAAGGAGGCGTTTGGTTTAACTAAATTTCCCCGTGCGACGTACTATACACATTGGAGAGCTTGGGGCAAACTGAGTAGTGCAGATCTCCAGCCTGCAGTGACGGCTGCATACACTGCAGCAGGAGAGTGGGCACCTCTAATTCGGGCAAATGCAAAATCCAAATCAACGTAATCTAACATTAGTAGCATTAGTTTACGATTTAATTGGAGAAATTCACATTCGCTTTGAGTCTGTGTTCTCACGTCTTTGTCATCCAATCTTCGTTCGTTGCAACTTTCACACCTAACCAAAAAAATGGCTAGTCCCCCGACCTCACCTATTCATCCGGCACCTGTGCAAACACCATTCACAAAGGACTATCTGTCAGTGCTATTGTCCTGTGGGAATCCATGCCCTAATTTACATATAACTGGCAGCTGGAGTCAGACCGTGAACGAGGACCCCAAGAAATCTTTGAGGCTGGAGAATCTCAAGGTGAACCCCTCCCCCCCCACACCCCCCTTCTCAACCTCATAGCTGAGTTTGGCTGCAGCAATTGATACGTTTGGCTCTTGGGCTCTCATCTCTGCCGCCCCCCACACCAAAAAACACCACAGATGCGATTGACTTAGCCCTTACATATAAACTCGGCGTTGACTGGGATTTTGTTACGGGAACTGAAATTGACAAGACACGTCATCTAGAAAATCGTGTCCGGGAATTTATTGAAGAGGGACGAATGTCATTGCCTGTATGTCTCAAGCTTCATACCTCAGTCAAATATAATATCTCTCAGATTACGACAGGTACCCCTGACAGCCCACTCACTGAGAATGATGACCTCAACAAAGACAAAGACAATCACGGCGACATTGACAAAAATGCAGATAAAGGTGGGGAAGAAGATGTCGAGACTCTGAGGTACCAGAACGGTGTCCGGATTGAGCCTGAATACGACACTGAGTCTGAGGATGGCTTTGACCCGGAATTGAAAGGTATGCTGTCCCTCCCAATTCTACTGGGGGTCAATCCTTGACATAACCGGCTTTAGAGCCAACTGTTATGCTCCACAATGAGCATCGAACCAAATATCGATGTTTCTCAGAAAGCGGCCCCTTGATCTGGATGAAATCCTTTCCGGTCTTATCGTTCACGGTATATACACTCCAAGGTGCACCCATACCATCTTTCTGACTATTGTTAGACCCGCGCATAGACACCGTCCTCAATGATCCTAAAATTATTGTCGTAAACCACCTACCCAGTGGAGGTGGCGGTGGCCTCGCATCTGTCTATAGAATCAATGACGGAGATGTCTTGGACCTGGTTGAGCATAAAATCAATGATAGTCATCCCACCACCCTCAACGTCCGACTTGGTGATGTCATATGTCGTATTCGGGGACGAACTCCTTTCCAAAATAGTAAGCTGCTGTTTTCTTCTGTAAACATTCAATTAATACCCTTTCAGCGGTGGATTGGTCACTCTTCTTAGATTTACCTGGCTTTGCCATGAGCCACCAGTTTGGCCCCCTTCTGGCGCACCAAGGAGAGGCTTCTCGGGGCGAATATCAAGTTGAGGGAGGCAGTGGGTATTTGCTTCCCGTACTAGGTCCATCAGATGCCCTTCGCATTGTGGTGGTTATTCAGGGATACTATGCTGAGGTAAGACTCTAATCGCCTCTACGATGTGGGTTTGAACATTATAAACACAGGCTTCAAAGCCCCCCGCACCACCTGAGGTCAACCCTGCCGAGGAAACCAACAAGGCTATCACCGACTGGTTGACCAATACACTAGGCGAAGACCCAATTTTTAAAGCCATTCGTGACACACCAGCACGTCGTGCGCAACCAATATCGACCTTGGTTCAGTGGGTCAAGAAGATCAAGGAACTAGAAGTGGGATATCCACGCATCCCAGATAACTGCAAGAACAAGGACATCGTCGGCAAGATGATTTACAAGAAACACAAATATACCTTCCTTGGACGAGGCTCTAGTTGGTGGGGCCATGCCATTCGGTGTGAGGATTTTTTGAAGGCAAAGCGGACACGCTCAGGGATGTCAGAGTATATTCTCAAGACTCGGGCGATTGGGATAGAGAAGTTTGCCCAGGAGTTGAAGACTAATTTTTGATTAAAAGTTTCAAGAGTATTGTGGCTGTTTATAAGTACAATCAATTGTCAAGTATATCCTACGAATGACGAACTACATGAGCTGCCCAACCACTTCGACCCTCACCGGCCCAATCATCCCCGTTACGGTCAGAATGAAGTACAAGTGTGGCTCGCATCCCAGAAAAGTGGAGGTTAAAGTGAGTCAGGTCGCACGAAGGAAAAACAAGAACGTCTCCCATTCGGAGATCGAAAGAGAAACCAGTCTCATAGATGCAGAGCTGGCCCCCTTGGAACTCGGCCATAGGCAGAACGATGCAGAGCCTCTTGTCCTTGAGATCTCGGTGTGCCCAGGTGCAGGCGCTGATATTGAGCACAAAACCTGCAAAAGGGTAGGCAGGGGAAGAGGCCCCGAAAGGGAGCGATTCTGCAAAGATGCTGATCTCGTCGTATTCTTCTGGGAGGTAACTTTTAAGCTAAAAAATAAAGAAATTAAATTAGCAGCAGAATAAAGAAAACAAATACTTACTGCCACTCGTAAAAGCTCAAAGAAATCCGTGAAAGCCTCTGCAAGGATGAAGTACTCCGACGGATTTTTGAGGATGTCCTTGGACGGGTAAGGGCCTCGTTGCGTGATGTTGACATGACCGCGGTTTTCGCGCTGGTTTTCACGCTGGACATTGTTGGGATGTACGCCTTCTGGTGCTCCGTGTCCCTTGAGAGAAAGGTTGAGATGAAGTCAAGAAATAGGATGAGATGGTGTGGCATACCTTTTCTCCGTAGCGTGCATACCATGAATAATGACAGGAGAGATATTTGAATGCTGCTCGTCTAGAATCATCGTCCTTGAACTCCCCTGGCAGCACCGCATGAATGTGCTCAATTGCATCCTTGAGCATCTGTCGATACTCCTCTGGCACTTTGAACAGGAGAGACAAGAACTTGTCGTCTCTATCCGTGATCTAGAGGGCTTTCCTAAAGAAAAATGAGATATATACAGTCGCCATTTACAATTGACACTTGCCCTGGCCCAGGTCCATTGCTATCCAAGATTGAGGAATTGATCTCCACATAAGTACCCGGCGTCTTTGTCCTAAGCTTTATTCTATATCAGACACGGAAATGTCTAGAACGCTGAAAGGACTTACGCGGTCTTCTAGGTCAGTTAAGCTTGAGGCAATCTGGGCTGACGAAGCTAGGTGACGCTGGTCATCGGTGAATTTGTTGCGGTTCGTCTTGTTCACGGGGCATTTGGTATTTTCCAGCTTCCAGGTCGTCTTAATCTTGTGCAAACTGGGAAGATTCAACTTTTCAGGATCTTCAACTGGAATCCAAGAGACGACAGAAGGTTCATCCCATTTGGGGGAGCGTTCCTCAAGTACAATGTCGCTAGAAAGCATCAACATTAAGCACTGGGACCAATGGATCCCACTTACTTGGTTTGGACACTGTCGAAAACCTTATCCAAGGCCGCAACATCCGAAAATTTGTAACGATAACTTTGAGGCTGCTCTCCGACAGGCAAGGGTTGATTGTAGTTCACCTCAAGTGTTTGGAGGTAGCCCTTTTGCGATCTCATGAAGTTGATTGGCAAGATCAAACGGCGGACCATGGGCAGCCATTGACCATCTTCCAAAGACATTAACAATTGTGGAAGGATGAAGGGATCAGTCCACGTACTTTTCACAGCCCTCAATGCATTGGCGAGTGACACTATATCTGCTGGACTTGTTGTTTCTCCGGTTATCTTGGATCTCATATCAAGTGCAGCGACGATAGGAAGAATGTACATGGTCCCTTTGAGGACTTTAAGATTATCAACACAGAGAGCTGAGTTAGCCTTACCTGCGGCGCAGAGTATCAACAAACGTCTCCCAGAGTTCAGCCAATTAACAAATGTTCGTCGGGGTGTTCCTGCAGCAAATTGCTTGGCGAGGTCGTCTTGGCTCAGCTTTGGAAGATACTTCTTGCTTCTATCAGCCGCCAGACTGTGAAGGTGTTAGAGAATCATCTCGAACATAAGTAGATCTTGCCTATCAATATTCAAAACTAATTGAACTAGTGTGAGCATGTACTTGAATTCAGAGTGGTGGAGGTGTTCTGTTTGACGGTTGAGACTCTTCACAAGGGAGAGTATGTCGGCAGGATCGTGGGGAGACTCTTCTCTTGAATCGGAGGTGGGAGGTCCTGCTAGAATTAAATCCAGGGCCAACCTGTAGTTATGTTTGAAGATCAAGAGTAGCTGTGATAGCAGCTCGCCAGCTCTCTTAGTAACTGGAGCTCCTTTGTCATTGATTCTCCACGCCAACTTTCTCCTCTTCCGTGGACCAGTCTGCTCATTGTTCTCCTGATCGGCCTCACAGTCAGGACAATCATCAACACCGCACCCACATGGCATATGCCCAATATCCCTGTCTTCTCGCACTCGCTTGCGATCCCCTCGTCGGTTACAGACATCAGTCCCGCCAGCACCTCTTCCTCCCCCGGCATCGCCATCCCGACGCCTATCACTACCGAGGCCGGGCAGGATAATCTTTAACCCAGTCTTCTGTCTCCTCGGCTGGGAGAGATCCTGCTCACTGCGATCCCTGGCTTCGCTGTCCGTGATGATGCCGCCGTTTTCATCATCATCATCATCGTGGTGGTTGTCGTCGCCCATCATCTCATCAGAGGCATGTTGAGGAGGAGGGGAAGGTGGGGTCATACTACGGTCGTCCTGGTCTACGAAACGAAGGGGTGAGAGCAGTGATCTTTGCAAGAAGGTGGTTTTGTCTATCAGAGGTGGTAGGAAGTCTTAGAAAGAGTGTCAGAGAAGTGCATATATAAATGACCTTGTGGGATTCCTTGTAAGGTTGGTGTACTCGACGTTGAGGTCGGTGTGGTGGCGGTAGGTGGAGTGGCGGTGGCATGAGGGAAGGCGAGGTGAACAGATGTTGTAGGCAAAGTCTGAGTTGGTAGACCAGCTAAGGAGGGTCAAGAACTACCTTTCAGAACAAGATAAGAGTTACGCACCAGTGAAACTCTCCCAGGAAGCAGTAGGTTTGGGTGGCATACTTGAGGATCTCATACGCCTGTGCAAGGGGGAAACATTGCAAGTAATAGTTGTAATGGGAGGGAACACCAGCGCTGAACACGCCTCCGCAGTATCAATATCACGAGCAGGGTGTTGAGGGGCACGGCGTGTTGGCTGACTATGAGCTGGAGCAGGCTGTACTCCCGCAGAGCAAAGAAGGGCTTGAAGGTCAGCAAATGAGGGCGACAAGCTGGTGGCATTGGTGGCCGCAATGGCAGCAAGAAGCGATGCGGCGACATCATCGGGAAGGGAGACAGGCATGGTGCAGCTTGACTTGTACTTGTAGAGGAAGAGGGTCCTTTGGCCAGCCTGGCCAGTTTTCGACGCGTACGGTCACACACACACGCGAAGTGTTATGTTGACGCGACGCAAAGTCGCGTTGAAGACTGTGGAAAGAAAACCAGGAATTGTCCTGATCGGGCAAGTCCGTTCTTTGTTTCCACCACAAGGACCCACAATTGCCCTCTCACTGTACTGGCAAACAATGCCAACACCCCGCACCCCTTGTACCGTAACCACCACCACCACCCGCTGCGCCCTCGACTTATCCCTTGCCCTTCTCATACACCCCCAGCATGGTGACTTCGAGAGGGACACGCCGCCTGCGACCGACCACCGGCCCCGCCGTATGCTTCAAGGGAAAAGTATATATGGCTGGAAGAGCTCCGTTGGAGTGGTACTACATCTTATCCGGTGAGTCCGACTCTCCACTTTATTTCAATTTATCCTCTTTCTAATGTGCCTTTCTTCTAGATGGGCTCTGTCTGAGTTTGGTGCATTCGCGGCATCTATATGCGGTATTCAGCCTACTTTGAACGAGACTTTGACAGTGCGCCTCTTTACATTTTCTGTACATAATCAAAATGAGTGCATGTCATTTACTTATTGACGCTGTTTCTTATCCAACCCCGCAGATATTCCAACTCCACGCGCGTGTGGTCCTGGACTCCTGGATAACGAGTTTATTAAGCGCGACTCGGATATCCGCGCTGTGTTTCAGTTTGTTTCTCCTCCCCTCCACTCACGCGCTCACAGCACCCAGAACAGTGTGATCTAGGCGAGTGTTTAGCGTTGGACATGCCCGTTCTTCGATTACCGCTCCGCCTCATCCTCACTGGCTATTTTTCGCGTCCCCGATCTTTCATGCAACGATAGTTTCACCGGGCCGTGTGCGTAATTCACCAATCTTTGTTGGGTTTTGGATTAATGCTGACGTTCTTCTTTGCTAGATCGCACGCAGCCGTTGGCTGCGTCGAGGTGGCGTCGCAGGGAGCCGGATCTTGCGCCAGCGCTTCTGGCGCTTGAAGAACCTGCGACTCGGCGCTGCCGAGTTTGCTCGTCCGGCCGCCGGTTCGTCTAAGCGAGGAGGTCGAGGCGTCGGGAAGGTAGGGGAGATGGAGAGAGGGTGAATATATTAAATACATACACAGGGACTTCTACTGGCTGACTGGTACCTCAATACTGGGTCGGCCGCGTCCGGCGCGCTGTTACTCGCCATCGCAGTGCTGCAGACTCGAGGGGCGCCTTCCACCAACGTAGACGAAAACGCGCAAGTACGGAGGCGTCTTGGGCAGCGCCACCTCCGGCTCCCAAGCCCATGCCGAGCGCTGGTTTTGCTCGCACGCGGGACGCGTGTGCACGGCATCGCCGAGAACTAAGTCGATAACGCACCTATGAGACCGCCGCCATCCGTCTGTTTCCGCCCTTATCGCACCCGACCTGCGCCGAGCAGGCGGCGGACGACGCGGGACAAGATTCCTGAGTTGCACACGCGCGGGGATCAGGCGAAGAGTTATCCGGAGAGGAGACACGACGTACGTGGTAACGGGCGTGTTTCGCTGCGAAGTGGACGCGGGAAGAATAGGGCAGGGTGGTGCACGGATGAGCTTGCGCGGCTTGTGGATGTGCGTGCACGAGTAGTGGATGGGCAGGTCTAAGCGGGCGGGCTGAGCGCGATTGCAGCATGCTGGTGGAGTGTCTTGTCAGTTATAGGGCCGCGCAGGAGCTCGTGTCGCGGGAGGTCGTCTGAATCGTACTTGAGCGGTGGAGCTTTTTAATGACTTGGAGCCGCTTTGAAGGAGGTTAGCCCTCTAGATGTGACTGGGAGCGTAAAGAGAAGTGTACTGGGTCGCGGTTGGCGGCTAGGTCTGGAAACGTCTTCTGCGTCGTACAGTTCATGTGTTCGGAGCTTCGGCTCGGTGCTTTTGATGCACCTCTCATTCCATTTCTCACCAACAGTTACATTGAATGCAACTTGAAGCTTTTGAATGCCCTTCACCCAACCTTGACACGCCGGATTGCTTTGCGACACCCACATTGCGTTTGCCTTCACTTCAAAGCCGACCTTTACGCCACGGAAAATATTCCACAACCACAACAACTGCCGCCCCCGCCGTACGATCCGTCGCCGCCTCCGAGCGAGCCACCGCTACCCCTCCACAACCTCGGCCCATCCACATCCCATACACGATGATGCAGCGAAGTGAGTTTCCACTGAGTCTCCTTTTCTTTGCCTTTTCTTCTTTTTTCGTTCCCTCGTCCTTTCTTCCGACTTACTGGACCTACGCCAGGCGTGCTCGTTCCGCTGCGCCGGACTGTGCCTCCGCGCGGTTTTTTCTACTTCAAACCCGCATGCACGGCCCGCGCGCTAGCAGGACGCGCCCGCATTCCCCTCCCCCGTTCGATCATGTACTGACTACTTATTTCTAGATGTGATGCGTCTTCCCTGGCTCCTCTCGTGAGTAGTTTGCTTCTTTCTTTTTTCATTCCTTCTCTCCCCTTTCCCTTCCCTCCAATCCGACTCCGACTGGCTACGCGGGCGCTGCGGCAATCTGGCGCGCGCACGCTGCGTTCTCGCCACGCTCGTTCCGCCGAGCTGTGCTTCGTCTCCGCGAGACTGCCGGCACAGTGGGCCGCGCGCGCGCTACGGCGCAAGACCAGCCGCATGCACGCCCACGCCCGCGAAACGCAGACGGGGCGAACGGGTGCGGCTCGGTCTCGATTCGCGCCCAACCACGGACTCGCACGCGCGTGGCGTGCTCGCTGCAGCGGCTCGCAGGGGCGCCGCATCCTCGCCGCACGTGGATCCGCTGCCGCTGGGACTTGCAGCCGACTGCGAGGCCAGCGCGTTCGAACCCAAGCTCCGCCCGCACGCCTGCAGGCGAGTGTGGAGTCGCAGGGGCGCAGGCTGCGAGGCTGCGTCTCGCACGTCCAACCTTGCGACGGCGCGCCTCGTTGAGCCTCACACTCGCAAGGCCCGCGATCTCGCGATTGCGAGCATGAGCTGCGTCTCCGCGAGAGCGCTCCTGGCGTGTCCGGTCTCGTCGAGAAACTGCGGCGCCGCATGTTCCCACACGCGCGATCGCAAACCGGGGTGGAGAGCGCGTGTACACCCCGCATGCGCAGGTTCGTCGACGCCGGTATCCGCATCTTGAGAGCGGCGCGCTGAGCGCACTCCCCGCGTCAAATCGGCGTGCCGAGTCACTCGCGGGCTCATGCGGGCAGCTGAGGCTGCGCGCTGAAGTGCAGTCGCATCATCCCTGTATCTGCCGCACGCTAGCGTGTGTCTCGCTCGCGCGCGCACACACACATGCAGATTTCGTGGCGTCGGCATCCGGGGGTCTCTGCTGGGAGAGCCTATTGCGCGCGAACGGTGTGTCTAACGCGCGGGTCCTTATTATCAAGTACGTTGGAATGTAGGCAAAAGATCAGTATCTATGAATGAAACACTTTACCTTTCTTCCGTGCGAGTGAGGAGCGAGTTGGTAAGTATGTGCTGCGAGCCTCTATTCAACATGTTAAATTCAAACAGTGTAACGGGGGGAAGTGGCGTATTTTCGGATTCGAGTCGCGGCGAGTCTGGGATGGTTATTATCAAACTATTATTCTGAAACTAAGATACCGAGCCGGCTTCCCGTTTACGAGACTCTACTTGTATATATATATAACCTTCTCCTTATATTACTAGTTTGTCGCTCTATCTTAAAAAACGGCGCGGCTAGATTTAAAATGTATTATTTTGCACCCGGGCATCAACTGAGAAATATTAAACTGTTGTAATGCTTGATCCACACATTCTCAATCAATAAAGTCTATAATGTTCACCGGATACAGAGAAATATTACAGCGGTGCAGAGGGCCCTCTTAGAAGCTCTTCAGCTTGTAAATGCGGTCTCTCGCCCTGAGATCTGAGCCGCTCCACTGTGAACCTGTTATAAATCGCTATCATTTCGTCCAGAAAGAAGTTGTATCTAAGACTCAAATTCAGTAGAGACCTAGTAAGGCAGTTGAGATAACTAGCTGACCTCAGAACTGGCATATCCTGAACAGTGCTCTGGAATTTTCCGAACCAAACATTGGCCTGCTCAGCGGCTGATGAATTGAATACCCAAGTACTGCCGTCCAGTCCAATGAGTTCTCGAAACCGGGCAGGGTTGCAGTGGGTTTGGAAAAAGACGTCTCGGACTGTATGCTTGCATTTAAAATGGAATACATCAACTGGAAGGCCGACGTGGTCAAAATAATGGTCTCCAACACGGCGTAAATGTTTTAGAAACTGGCAGTTGTTGTCGTAAAATATGTAGGACGGCAGGGCACCAGGGTACTCTGCAGGAAAGGTTGTCTTGAGGAATGTCTATTGTTAGGTTAGCAAAGTTCAGAAAGATGGGGATGTAATTACTGCAACGCTACTGATTCCTTCTGAGCCAAAAAAGGTGGCACGAGATAAAATGACCCCACAGCATCTCACAAAAAGCTGTTCAGTTGTTTGTCCAGTTACGAGCCAGTCGGCCTTTCACTTGAGGGGTTTCGGTAGTTGCAGCAGCTGTGCTACCAGTATTGGCTGGAGTCGTGGGGGGCTCTGCTGATGATCCTGCAGGTGGGACTTGTGGGATGCCTGCATTTCTAAGACGTGTATGCAGCTGGAACATTGCGCCATTTCGCACATCACTGTCAGTCTGAAAGGGCCCGGTGGGCTTCAACAGTACAGGTCCGAAAACCTGGTTCAGCCTCGGTTTGACAACCTCGAATGCAACAGACTTTAATTAGATGCCGATGTGTCGCGCAGAAATGGTCCCGCTGGGTGGGTAGTGCCTCGGTGCAATCATGCACTGTACAACATAAATGCCGCACAGTAACCCCGTCATGGACTCCAGCAGTCATCCGATCTGACAAGCCAAAAATGAGTGCGTTTCAAGATTTCAGAAGGAGCTAGAAATTGTTACACCAGTTGTTGTCTTCTCCCTTATATATCTTCATACAGCGATTGCAGGCATGTGCCCACATCTCTTGGCCTGTTCCTGCCATCCGAAGATTTCGTTCGGCTAGGACATGATCAAGCCGATGATTTTGATACGTGTGGTGCGGTAGAAACAGCACTTCTTGACGCTCCTGTTTGTCCCATAGAACCGAGTGAAGCAAAAAAGCCTCAAGTACCAAGTCGCCGCTCAGCTCATTGAGTAGCCGTGATGCAGTGGGTATTTCAGATGCTCCCATAGACATGTTGTAGACACGTGAAATACCCTGACAAGTGACGCTAGAGCAGTGTCAGCGGGCCGAGTAAAAGAAATCATATCACGTACTGAGCAAGAGCCATCTGTACTTCAAAGTAAGTACAAAGCTGCGGCTCAACGAAACAGGTTTCAAAGACATGGATGAAACGGGGCATATCATGATTGTAATATTGGCGCTGTGCAGATGGATTGGAGGCTTGTTCGACGGAATAATTGTTATAGTAGCGGGTGTGGCAAGCTGAAAAATAAAACCGATGAATTGAGACAGTTCAACAACACTTCAAGTTGCTCACTTCGGCAATAGAGGGATTTGGAAAAGATGGGAAGGACTCCACGATGCAGGGTGTACAGCCGTGCTTCCACAGTTTTGGTTTCACCGAGTTTAAGAGAATTGCAACCAGTGCGTGGGCAAGAGGACATTGGCGGGGCAACAGTTTCCACACCTAGTTAGTCAATTCAGTATGTGTGCAGTGCCATAGGTTACAGAAAATAGAGACCAATTGCATGCTGATGACCGTGAAGGCGAAAACTGTCATCCAAGGATGGCTGATCTGGGTTATCGTGGATGGTTTGGGCAAGATCCGCAAAGGCGAGCCAAGTTAGATCAATAAGTTCTGTCTCCAGGTTCAAAACAGCAGAGAGAAAAGAGGCGACGGGAGTTGGGAGGGTAATGGGGCGGGGGTGAGAAGGCGGGACAATGTCAGCCCATATTCTGCATGTCAGCTCTAAAAACCGTTGAACCTGATGAAACTGAAGGTTCTGTAGAAGAGATGGGTGTGCAAGAAGGCGTTCAAGCACACTCCGTGCCAGAATGGAAGACTCCGACTCGGCCTCTAGCATGGAGGACAAAGGCGAAAGACAAGGTAAACAACCAAAAAGGAACTCTGCTGGAGGGATATCGGTGCAGCTAGACTTCCGGAGGGCAATGCACAGAGAAGAACTCCTGGAGGAAGGCCTGTGGATAGAGCCTCCACCAGCTAGACTCCCGGAGGTAGATGCATGAAGAGGAACTCCTTGAGGAAGACTCTCGGATTAAACTGCCTCCAGATAGACTTGCGGAGGGCAATTCATGGAGAGGAACTCCTGGAGGAAGATGGGTGGATGGAGCCGCCTCCAGCTAGACTCCCAGAGGTAGATTCATGGAGAGGAATTCCTTGAGGAAGACTCTCAGATTAAACTGCCTCCAGATAGACTTGTGGAGGGCGATTCATGGAGAGGAACTCCTGGAGGAAGATGGGTGGATAGAGCTGCCTCCAGCTAGACTCCCAGAGGTAGATTCATGGAGGGGAACTCCTGGAGGAAGACGCTTGAGTTGAACGGGCTCCAGCTGGACTTCCGGAGGTCAGTGCATGGTGAAGAACTCCTGGAGGAAGATGGGTGGATATTGCCGCCTCCAGCTAGACTGCTGGAGGGAGATACATGGAGGGGAACTCCTGGAGGAAGACGCTTGAGTTGAACGGGCTCCAGCTGGACTTCCGGAGGTCAGTGCATGGAGAAGAACTCCTTGAGAAAGATGTGTGGATAGAGCCACCTGGATGTGTTAGCCTGGAGCTGAAGCCCTGAAGAGATTCAGCCCCAGAATTAAGGCTTAAAGGTATATAGCTGGAATAAAAATTGGGTGATCTTTTGGATTGGAAAACAAAGTTTGTACACGGGGGTCATTAAGACGTGAATAGGGGACAGTAGGTTAAGGAATTAAGGGATGAGCCTTGGAGGGATGACACTCCAGTGGGAAGCCTGGAAGCGAATGGCTCCAGGGATGGACTTGGAGGGAGGTGGTTGGAGGACAGTGGCTGGAGGCATGTGTCTTGCTGGACGCGTCCAGATCATGTGTCCACCATCAATCCCATACTCCCGACATTTTGAGTTCGACACGGTTAACCACATAAGTCAATTTCCAAATAACGGGCAAAAGTTCCTTTATTCACTCTCCTGGCTTAATTGGCTTACCCGAGCCTAACCCGACCTCCCGTTTGGAATGCAGAAGGCTTAAGCCATCGTGAGCAGGATTTATGGCAGAATAAGCTGTAATCATGACTCGACACACCGACATACTAGGGGCAGTACGCTAGGACGGAGAATGCTCCAGTACAGCGCTGATCAGAACGCAACGAAATATTGGGGACCCCCGCCAACGCGGCCCTCATCTCTTGCACGAACGCCCTCGCCGCCCGCCGCCGCACCGCCTTGGTGAACTCAAAATCCACGCGCTGGAGCGCAGGGAGCATCGCGAGCCATGGAACGAGCCGGCGCGCCGCACCAATCGTGCCGCATCGCACGTGCACCCAGTCGACGCCGTGCAAACCCCCCATTACGTTGTCCATTAGCGGCCAGGGGAGCGCCTCCGCCTCAGGCTCCACGACATCGAGCAAGAGGCGTATGGGCGACGAACGTGACTGTGGATAGGCGCCGGAGTGCGTGGGTGAGTAAGGCGGCCGCGGCGAGGGTGTCGCTTTGAAAGGGGAGGGATATGTGAGCGAGCTTGTCGAGGGCGTCGAGAAGGGGTCCCAGAGGCGCGATATCCACGCAGGAGATATTCGTCAGCAAGGGGAGGGTCGCCGGCGCATCGAGAAGCATGGATGTCCCGCTTGCCTCATCGTTGATGGAGGTTATGTGCAGATGGCGGCGGAGGAACGCTCCTAGTGCAGTGGGGTCCAGCTGTTCGTGTATGTGGAGGTGTTGAAGAACGGGGAGCGTTATATGGGAAAGAACGGTTGGAATTGTGGACGGAGACGCCTCCCACGGCGGGAATGTGCTACTGTTACTGCGCCCGAGCTGAAACCACCACATTCATCCATGCCGAATGCGATAAGCGTGAATGGTATCGGCGCTCCCGATGCAGCTCAGATCCGTCGGAAGAGCACCGATGTCGGATTGGCAGCGCTATGAGCAGGGGCAGATCTTCTTGACCAGAGAGGGCCCCAAACTAGGTTAGCGGAGCCGACGACGCGGATCTTTTTCTCCTCATCCTCCACCTCTGTAATGAAGCCAAACGAACCGGGCGAGCCGCCTCGTCCGAAGGCGCCCCAATTCCCGATCATGTACTCATCGCCGTGACTATGATCCCCCTCAAGTATTGAGCTTCCTCCAACCTCGGGTCTCCGGTCATGTCGTCGCCGTAAAGAAAGGACAGTTGGAGTTCCTCGAGTGAATGGGAATTGGCAAGAAAGCGCTGCAGACGGTGAAGGTCTCCAGGAACATCATCGAGCGCCATAAAGCGACAGACGAGAGTTTGAGCTGAGGTGTAGACGTAGGAAGGAGCAAGGCAAGCAGGCAATACGACTCAATGTTGAGGGCTCCAGCCACCAGCGACTCAGAAGAAATAGCCTTTCGTTCCAGATATATTGCCGTAAAACGGCTATTAAAAGCGCGACAAACGCCACCCGCAGTGAAGAGACTGTATTCGTCGAGTTTTCTGAGGATGAGTCCCACATTTCGGGGGGGAACATGAGCTATATCATCCTCAAATGATACCAATTGAAGATAGTCGTCGAAGCTCCTGCGAAAAGGCCCAGAAAGTTGACATCAAGGGATCTGTGGGTATCAATTGTCACCTACAGGAAAGCAAGGCCTTGGGATGTCGAGAAACTGACGGAGTACCTGAGGGATGAGCCGATACATCGACAGTGATCGGCGCGCAAGTCAAGGATTAAAAGGTGTACGTAAATGATCCGATAGGCCCACCGTCAAAGCCGACTGATGGTTGATGCTGTTTGTCCCTGTGCTGGAGTGCGGCTTCTCGGCTTCGGGGTGTGGTTCAAAATCCTGCGTTGGCTGTTTTCTTTGCGAAACATCGCAAATTTCTACGATCACGCTTGACCTGGCGGCGTTCAGTCTCAATTGGATGAAATCCTGACCATCATGGTCTTGCCAGGGCCCCTTCTCGCAAATTTCCGAGGTAATATTATGGTCGGACTCGTCGAACAATACTCCGAATCGAACGGGCGCTTTGAAAATGCTGTAAACACACGGAGTCACAAAAGCATCTTCTACAGCTCAGGCGTGGTCCAACCGCCATCGAGCTAACACTAGTTTCGGTCGATTTTGTTAGAATGTTTCCGTTTGCGACATATGAAGAGCACGGAAAAGTCGCCAAACAAGGGTTGTTTCGCTTTTACTGATATTCCAGATCTTGCCGGATTTTCGGCTTCGGTACCAAAGCCAAAGCCAAGTTGACCTGAGATTTCGGCAGGCGAAAAGCCAAAACAAATCACCTGCCAAAAATCCTCGATCCCACAAAACGGGTAATTGGGATATTATGTATATAGAGTATACGTAGGGTAACCGGTGGCTCTGGTTACCTTGTTGGTGACCCCCGCGTAGCTTAGCCGAGGTAACCACCAGAGTATACTAGGACCCCAATAATTGGAACGAAAGATATTGCTGTCGTTTCAATCAAGCAATGGAATGCCGGGGGTCTGACCTGGCTGACGACAAGTTCATAGACGTCGAATTTACGCACAGCTTTCTGCAAGGGCATTCTTCATCCGACAGCTGTTTGCGCGCACTCTGTCAAATTGCGAAACTTCACAGGCACTTGAAACAAATTTAAATAAGAAATTAAACCCGTTATATGGTTACATGACGTGAGACGCCGCATAAGAATGGGGAATTTTCCCCGGCAAGTCAAGCGCAAATAGCATTTCAGAAGAAGTGCTACTTTCTGTTGGACCAGTTGCACTATGCAAATATCCCTCTCATTCACCCCCCCCCAATGACAAACTCGTGGAGGCACCCGGAGGCACCTACATAGGAAAATCCGGAAAAATCCGCTGATCTCGGTGATATCCATAGTTTGTTGATCCGAGGTCATATGACCACGCTGTGGCCCAAACAAGTTGGCATGAAATTCAGAGGTGGAGGCACCTGGAGGCATCTCCACACAAAAATCGGACACATTGATGTGATCAGATTCCATATTGGGTCGGAGTGATTTCAGCAATATTTAAGCTCAGGAGGTGCATTCTATCATATTCAATATAATACTGGTGGAAATGACCAGCAGAGGCACCCCCCAGAAAAATCCGGAAAAATCGGCTGACCTCGGTGATGTTCATAGGTTTTTCATCTGGGGTCACATGACCGTGCTGTGGCTGTGGCCCAAACAAATTGCGAGGATATTCAGGAAGGTGGGGTACCTGGAGGCACCCTAGCAAGTTGCTGTTAGAGCCTGATATTGTTCCGTAGCTATTGAGCACATCCACCCATGGCTGTGGCGGACTGTGTTGTCTTTCTCAGCCAGCCGATCACCACTACGTCTGGAGTCTAAATTACAGAAATACCCATCAAGAAGGGGCAGGTCTTTTTCGTGTCCATGGGCGCGTATCACCGGTGAGTTGACCATCGCATGGAAGTTCCAGTGGGCGACCGAATATTTTCGTGAAGGCTTCCCTCGATCGAGGGGGTCTGACGCTATAGAATTTAAGCCGTCAAGGTTGCTTGAGGGGATCCATGCGAGGGGTCGGGTCTTGGACCTTACACATCGTTGTATGTTTTCTTCGCACTTCCTCTCGATCAATTTGTATTTCACTGCATTCAATTCTGGAGGTTGTCTTTCTCTGCCGGGTCAGGTGTATGTGTTGGGTTTGTACAGGTTGTCTCTTCGAATTTCATAGAAACAACTCTGTCTCAAAACGTTGCAGGTGGCAATTTGCGTACGTCCTTGATACTATCCCTGCTTCCTCTCGAGCCGTTCCCCAATCTTGTTGTGCACAGCCAGGATTTTGGAGATGCAAGTCTTCATGACGGAGTTCTTGAGCAGATTTGTTTTTAACCTTCCCAAAGACGACCCCCTGTGCGCCCGCATCGCAGTCACGCTGGAGGCGAAGACCGTGGACGGGGTAAGGCAGCTGCCGATTCATATTGAGAACGTTGTCTACATAGTTTGGTTCGATGTTTGGCAGTTGGTCTCCGGTTTCTTCATTTCTTCTTTTTTGGGCGGTATCTCGTCGGCGCGCCTAAATTCGACGTCATTGTAGGTGTATATGGGTTGTCCGGTATTCGATGATAAATTCTTTACTGCGCTTTTTTGGCAAGTTATTAATGAGATCCCAGGCGAGTACAACCTCCTCCCAAACTTAAAGCATCCACCCAGATGAGAGCTTTTAGGCTGTAAAACTGGGTTCCACGTCCGTTTACTTATAACTAGTGCCTAGGACAATTGGGGAACTCATGCTCAGCCAGTGTAGCTGCAAGTACATCCGGAATTTATTCCAAATTCCAAGCGAAGATGGCCAAGAGACTGGCAAACAAGCTGATGACCACGAGGACCAGATTCATGACTGGGTTGTTGTTTGTAGTTCTCATGCCGGCCGACTCCATTCTCGCGAACCGCGATGCAGCCGGGGTGAATCCCCCGTAAACTTGTCTCTGGTACCCTGCGGCCGGTGAGCCTGGGCCAATGATTAAGAAGAATCCAAAATGTGCACAGTCTTCGAACCTCGTCTGACGCCGGCGACTCCAAATCCCAGTGCGGCAAGGAAGAAGCCCGGAAGCAGGAGAAGGGTTGGGATTGCGCAGATGAGTGAGGTAATCAAAATGGCTTGCTGATGCTCTCTGACTATTTCAGAATTGTGGTCACCGGCAGTCGTTGTGATATTATGCAGATATACTCACCGAGATTCACTATTGCTTGTGCATCCGTCCACAAGAGCCAAGCAATGACTCTGGGAAATGTGTTCTGGTACCAGTTTACCACAATCACGAGCATATATCGGACTACATTAGCGTAGCCCCACTGTAAGACCCCGAGCATGGCATTCCAAAGCCATTTCACGCGGATAACGAAAGTATCCTTTGCTGTGTGGAGGTTGAAAAGAAGAATGTGCTGTGGCAGTATGCTTACAGAACGGCAAAAACGGGGCACACTTGTCCTTGTTGCCCGAAAAACAATCTGATACCTTTTGCATGACTGAAAAGAGTGTGAGGCCTTGAATTCGCTATGGGAGCCCTTCATGGCCGATAGAATAGTCAATCAGCCTCACCATCGCTGAATGGGATAGCCAGAACCAGAGCGATGAAGAGGAAGCCGTTGAGTAGGGACATGTGTCTGTCCTGAGTGTGTGTGCTGTGAGCGCTCGTTGTCGGAGGTAGGAAGGCAATCTACATCAGACTTTTGACAGATATCTTGTGACCTTGTACAAGTCCGAAAAAGACCGAAAAAGACCCGAAAAGACCGCAAGCTCGCAAGACTGGAAGCTGGGAGGACCCCCGATTATAGGTGGGAAGGCTAGGTCCCGAATTTCGCTCAAATTTGGGCGTTTTGTCCGGACAAAATATTTTCCCGCGCTTTCTGAGGTGACCAAAACGTTTTTCTCGCGAAGGCACACCTTTTTCAAAAAGAAATTGAAGAAATTTTTGGTAAATTTTTGTCCGGACGCGGCCCTAACCTTCCCGCCTATTATCGGGGGTCCTAAGCTGGGACGAAAATTTCATAAGGTCAAAAATTCCCTCCAAAAATTTTTTTTTTTCAAGCGTTGTTCTGCGATCAATTCGTGATTTCATGGGGCTGTTTTTTATTTGCGAACCTTGTTGACCTTGTGAGCTTGTCGACAAGCTCATCAAGTGTTCTATGCGACACCGGTTTTTAGGATAGATGTTTGACAGGGACTGATTCTGTTCTGTTACTTACGTGTTTGTTGCTTCTGTGTATTCGCTAGGTTCTACAGCGGGCAGGTAACTGACTCGTGAGCTCGGCTTAGAAGGTACATAGAAGTCAGGGACGAAGGTGTACATAGATCCTGTAACTAGTACACCGGGATACTTCCTGGCCCCGGCGTTCCTCAGCGGGACCGTGCCGTGTAATCCTACCTACCTACCTACCTCACAAGCCCAAAAGGGTCACAAGATTCTTGTCAAAACTCTGATGGAGGAACCCGATTCAACCCGGGGCCAGCGTGCGAATTGATCGACCCTTCCCAATTGGGACGTTCCCCGCGTCTTGTCTACTCCCATCATGTCTCCGATAATCACTGACTTCGCTGATGACGTTCCATTAGAGCCAGCGAGGGAGTTAGATTTCGCCGGTCTTCTTGGCTTTCTTTCAGTGCGTCGAGAAGGATGGGTTCGAAGACAGTGCTCATTATGATGTTCAGTTTGTACATTTATTCAAGCGCGCAACTTTGACACGGCGCGACCATAACAACCTGCCGAAGCGTCACTTTTCATCATCCGCACGCGAGTCCTGGCTCACCAGCCTCGAGCCCCATTCCGGCGCTACCGACGAAGACAAGGCCAAAACCTTGATGTCGGTCGCGTTCGCCAAGCCGTTCGACCCCAGCGACAAGGACATGGTAAACGATATGCAGGCTCTTCTTGATACGGTTGCCGGAAAGACCACCAGCACAGCGGTCGATAAGCGGGACTCGCAATTCATCGTCTCTGCCAGCCATGTCGTTCTGTGGCACGCATGCGCTGCTTTCTTCTCGTGCGTTTCAGGCACAACCTGCAGCTTCAATTTGCAGATTGGCCAAGCGCCGCGCAGCCAGTGCCAGAACCAGGGCGGGCAGAACTTCTGCATTTCCTGGTCCACCTACAAGGTCCAGGCCGGCTTCTTCTCCACCACCTGGACCACCTGCAACCAGGAGGTCAACTATGATGGAGATAGCTCTGCCTCTTGTGAAGGAAAGAGTTCCACCCAAGGTGGGGATGTCTGCCTCAGCAACCGCGCCACCGGCTGCACGTAGAGGGTTGGCTGGTCATCAGAAATATTGGAATATCACATATCAATCACAGTCCTTTTCATTCTCGTATCTTGTAGTATTTATCCTTCAAGACGCCTTCAACAGGCTTTATTCGTAGTACATAGTATTATCCGTTCTCTTAACGAAATCCATCGAATCAGATTGTACATGTTTGGGCAACATCCCCATTTGTGTAGCCCCATTCCGACTCCTCCTCCCTGGTCCTTCGTTTGCGACATCATCAACTCCCACGAGTTCGCAGTAGACCTACAGCTATGCCCCATCTATAACCCATAACTCCATTTATTCCACCTTCCTGCACCTAGAACAGCACCGGACCAAGCCTCATGACGCAGGGCTACTTGAGGGCTACTTTGCCGCAGTGCAAAGTCTTTCCCATTTGGACATTCCGCATGATGTGTAAAAATCGAGCCCCCGCAGGCTTGCTGCGCCGCAAAGGCTGCACCTGCGGACCAGCTGCGGCCACGTATTACTCGTATCTTAAGCAAATCCCTATGTGCATGTTTATTCTTACTTTATCTGGGATCTTTTTCGCACCAAGGTTCGCTCAAGGCCCAAGCTCTCTCAATTGGGCGTGTCTCATTCCCACCGGTATTCTAAAATAGTGCCAGTTGAGGAACCTGATCATGTACTCTGACCAAGCTTCATTTGGAGTGGTCACACGGCCCATTATCAAGCGCTCAAGGCCCGTTCAAAAGGCAGGCTGTCTGACGTTGGCCCGTTTTGCTTCTTCCCTCCATCACCTCGCCATCCATCGGTGCTTAACGACCGTCCTTCGTTGAATCGAACCCTCCACAAGATGCGAAAAGCATCAAGACATCTTGAAGACATTGCATGGTCCTGATCCCTCAACGCGGTCTATCCTCAAACCGTCAAGCCCTCCGCAATGCTGCAAAACTTAGCTAGGATCAAGACCGACTTGGAGAACTACGCAATGCTCAATCGAAGATTTACCGCAATTCTGTTGGAAGCTTGCTGTGGCCGTTCTTCCTCCATTATCGTCGCACCAGCCGGCCGCTCTTCCTCAATCTGATGGTTAACACCTGTGCTTTCAAGATTCAAGCCGTCTGCGGTCAAGATGCCGTGAGCGTGAAGACCACCACTGCGCAATGCCCAGCCGCAACTCGGCCGCAAGCCGCCCCTTCACTAGTCACGGCAATAAACGCCTGGAATATTAATACGTCTCAGGGCTTCTAGGGCTTCGGAGGAATCAAGATCGGGACACTGCAAGACCTCAACCTGCATCTGTGACTTTTTCATCCTCAGATTTTTCCGTTCGATGATTCGAAACTCGGTGCGTGCCTTATCCAGGACCTATATCTCATTCCTCACGCAATATAAGTCCCCGTCCTCAACCGTGCCATCCCCATTGTTCCAACTAAATGATTTTATTCACGGTCCCACAGCCGCGCGGGCGCGTACTCTCATCTTTACTCTTCCAATTCCTTACACTGCTTAGATACATCGCAACACACCGCGCCCAACCGGCATCCGAGTCTAAACATGATATCTGGACCTTTTGCTGGCGGTCGACCCGCCCGGTATGTTCTCTTATCCTTTACTCTTCCAAATACTTACACTACTTAGGCACATCCCGTGCCCAACCGCTATCCGAGTCTAAATATGATACCTGGACCGCCCGGTACGACCCTCCCATGCTGTGCACGTCCTTTGCTAATATTATTTCAGTAGGATGACAAGTTTCAAAAAATCGTACGTGACATGCCACAACCGCTGCACGAGGGGTGGTTTGTACGTCAGTAGTTACAATGGATGTCTGTGCAGTACAAATGGGGTAGATAATTTTTTCATACTGCCAATACCATCTGCCTACGCTGCCGGAGCGAAGCGAAGTCCCCATTACTCGACGTGCCGCAGGCCGACCAATGACTTTCATCACCTTTGTACCGTTTCAAAAGACGGTAGGAACCGGTTTTCCGATGCTCTTCCTACATTGTATGCAGGTACGCTCCGCTAATATCCCTTTCGGAGCTTCTATCAAGACTTTCTGCAGTGACACCAACTTGAAAGTATCCGCAGTGCTGGGATGTACTCATTTTTTGGCTTGCACGTAAACGCTGACCTATCCATTTCAGTCCGTGAATCACCCAGGCCACATCTTCAGGTAAGTTTACTACACTATACCCGAATGGTGTCTGATTGATTGCAGGTGAAATGACAAGAGAGCTAGAATAGTGTCAACCGGTAGTAGGCTGTCCTTAGACCAATGCCATAGTAGCAAATAACCTGTATCTCATTTATTGCAAATATATGCGCAAAAATGTATAGTAACACCGCGGAACTCGGCTTGAGGACGCGCTCTTATTGGAAGCTGCGAAGGACTTCAAGTTAAAAAAGTACCTTTCCAAGCCAGGAGCCAGAAGTACGCAATTTCGGTTCAACCATTATTTTACATGACATTTACTTATTTTATAGGTATGCAGCACATGTGCCGGAGCGAAGCGAAGGCATGTCTTGTTCATAGTCAGATTGTGTGTCTGCTAGAGAATAAATGTTAATTTACCTTGTTCTCCGATATGTTGGACTGGTGAGAGTAATGTCGTTCACTGACCAACGGTGCTACTAGTTTGCTGCCGGATTTAGAGGGTCAAAACGGTGGCTATGGCCATGTGAATCCGTTTTGACCCTCCAAACTGGGCGGTAAACTAGTAGGTATGTACACAAGTGCGGATGTCTGCTTAGTTATTATCTGAAGTTGTGCAAATTTAGCTAAATAAACAGCAGGATTTACTTTCTCCGGACTCTGTAGCAAATTTAATCAGCCGAATCTACGGGGACGGCGGCTTGGTAGTGGCACATTCCTCGGCTCCAGGTAGGCAGGCAGCCCCTCATGATCACATGATCACTATCTAAGTCTAGGCCTCGTACTCGATACCGGTCGGATGTTGAAATGCCTAAAGAGAGATCTGCTGCATGCCTTGTGGAATTATGGGACATTCCAGTCCTTCAGAGAAGCCAATTTTGAGTTGGGTCGATAAAAAATATGAGTTGGGTCGGTAAAGGATGCCACCGAGATGCAGTGGATATCAACGTTCCCGGGGTCGATTTATTATTTCGTTGCCTCTCCGATATCGGTGGCATTGTGGGCGGCGGAGCTAGCCGATCCATCTTAGAATTCAAGACGTTACGGCAAGTGGGGAGGTCTGAGCGAACGAAGCACGAGATGCTCGGAGCGGAAAGGTACCTTCATCCAATACTTGCGGCAGGTAATGTGAGAGTGCATGCCTGAGCAGTCGGGGTGGGCGGCAGTGTCTTTACGATGCATTTAAATTGAATCACGAGATCCGGAAATGTCGATGGGACAGAAGAGTATGTGGGAATCAGCAGTCGCCAAAACTCGAAACAGGGTACGACATCCTTGGAGGCTCGAAGGATCTCAACAGCGAACCATCACCGGTTACTGTGCCCAGAATGTAGCAAGCTCAGCGGCCATGTTCCGTGCCGCCAGCCTTCGATAATGCGCAGAGAACACGGATGACAGTGAAGCCACTTGAAAAAATCCAACAAAGATGCGTCGCGGTTGGTTCATAAGCTAGTGAAGGTCCCGCACGCAGCAACAGGTGGCCAGGAATGCAGTGTACGTCGTGAAGAAAACGCGACGATGTGGCAAGACTTCAAGTTTGAAACTGAGGAAGCGTCGAGCTGAGTGGGCGCATCGCAAACTCTGGAAGGTTTTGACCCTGAGGCAAAGTTCTGGATGTCTGAGAGACTGAGAGTCGCGGATGATGATGGTAGACGATGAGGAGACGGTGGTGCTGTGTGTACAGAGTTGGTATTGTTTGGCACCCGGGACCTTCCGGGACATGATCACCCCTTCTCACCAACGACGACGTGAATAGCCCTGGACTTTGTTCAATACTGCGCGGCGCTTCCACCGTCTCAATTCTGACCCTGCGGTCTGAACGAAGCCTTCCCTTCCAACTTGCGACGGTCTAACCCCCGCCGTCTTTGCGAACATCCAACTCTGTCACTCCAGATTCTTACGCTGCGCACCCTAACCGCCGTTTCGCCGCCATTCGCGGGCCGCTGCATACCCGTCGAAAATGCACGTCTTTCCAGGTACGGCCGAACACTCGTCCGCATCAACGCGCTACCGCGACCCCACATCTGCCCACGCTATGCCCAGTGCATCTTCTTCCCAGCCATGCAACGCACCTTCGCATCTCCCGCTCCCACCCGCTTCCATTCGTCTCCTCTGGCGTCGTACTTCGTCGATGGACGGGTAACGACAATGCGAACGGCGGCATCGTCAACGGAAATGGCGACGACGACGGCCCTTTACGACGCAACCGCAACCGCCCCCAATCCGAATGGATGTTAGCCATCCTCGAGAACCTTGTAGGCTTGAATGGCGAGCAACACACAGGCCGAGTTGCGTACACTTCTACCGTGTTTGTGGGCGGTCTGAGCTGGCGGTAGAGGAGACTGGCGCCAAATTCCTCTGCGTTTTTCCTCATATCTATTCCCTTGAAGGCGCGTGTGTTCCAAATACATTTCAAATTAAACTGAGCATCCGATAGTTCCAAGTTAATATTGCCGATCCTGTCGCTGGAACCTTTACGGTACATCCTAAAATTTCACTCTAATTTATTAATTTATTCACTTCCGCTTCCCAGATTGTGCACACCGCCTGCAACTTTCCCTTAACCTACAGTGGTTCAACCACTGGCGCGGATCCCCTCCGCGCAGGGCTAGTCATAGTCAAGGGCTCCCCGACTATTTTCAGAGTTGTCCCAGCTGATCCCACCATCCCGAGTGGTCCTTTTAAGTCCGTATTCTCTTCGCTCCGGGTCATATTGTCCATCTATACTTACTCGTGGTTTTCAGTATCATCGAAACCACGTCGGGCTTGGCATTGACTAATTGGCGATTCAGCCCTGGGACCGTCATGTATTCCCCAGTAGGCAGCTCGTCCGCTTCTTGTGTTCCGCCTCTTAAAATACAGAATTCCTAATTCGTGGAGACCCGCGGCAGTCGTTCTCATTTGTCACAGGCTGAATATGTATGCCCAATATCCAAATATATGTGGCGAAGGAGATGAACCACCTTCATTTATACCGTCGTTCGTTAATGTGTTAAGCGTAGGGTAGAAAGAATATCAAATTCATAACGGGGAGAACTGGAAGCCTGCGCACTTAGGCTTCGGCTCGTGTTCCAGATTTCATTCTGTTTTAGAAGCCGCAGCTGAGTCCGTGTTGTCCTAAGGGTAATTTCTGGGAACGCGGGTAACGATGCTGGCGCAATTCATCTAATTGAACTAGTTGTATTTATATATTTTCATTTGGCATGCGATCCGCCAACACTCGGTCTTGGTAAATTACAACACCATCCACTCCGCACGCCCTCTCCTCGCTCCACTCGTGCATCCAACATAACGAAATTGAGCACAAGTACAATCGAGTTGGGCGCGTGAAAAGGGCCTCGAAGACCGTGCGCTGCGAATATCGGCGCGGACCAAGTGCTCCTCCACCTACATCAGTGCCCTTAGGGGTGGAGTGGTCCACCCTGACCAACCCCTAGCGGATCTGGAACGAAGCTCGCTGTGCGCTCGCTAAGACGCGTGAATGGCAAAACCAAGCAAGATGATGATATAAGCGATGTACAATCAGCGTGAACTACGCCTAGACCACGACCATCCCAAGACATCCTCACTACTACAGGGGGGAAACCAGCGCGCTCCTTTGGATACGGAGCCGAATGTGGAGGAGACGAGGAAAATGGGAAGCAGAGCGCGACAGTATGTTGCACCGGGGTCCTTTCTTACTTCAATATTTTTCTTCTTTCTATCGCAACAATTTCCTCCCTTTGGACGCAGCGTATTGCGCGTCAGGGTTCTCTCATCGCCGTGCGCGACGCGCGGAGTATTTTGTTAGGCTCTTCGTCTTCATCCAGCCTAACGCGTTTATGTTTCGTTTTCCTTCCACGCGGAGGAGGGCAGGCGGTGCGGGAGAGTAAATAAATCGCTCCACATAGAAACAGAACAAATTTCCCTAGACAAATTTGGCGGTCCGCGATTGCATTGATATAGAGGGAGCAGGTGAGGTTATATCCATACGGTGCCAAAGGGGGTGAAGGGGAGGGAGTGTAAGAATGCGACAAGGAAGGGGCGATAGGGCGGGAGGATAAGTCACGGCTATAGGGGGAGAAAGCAGAGACCAAAGCTGGAAGGAACTTCCGTCCTTATCACTATTCCACTCCGTGTGCGCGATACATCCAGCGTTCAAGTAATTGATCCTTCGCCCGCTATTAGCGTATCCGGTGGCGGTTGCGGCAATGTTTTGGAATGCAGGGCGGGTGCAGCTGCTACCGCGAACGGGACACTTCGCACAGTGCGTGCATTGGAGGTTAATACTCTGAGAATGGTCCAGGGTGGGGCAGATTAGCTGCGCGAATGACAAGGCAAGGATGGTCGGCGCATCAGATGCGGAGAGCTGCACGAGGAGATGAGAGGGCAGACAGACGATATCTGGGAACGGAACCGCACGACGCCTCGACAAAGAACAAAGTGTAACAGTTCAATAGCATGCGCAAAAAAAAAAAAGTGCACACCGTCACCAAATCATCCCACATTGGCCGACGTGGCGAACGAACCAGCCGTGTATCAGCCTAGTATGTTGCCAGCCCACTTTGAACCACAAAACAGTGGCTGTGGCATAGATTCAGCCACCGGTGGCTGGGGTCATCACTCAGCCACCGTTTCGCTGGCTGGGAAATATGTAAGGCTAGTAGCCGTTTAATTGTATAGCTCTAGTATAATTGATTTTACTCCCATTTCGGACTTTGCTAAATCAGGATAACCGACTTCATTTGAAGTTGGCCAACCGCTGGACCAATCATGCTTTCCTGATTAGAGCACATTGGCCCAACCTTGACTTGAATTGAGATTTTGCGCACTCAAATCCGTTCATTGAAGTTAGTTTTCGGCTTCGTAATAAGCTGTCTGAATTATTCGCGCATTTTTTCTGAAATTCGATTTTGGTGATACCATCAACGGTGGCACGTCCGTAGTCGGCGCTACGAAGAGTAACTCACCGAGTTATGATGAATTTAGCCTCCCCGGCTGATATAGCCGGTAATATCGGAATGCAAACTTTGTGCAGTGGAGCAACGCGGCTACATTCCGCGCAGGTTATCAGGCAGAAACGAAAGTAAACTCAGCGCCTAAGCGGCCACCTTTCAAGTCAACGGCGCACGATGCCTCTAAAATATAGAGGCCCGGAGCCGCCGCTGACTTGATTGCGGGCGCCGCTCGAGCAATCAGCGGGGCGCGAGGCTGGTACGACATGCGAACGCGACGAGGAGGGCGGCGAGGAGGAAATCGGGGAGGGGAGGGGAGTGGATGGATAGGTTGAGACACTCACCTGAGCGACAGTGTAAACGCAGACCGAAACATCACGAAAGTCAGGACAAAAATGCGAAAAGAAAATTATGAACTCGTACCCAGAGTGTTGATAGCTGGTGTCTGCGCATTAGAGACCGCTGGGAAGGTCACAGAGACGGAACATCAGGTCGGCGGAAGGTCTGGGAGGTGTGGGTGTGGTGGTACGGGTGTGGACCCGAAGATGGCAATGGACGAGCACTTTTGAGGGCCCTAAAAATTAGGCGCGAGGTAGGGGCATGTGGATAAGAAGTTGGCCGACTCACCTTCAGTGATTTCATGACAAACGGAAGACAGTTGGGGCGGGGCCAAGGAGAATAGTCAGGAAAAGCCTCAAGACGTGAATATATTCGAATATAATGCACCTGAGCCCCCCGGTTGTCGCAAAAGGGCCTGTTCGCCTATAAGGGGTTACAAAGGCTTACAGGCTTATAGGCGGTTATAGCTAAATTATACGGGACTTACAGTTGGGGTATAACCCCTTATAAGTGCTTATAACTTTCCTGATTATCTAGTAATATATTGCCGCATCGAGGGCTTTAGACGGTGCTCAGACAACCAAATTTTAACAATTTCATGATTTATTAATTACCAGCGCGCAACAGCCAGTCAAAGTCAGCTACATCATCCAAATAGAATGTATGATCCTCTCTACTGCACCCAAAACAATTAATCATGTGAGCTCCGCGGATAAAGTATCGAGGTAAGATGAAGATTGTGCGACCGTCTTCGAAAATTCGGCAATTCTTCCACAAAGTTTTGGGCCGCCAGGTGGATTTCTTGAAGAGCCGGACCAGCGCAATGTCCTCGATCCGACCGGATGTAAGCAAATATATTTATGAACGGAACTGCGACACACCTTTCGGTGCAGCATGCCGCTGCGCGCGCAAATCTGCGAGCTCCCTCTCAATCCGGCTCAAGCGCGCTTCCACGCTCAAATTTCGTTCATTCTTCGCAGATCGGCAGTCCTCTTGGAAGTTGGAGCGGTCTGAGAATGGTGGCTGCGTTCGACAGCGCGCAGAGGACATGCCAGTGGTGGTCCGACTCTTGTGAGATTTGCACATTTTTGCTCGAGCTGCCTGTCTCTCCGGCTCAGAGTCGGAGACGTGCGTGGTATCCGAGTCGAAACGACGTAGTTTAGACATAGTAGGGGTAGCAAAGAGTTCGGGGAGAGCGCCAGAGGCAGTGGATAACTTGTGGAGTAAATGATGTCATGCCATTCTGGCATTATAAATCACACCTCAGTGTGACTTTGTGACTCCACTTCTCTTCGCTCTCAACCACCACCACCACCACCACCACCCTCCCCTCGTCTCGCCGCCCCCTCGCCTGTCTCCCATCACCACCCCGCTCCGAATCTGTCGTCAGAAGCACTGTGCAGTGTACGTCAGTAGTTTTCTATCAGTCTCACCCGTCTGATTCCATGTGCACTCCACTGCAGGGCCACCACAATGCTCAGGTGAGCCTTCCTTCACTCTTTGGTTGCATGTGTGCTCATTCATACTCATACCAGACCCCACCTCTGTCTCCCTACCGCCATCGGTAAGTACACCCGCACTCTCAGCAATCGATGACAACAGTTAGGCTTCATCAATAGTATTAATAGTATTGCCTGCTGTATCATTGCGTAGTGTGAATGCATTCGTTTCAATTATTGCTTGAATTCTGTGGGATGTGGGAATGAGGGTGGGAACGATTCGCGATATTGGGCATCGGCAAAGGACCCAACTCATAGGCAGCTATAAGCTCCTATAAGCACTGTAACACCTTATAGTACTTATAAGTCCCGTAAGTGGTTATAACTGAGGATAGCGCAATTTTGAAGCTTATAAACCCCCCAATCATCTTACAGACTTATACCGCCTTATATTGACCTATATTGCCTTATCTCCGACAAAGGCTTTTTGCGACAGTACCTCCCAGAATTGCTCAATCCTCTCGCTTATACTCTCCCCTCACCTCCTAAACAACCCCGGCGATAAACGAGGCTGGTAGGAAGATGCAGTCGATGCTGCACTCCGACGCTCCGGCGGCGCGCAAATGGCGAGACGGGTGAAGAATCTTGGGCGGGATTTCGGGTTGGGGCACATACAGGGGACATGTCCGAGAGCGTCGCCGGGTGGGTAAGGGGTACGGCCGAGCCAAGGGCACGGAAAAGGACCAGAACGGCGGGCGACACTAAAAAGCGCGCAGCGGGCGGAGTTGTAGTGTACAGAGGAGGATGAAGACGCAGCTGAAAGTGGGGACGGTTTAGAGCAGTGTGGGCGAATGTGGCAGTACGCACGACGACAGAGAAATTGTGAGTGGTGGGGCGTTTTGAACGCCGCAAAATTCGTGCGGAGGGTGCGGGTGTAGAAAGGGGAAAGGGGAAAGGGGGCGACTCAGCAGCTAAGGAATGGGAGGATAAGGGGTCGATTTCGTGGTGGGCTAGGCCGATTAGTGCAAAAAAAAAAGACGAAAGTGCGCATATAAGGACATAAAACGTACCTGAGATATCCAGACCGCCCAAAAGCCGTCACACACCCCAGTCCATCCCTGTACCTCGCGTTCCAGCCAAAAACGCCTGCGAACGGCGGCGAAGTGGAGGTTGGTACGGTTACGGTGCCGATCCCAATGCATCTCAACTGTATGCAACTCCATGGGGAATGCAAAGGAACAGTGTTAATCAGGTGCGGTAGAGAATGCATGTGAGTTGCCTTGTATCTCGAGCCAGGAGCTGAGCTTGAGCTGAGCGCCAACTGAGCGCAGTTGGGTGAAGTTATGTTCAAAACAGTTCGGAACCAATCGGAATCTGACTGACCCGGAAACAGCCGACACTTTCTTTTCTGGGGCGGTCATCTGACTTCCCAAATGCTAATCGTACCTCTCACGGTCGTGAATAACGTGCATCAACTGGGTCAGCGGCGGAGCGGCTGAGGCTCGGAGCGATTCGCGGGCTTCTGCCGCGTCTCCCACCGTATCCTTACTCAGCGGTGAGCGTCTATCATTGGCCACCTTACCCCCCCGCCACGACTCGTAATGCCCGCCATATCCACTGGGAAAGTGCTCGTCTCCGGTGCGAATGGATTCATAGCCATGGTGAGTGTGAGCTGTTCCCCTGCACCACAAAACAACGGCTGTCGCGCCCGGCGCTTAGTGGGTCGTGCGCACGCTGCTTGAGGAGGGCTTCGCCGTCCGTGGTGCAGTTCGCTCAGTGGAAAAGTGTGGGCACCTCCGCGACACCTTCGCCGCTTACGGAGAGAAACTCGAGTTAGTTGTGGTGCCCGACATCATCCAGGTACAAGTGCTTTCGGCTTGAAGTCTTTGTTGTGAGATAATCCCCGCGCTTGCAGGACGGCGCATTCGATGAAGCGGTCAAAGGAGTGGACGCAATAGAGCACATGGCTTCTCCAGTCCATCTCAATGCAGAGAACCCCGATGGTATGTTTGCCACCAAAGTCCACAACGGTTTAACCAACACTATCAACTGCACAGAGATCATTCTACCTACTGTCAAGGGATCTTTGAGCATGCTGAACAGTGCCTTGAAGCATGGGTGAGTCTCTCCACATTATCGCTTGTACCGGAACAAGTGTGGAAGCGTCCACAGAAAATATGTCAAGCGCATGGTTCTGACGTCGTCCACTGCGGCCGTACTGCAGGACGAATCGGAGCCGAAGACATTCAGTGAATTGGATTGGAATGAACACGTCCTCCAGCACGTTGCAGAGAAAGGAAGTACCGCCTCAGGTCACGCAAAATATCGCGCAGCCAAGGTCCTAGGTGAACGAGGTGCGTGTGTTACACTGTGTACATCCGCCTCGTTGCTCTGACAGATTCCCAACGAATTCTCTTCAGCTGCGTGGGAGTTTGTTGAGAAGCACAAGGACAGGCTCGGATGGGATCTGGTCGTGTTGAACCCGCCTTACGTGTTCGGGGTGCATGCTTTTCAACCACTGGAACTCACATATTGAATTTTAATCATCCACCTATCTAAGCCCACAATCCATGCTGTTTCCCTCGCCAGAGGCGCTCAACCTCAGCACGCGCGAATTCTACAAGATATTCACGCAGCCGTCGACGCCAGCGACGCTCCAAGCCGGCAACTGCTGGGTAGACGTTCGCGACCTCGCACGCGCACAGGTCCTCGCACTCGTCGCCGCCTCAGCTGGCGGTGAACGTATTATCATTAGCGCCGGCCCTTGGGTGTGGCAGGACTGGCGTACGCGTTTTATTTCTTCGGATTTGGAAATGACGCTAACACACGCATTAATAGTGGACGCGGCACCGGACTCGTCAAAATACCAGAAGGGCACTTCTGGTGCTGGGAAGGATGTGGTATACAAGATTCAGTTCGACGCGAGTAAGTCTGCGCGCTTACTTGGGATGACGGCGTATCGGAGCAAGGAGACCGTGCGGGACACGACGGCTGATTGGGAGGTGCGGGGATGGTGAATGAGAGGAGAATGCTCCATTGGTAAGCCAGACAAGGTGAAGTGGTGTGGTGGATATTTGCCAGTAAAATCGGGCCACACTGATTAGCTGTGGATAAATTCAATCACCACGCAGTTTCAGGTGTATTTGCGGCCTCAGGGTCCACCCGCGAATGAATCGCTTGCCGTATGGTAACCCAAATAGGATTATGGCTCCTCGTTCGGCGTTTGAACTGCAAAATCTAATCCCGCCGCGCCATCATGACTGAGATGAACTCACGCTAACTTTCCCTCGTAGGCCCCTATCTCTCTGATCCGGGAAAGTGGGCCCGCTTTCCACCCCGACCAGTATAAGGAAAGAACTTGGGGTTGTGTCGAGCCTGGCTTTCTTATTTAGTGCCCTCGAGCCCTTAAATAACGAAAAACTGTCTGTTCTAGCCCTCACTGGTCCTCGACCAAGTGAACCAGCACCTCTGTATCCTAGGAATATCGGTCACCGAAATTTGGATCATGTGACAATAATGTTTGCACATGCTATACATGGTGGAAAAATCACATCCTCATATGTGGGGCAAAATGTGCGTTCGAAGGAGGGTAACAACAGTTTCCAAATAGGGCATAGGAAAATCTAATGGCTAAGCCTAAACCTAACCAACGCAACAACGAATCAGAAGCCGGATTTTTTCCAAGAATAAGCTAGAGCCTCACAACTTATTGCCGGTCAAAATGGTCACAGGACGTCGAGAAATGTCCAAAAATATAGGTGACATTCTTTTGTCGAATTAGTGTACGATAGTCTCGCGTACAGACCCTTCACTGATGCCTCGTCTGTCTATCTATGCGCCGAAGAAAGATACTTCAAGTTTCTTCGTCCGTCGCCGAAAGAGAGCCGAGGGGTATTGGGGTCTGCCCCATTGGCAAGGAGCAGCTTGACAATGGTTGGATGATTTGTGGCGGATGCTGCTTGGAGCGCCGTGCCGTATGGCTCAGCTAGGAGTACTTAGTATGTACGTTCGTACTGGAAGATGCCGATGCCGAGTGAACAACTTCCTGCTTACCGATAATATTGGGGTCTGCCCGGCGTTCAAGGAGCAGCTGGACAATGTTGAAGTTACCGCTGAGGGACGCAGCTCGGAGTGCTGTTCCGAATTCCCTAGCTGTAGTATGGACATTCGTAATTGCGTATTGAAATGCGCAGAACCGACCAAATTCCTGCTTACCGATAATATTGGGGTCTACCTGGTGTTCAAGGAGTAGCTTGACGATGGCGGTTCGACCAGAGTAGGAAGCAGCTTGGAGCGCCGTTCCGTATCGCCCACCTAGTAGTACGTACGTTTGGATTGAAATGTGCCCCGCGAGAACAAGTTCCTGCTTACCGATAATATTGGGGTCTGCCTGGTGTTCAAGGAGCAGCTTGGCAATGTCAATTTTACCAGAGTAGGAAGCAGCTTGGAGCGCCGTTCCGTATCGCCCACCTAGTAGTACGTACGTTTGGATTGAAATGTGCCCCGCGAGAACAAGTTCCTGCTTACCGATAATATCGGGGTCTGCCTGGTGTTCAAGGAGCAGCTTGACGATGCCGATTCGACCAGAGTAGGAAGCAGCTTGGAGCGCCGTTCCGAAGTCTCCACCTAGAGTAGTATGTACATTTGGGTTCAAATGTGCCCATCGAGAACAAGTTCCTGCTTACCAATAATATTGGGGTCTGCGTGGTGTTTAAGGAGCAGCTTGGCAATGTCAATTTCACCTCTGAAGGATGCAGTTTGGAGCGCTGTTTCGTCTCGCCCTAGTAGTATGTATGTTCGGATTGAAATGCGCCTCGCCAGAGAAAGTTCCCGCTTACCGACATGTTCCTGCTTACCGATAATATTGGGGTCTGCCTGATGTTCAAGGAGCAGCTTGACCACGTCAATGTTACGTCTGTAGGACGCTATTTGCAGCGCCGTTGGGTATCGCCCACCTATCGTACGTTCGGACTGAAATGCACCCATCGAGAACAAGTTCCTGCTTACCGATAATATTGGGTTCTGCCTGGTGTTCAAGGAGCAGCTTGACAATGTCGAATGTACCGTTGCCGGACGCAGTTTGGAGCGCCGATTCGTGTGTCCCATCTAGGGTTATTGCGTTGCACCCGTCTGTTGAAATAAACATGTTCCTGCTTACCGATAATATTGGGGTCTGCACGGTGTTCCAGGAGCAGCTTGACCATGTCGATGTTATACGGGCAGGATTCAGCTTTGAACATTGTACGATATTTCATGTTACCGCCGGACGCAGCATAGAGCGCTGTCCCATGAATCCCCTCTGGAAGTGATATGTTTCAGTTCCATGCAGATCCAAGTCATCAAGTATGGTTACCCAGCATATTCGGATCCGCCTGATGCTCTAGAAGTAGCCTGACTGTGTCCACATTGCCGCTATTGCACGATGCTTGAAGTGCTGTCCCCCATTCGCCACCTGCGAGACCGATTTCAATCCTCAGTGCTTTCGTCAAGATGAATTAGAATTATCCCCGCCTATAACACCCGGATCTGCTCCAAGAGACAATAGCCGGGCAACAGAATTGGTGTCTCCCAACCGCGACGCAAGATGGAGCGCTGGACTACCTCGAAAACCTGAAAGGATGGGTCAACAATACTGAAGCAAGCTCCATTTCAGCATGATTATCATACATACCGTCTGGAACCACATTAGCATTGGCACCCCTTTCAATTAGGTGAATAATGGCTCTCATCTCGGCTTTGTTGTTCAGAGCATGTACTAGAGACGTAGTATGCTCATCGCGGCGTGCCTTCTCCCGACGCTCAAGTTCATCGTCGTGTTCCTTCTCTTGCCGTTTTAGTTCATCTTGACGCGCCTTCTCGCGGCGCGCAACCATGGTTTCCACGATATCGCGCAAGGGAAGCACCAACAAAAGTATAGCCAGAGTTTGTCCGAAGGTCCAGGTGGATTCGTCGCCGGGGCCGCTCTGGCGAAGAGTGAGTTCGATGTCGATGAGGAATATGATGTTGACAGCAAATAGAATGACTAAGCCAAGGACGATGGGTACGATACTTGGAGAGGTAGGGGGACGAGCAACCCGCGCCATGAATATTCTGCGGCGGGAGTAGACCAGAGGAAAACGAGATGGAGAAGGACGAAGTGGTGCGGGGGTACTCGTAGAATATGGATCAGGTCGGGTAACAGTGGAAGCCCGGTTCTGTCGTCGCTTCTGGTAGCCCAAGAAAAGACCCAAAAAGAGGCCCATGGGGAGAATTAGATTAAGTCCGGGTGCAAGGAAGAGAGAGTATATGGTGATTGATGCGGCGCGCAATGCACCCGAACTAAGAAGGACACGAGCGCCAAGAATGAAGGTAGATACCCCTTCGACGGCGCAGTCATTTGTGCTGCCAAACGACCGTGGGCTATTCCAGAGCCAAATCCCCAATGTTGCCATGACGGAGAGGTGAAGAGAGCCGAGGACGAGAACGATTCGTCTGAGTATACCCGACAAGTGAGATGGCTCTGGAGGTCCTGCCTGTTGGTGTTCCTGCTCTGGTGCATAGTTCAGACGTCTGAGCTTTGGAACTACAGAAACAGGCCTACTTTCGAGGTCGGGTGTGCCCCCGGGTATAGACCACTAGGAGGTCCGGCATCAGAGATTCTCTTTGAAGGTGCTTTGGATCCTCGTACCGAAAATGAAAAGAAAGCCGAGAGCTTCGCATGAACATGCTTTAACCAACAACGCCAGTCCATCTTGATCTGCCCCGGGCGTGGTTCACTTTTGTGGTGAACGTAGAGAAGAAAGTAGATGAATGTGTTTGTGTTGTTCATCCAACTCAGGCTCAAGACGATGTTGGCGTGAAAGTTGGAGAGACGTTGAGCCTTAGCCTGAGCCATGGCTGAGATGAGGATGGCGAAGGCTGTTATGAGGATGGTGGTGGATTGCGTTTCGGCAGATTCAAGCTCATAGAGCGACACCTCTCCATCCCAAAGGGCCCAGAAAGCGGGAATGAAGCTGATCAGATTCTGCACGTAGATTGCAGCGCGAACCCCGATTCCAGAGATGTCCGGATTCGAAGGAATACTGCAGTCGATCGAGCTCATCGCGGAGAGGAAAGAAAGAACAAAGAGCACGCAACGTTGACGCAACGTGTTCTTTTGACATCGAAGCTCGACCTGAGCGATCACGTGACCTTCAAGCGCGCAAACAAAGGACTCGTGGCCAAGAGGCGCTCGATCTCTGGATCTTTCCATATATTCCCACGACCACCCACCCCCCGTAAAAGGCAATGATGATCAGCGGCAGTATCGGCGATCAATTCTGGTACCGCGCCCCTCGACGCGTCTCCATCCCAGCCTGATACGGGCCCTACCACAGGCCCTGCAGGGACTCCACGCCATCGGGTGCTCAAATATTTTGCTCAGCGGGTAGTGGATGCATATGTCGGTAGCAATTGGAGCGGCGTGACGGTCCAGAGTCTTCGAGTGCAGATGTCTTCATGTAGTTATTGCTGAACCTTTAGGTTTGGCTAGACTCGTAACCAGTCTGTAAACAATTTCCGAAAAATGCGGCAAGCGCTTTTTTACAGACTGGTATATCTCGTTGACAGGTCTTGGGCTGCCAACGGAGTTTGAAATCCCGGTGATGCCGATCGCGGCCGCTTACTCGATCACGCTTACTCACCGCTTGTGCTTTACCACCCAGCACCGTCGCGTCGCTCTCGTCCTCCCTCCAGCCTCCCTTGCTCTCGTATTGTTCTCAGACTCTTCCACCAAGCTCTCGTCGCCGCTCCCACCCACTTCCCTCTGAAATAACCCCTCAATTGGCTCGTGAAAGAGGATTCCCTTTGAAAGAAGTTCTCGACGCGCCGAAACACATCCTTGAGCTGAGTAGCGTGTTAGCCTTGTGGAGACTGTTTCCTTGTCTTCCCCAACGTCTCCAACACCTCTGAAACTGCAGAAATCTGTTGCTCACCTAAGACTGCCGCTCATGGACCCCCTGCACACACCCATCGAGCTCCCCATCTCCCTGGCCGCGTTCAATGCCTTTCAGGCGCTTCCTCGGCAGTTCATGGAGAGTCTGAGCCCACGAGACAGGTGTACTGTCCTTGACGCTTTCTTACTACTGGATATCGCGTCGAAAGGCACCAAGACACCCCGCGAATTGCAGCTTCGTTCAGTCCTCGCGCTCTCTCATGGCAACGACCTCCTCGTACGCGCTGGCACCGGCTCCGGTAAAACTTTGGCAATGATCCTCCCGGCCTTGGCATTGAAAAGCAACGCCGTCATAATTACGATTTCACCCCTGCGCATAATCCAAGACAACCACGTATGCAGAGCTCGGCTGTCTACAGCGCGCCCGCAGTTCATATTCGACGTCTTTAGGTCGTGGAATTCACGAAATATGGGCTGCCTTCAATCGCAATAAACCAGCACACGTCGAACGACCGGGATTTGTGGAAAGTGCGTGCATTCTATCCATGATATTCCTGCTCTTGACAGTTAACAGACGATACGAAATCACGAGCACTATCGGCACTATAGTGTATCTCCGGAGCAGTGCGGCTCATACCAGGGACATATTACGCGGTTTGCTCGCCTCCTGCATGATCCCAAGTGGACGAAGAAGATCGGATTGTTGCAGATTGACGAGGCCCACTTCATCGCAACTACGGGCATAGCTGAGAAAAAGAACAAAGGGCCCTTCCGACCAGCATATTCCGACCTCGGCGAACGTGTCCGAGTCCATCTTCCAACTGCTACCTCTTGCGCGGCCTATTCCGCTACCATGCCCCCTGACGTGATAAACACAGTGACCCGTACTCTCCGAATGGAGCCCCAGAAGCTTGTGACGTTGAAACTGACAACCAACCGCCCTAACCTGATGCACGCCGTCATTCCTCTCATCGGCACCACCGACAACTTCCATAATCTCGACTTCCTGGCAAAGTTCATTCCTCGGAAATGCATCGTGTTTATTAACAACAAGAAAATTGTGACACGACTGGCGAAATATCTCAACTCCTTGCTGGATCCTGAGGTCGCTGCCACAGAACCGTTCCGCCATTACCACTCCTCCATGTCAAAATCCTACCTCGAGACCACGGCCAACACATTTAAAGCCGCCAACTCCCCAATTCGCGGTTTGATTTCGACGGGCGCCGCTTCAAATGTTGGCGCATATCCTCAACTACACACTCTCTGCTTACAAAATAACAGGGCTTCGACGTTTCGGATATAGAGCTGGTAGTAATGTTCGGGCTTGCGAAGGACAAATCGGACTATGAACAAATGGCCGGACGAGGGGGTCGCGATGAACGCGAGTGCCTGGTTTTGATGCTCGCAGAAGCTTGGGCTCTTACGGATTTGTCCCTTACTCAACCAGACCGAACCCTGGACGTGAAGGAGGCACGCACAAAGCCAGATATCATTGTTTTTACCCGTGTCAACACCTGCCGCCGCCGCGATCTAGCGGAACATAATGACGATAGGACTGACACTGGTACGATTCTCTGTACATCCTCACCATCCTTTATAATTATCTCCAGCTGTGACATTTACCACGGCTTGGTGTTGCGACAACTGCCCAGAAGACGGATTTGATTTGGCGCTTTCTTTGGGAGCCCCGGTGCTCACTTCTGACTGGGAGCCTGAGTTACCGCCAGTCGCCAAAACACCGAGACGCCGATATCGCAAGGTCGCATGCCGCCCCGCTCTCGTGGACTCCCTCACCGACTGGCGTTCCCGGTTCCATTCCTTTGACCCCATTTGCCGAGACTTTCCTATCGAATATATTCTTGAAGATACATCCATTGCTCTTCTGGCGCGCGAATCCCCTGGATCACTACAAGTCCCTTCCGATGTCACGTCGTTCCTTGGCGAAACCCAGGAGTGGCATAATTCGTATGCCCTCGAGATCCTCACCGTGCTTCTTCAGTATGACATGGACGACCCGGACGATTCATCTTCGGAAGGATCTGGCTCTGACAGGGAAACCGAAAGCGACTCCGACTCCCAATGCGACTCGGGCTCAGAAGAGCCACCTAGCCCGACACGCGGAGATCTTGACGAGGCTTCTGCGCCGCCCCCCATATCTCCTTCATCATCCACTTCTTCGTCTCCGCAATCGTCTCGACCCGTCACTCCGGAGCCGGCTCAATCCACCTCCGGGCGACCATTGCGGCAGGCAGCAATAAATCACAGTATAGCAGGGATTGCAGATCGATTAACGAAGAAAGCGCGGACGCACAAATAGAACTACGATGTAGAATTAACAAAACTTGTGTAACCTTTCTCCCAAGTTTTCATTCCTGTCTTCTTGAGTTTTGCGCCCCCCGTCCGTATGATGTCCTCTGCCTCCCGCTCTGTTTCCCGTCTTCCTGCAACTCCAGACACCTCTAACCGATACTCACGCATTTTTCCCTTGATTTTTTTAACCTCTGTAGAGGTGTCGACCTTCGTATGAGTGATTCCCTGCCATGGGGCTCCGAGAAACTCCCCAAATTGTGTTTTTAGTCGGCGCAATATTGGAACGTTTGGCGAGAGATCGGCGAGAAGATCCCATGAAGCATGGACACCTTTAGATGCAAAGAAATTCTAGCAGCAACAATATGAGCACCAGCAAATGCGAGGGAAGAACTGGTCCATACTTTCTGAAAGTTTATATTAAACTCGGCATTCTTGTCGACGCCGACGTACCCCCCGTCCCGAGGTGGTGATTAAGGAATTATCGCGCATTATATTGCTATAACTGATGAATAATGATGCAGCTGTCGAAAGGCTAGAAACTCACGCGAATGCCGGGGTCCAGACCTTTTTCAAGTTCTGTATGAAATACAGCAACTCCTTCTGGTAGTTCGGCGATCCTCCTCCAGCAAACATCATGGTGAGCGTGCCGAGAAGAAGTTCGACACGGCCGAAGTCCCCACTCGAGATTGAGGTACGAAGGAAGTAGAAGAGAAGAGTATCGCGGACCAGAAGATGAAGGTTTCGCGTGGTATTGTCACTAGACGGGGGTTCCATTGATGCTCCCGATGCGTACTTCGTGAATATTCGTGAGGAAATCTCCAGGAGTTGCGCTGCCGTAGGCTTTGACTTCGCGAGATCTTTAATCGTCATATTGCTCTCAACCTCCCAATAATGATGAGAAGCGCCCCTCAGAACTTGCATGAGCAGCGAAACAAGAGTTTCGAAATCTGGTTGGGCAGATCCAAGACGGACCTTCGCCAGGAGACCGATGAAATATTGCAGGCTCCCCAAATCGGCACCGTTACCGCGATGAATACGGAGAAGTAGCCAGGACAGGTTCAGTTCGACATGAAACCAGCCCAGGCCGAGCTGATACTGCTGTAAGCGCAGAATGACAGAGAGATCCCCTGTGCGGAGGAGCTGTGCAGAGCGAATGAGGGCGTTGGTCTTCTGGTCGTTGTACGAAGGGACAGCGATGTTATCCAGATCGTGATCTCCAAACTGAAGCTGGTCAAGGTAAATATCGTCGTTGACTTGGACAGTCCCATCCGAGCTCCCCTCGTCCTTCTCGGTCGTCCGTAAGGGATATTCATTAGTTACATGGTCCTTTGGAGGCGGACGATACTGTGGATGGCGGAGAAGTGGGTCATCCTTGAGATAATCAAACGCAGAGTTGCCGTGAGTCAGAAGCTCGACGAGGGATATACATAGATGTGTTCGAATCTGGGCGCACTGCGTGCGTGTCGGACGTATGTCGGCGGCGTAGGTTATGCGCTCAGCTCCAGCGCGGCGGTCAAGTATTGGGGCGAGTTGAAGTGCATCTCGATCTGGGACCGCACGGAGGTCGTATATCAGTGTAGTGGTTCCCGTTTGCACCTTCGGGGGTCCTCCGGTACGCTGCTCGACGTGGATGGAGAGGGTGACTGCAGCATTGTCCCAGCTGGCTGAATGTGCGCCCCGAGCCGCAATCTGCGCTCGTCTCATTTGCCCCTTCGCCAGCATGGAGTGGGTGTCCTTGACGGCATTGTAAGAAAGGTTCAGTCCAGCGTGCGCGAGCGTGTCGACGACTTTCCGGCGCATTCCCGATGCGTAGAAATACAGGGAGCAGGGTATAGCACAAAGATTGTTGTTTTGGGAACGCGTCTTCATTAATTGCGCTTGAATCATGGTGACAATCTGAAGGTGCATCAGCAGGAATCAAGCGAGCAATCCACCAATTCTGACAGGCTCGGGGTCCTTGACAGTGTTCTCTCGTGCCGCACGGGGCGTCTGTGCTACCGCCATTAAGATCCTGCGCATCTTGGGAGCCACCTCTTCGCAAACAGCAGTAACGTCCTCCGTGAAGTCGAAGTTGAGGATCCCTTCCGGGGTTAGATCCTTGGTGGAGGCGCGAAAGGCAATACTAAGATCGTCGGCCTCTCGACAGATGTCCTTGATGAGATTAGTGAACGACCGAGTATCAAACCAGGCATCAAGCCTCTTGGAGCCCTTGGAATTGGAGGAGACAACATTCAGAAAGTTTTCAATGGCTTTGCTTCGATAGAATCCGTCTGCGTTTGCTTGGTATGTGGGCCGGAGGAGCTCGATCACCAGGTCCATCGGGGTCATTCCCATGCTTGATAGGGTGGCTACAACAGACAGGATCTTGTTCTGGATGGGGATCAGCTCAGGAGGATACGTCCAACTCAATGCGCAAGGGATAGGTTGCGCAACGGGAGGCGGCGCAGCATTCAAGATAGCCATTGTACTAGAGAGTAAACTGGATCGAAATCAGGCGCAAACGGCGACGAGAGCTTGGTGGAAGAGTCTGAGAACAATACGAGAGCAAGGGAGGCTGGAGGGAGGACGAGAGCGACGCGACGGTGCTGGGTGGTAAAGCACAAGCGGTGAGTAAGCGTGATCGAGTAAGCGGCCGCGATCGGCATCACCGGGATTTCAAACTCCGTTGGCAGCCCAAGACCTGTCAACGAGATATACCAGTCTGTAAACACCGAAAGCGCTTGCCGCATTTTTCGGAAATTGTTTACAGACTGGTTACGAGTCTAAGGTTTGGCTACCTACAGGAACATGGATTTCGGGCCATTTGGCTACAAGGACAAACAAAACTTGTCATCCAAAATTGGTCATCATAAAGATGCAACAGAAAATTGAGGAAAGCTCTCTATGGCTGCTCATTCAAAGAGTCAGTCGCCACCCTTCAGCACATTTCTTCCCACCCTAGCGAGACTTCTTTTATGGCCTGAAATTTCTGTGAGTGCCATTTCTTCCTCCAGCTCCATTGACTATTTGTCATTTCCGTTTCGTGTGCGGGTCCGCTGATCGGACTCGGAGAAAGCCGCATTACGTCTGGTGGCATCAAACCGTCCCGTAATGTTACGGAATTACGGGCCGTAAACACGGTTACGTCCCCGTACCGTGGGGATGGGTACGGGACGGGTCAACCCGTTTACTGGGTCCAGTAACCACCCGTTTACGGCGTAAATTACGGGTCGAGGCGTGCCGCGCAAGTGCCGACGTGCCAAACAGGCACCGTTAACCACATTGGTGAACCTCCGGGTCGCGGCTTAGCCACGGCAAATAGTGGCGAACGTGTGTAGCCACCGGGTCGGGCCGCTAAGGGTTCTAAAAATATAATTATCATGCTCATCGTAACTCTTCAAGTGACTTTGGCCACCGGTAGCACATGTAAATTGCAGTCTGCCAGGTACTCCGGGTTCTGAAAGGCCTATTGTGAACGACAATATATACTTTGATCAAAGGCTTGACCCAACCCATAAAAACGGTGTAAACGGACGGCACGGACGGTACCCATGCCGTTCAGCTTCAAGTCCTGCCATTCACGGACGGGTCCACCCGGTGCGTAACAAAATAACGCCGTAATAGTTACGGCGTAACCGTAATACGGACAGCTTGATGCCTTAATGGCTCTAAAGCGGAGTTTGAAAGACATTTCATTCCTCCATCGCAGTCCTGTTTCTACAGAGAACAGATTGAACTGCACTCAATTATGGTTAGTATACATCACAATAAGCCCAGAGATATACCAATAGGCTCAAGAATATGCATCACAGATACACTAAAGATTGACTCAGGAGTCAGAGGACCGACGTGGCTCTTGGTATCAATCCAGAAACAAGATTGATAATAATATTGTCTGCCCGCAAAGGGGCCGTCGTCCGTGCATTATATTAGCTTTGCACTGTGCAAAGTATACAATGGTGGAATCCTGTGGTACAGAGTGATGTCTGACTTAATCCTCTGCCCAATGATGTGGTATCTTGCACTATATCCATTTTTATTTGTTCCTAAGTATTTGAGATCAATTATGAACATCACAGGGGGTGGCCAGCTGCCAGATAAACCACTTTCTGAGGGTCTGATGTATATTATTCAGCCAGACTTTCGTCAGAAAAGACTCCACAGTTGGAAGGTGTTCAGTGAAATTCATTTAGATCTCCAGTCCTCCGTGGGAACTTGGACATTTACCAGTGCCTTGAATTTCGGCGAGTGCGGTAGAGCACCTGTAGTTTGAGGAATAAGCAACCTGTAAAATCAAATTCATACTCATGATTGACAGTGTTGCTCAAACAAAGTTCAATACAGCTGATGCATTGATGTTGCAAGTGTCGAAATGACACCCTGGTTTGACTCTGGGGAATGCCCTTAGCTTTCAGCTGCATCTTATGTGGTTAAATGAAAATACAATTATACATGTCTGAGCAGAAGTACACAAAAGCTAAAATGAGTTGAACCTGAAACTTTGAGCTTTGACTTTTTGCCAGTGTACCTACATTTGACCTGTTCAGGCACTGGTGAATTGGGGGGGAAGTGTTTTTTGCGGAGAAGGACAGGTTGTTTGAAGGGGATGGGTCCTAAATAATCCACCACTGTTTCACATCCAGTTGACAATGAGTTATGTTGCACCGTAGATGTATCCGTGGCATGTACATGCTGCATGCATTTCCATTGGTTGGAACCATGGAGATGTGTCTGGATGCGTAGTTGCTATGTGTTTCATGCACCACTCATTGTTCTGGGAGTCAGGGAATTTGAACTCTGTATTATCTGGTTCCATTGTACCAACTATTCATTGTTCTCCTAGGGAGTAAAATACTGTACTGTAGGACCCAGTTAATATATGGGGTTTCCCCTTCATTTCTCCACAAGTTACCAGGTTTCAGTATTCAGCAAGAAACTATCCTATCATGCTGTTTGAAGTCATCAAGCACAGGTCGCAATTGAGTTGCTCAGGCTTTATTGATGCCCATTCATAAAGGTTCAGCTCCCGCCTCGCAGAGGCCTAATCCCATGTCATAGGGCCAGTGAGAAAGATAATGTATGTATTCTTCGTGTCTATAACACAACGAAAGTACAGAGCAGAAAGCGATCCAGGACGACAGATGTGGCTGTGATGCCGACGATCCGAGCCCCCATCAGTGATGTCGCTTCACCAGATCATATGGAAAGATCCAGAGATCAGGCTAGTTACTGGTGTTGTGGGTACGTTGGTAAGTAAAATAATAAAATCCCAAAAGGAAAGAGGGAAGGGAAAGGGAAAGAAAAGAGAGGGAGATTTGGCACCTTATGCTCCGAACTTCGAACGGAGATCAGACTGTGTCTATATCAACATATTTGCGCCTCAAAACTTTTTTTTTCCGGCCTGCGGCGCAATTTCTGAGTGCCACAGGTTCCAGCCAAGAAAATCGTGGTAAATTGCCGTTTTTGAATTAATGAACCGGGTATCGAATATTGCCGCCGCCGGTCCCGTGGTTGATCGAGATACTGGCACTCTCAAAAAGGTAAATTACGCGGCAAACACCGGCTTACAGCTATTTGCGGAACATCGGGCATGGCCGGTTTTATCCCCGTTTGGGCGGCTTTTTATCGCACTCACTAAATCGCTTGCTGCTGTCCCAGTTCGTAGTCTACATGCATATAGACTATACCACCATGTTACCCCATGAATTCTGCAGGGCATGGAATACTCAAAATATTTATATTATGCCTCTAATCACTCTCATTATAAAATATGGAGATTTAGCAAAAATGTGCTGCTAAAAAAGAAGTATGGACCTGGGAGCCCTAAGATATGACTGAAAGGACTCCCCAACTAGCTAGAGAGAATAGTCCGCTTCGAATACATTTACATTGCTCACAAAATTTATTAATTTACATTCTACTGATTTGGCCAGTACTATTAATGTTGAATGAGAACATTGGTTGATTTGAACTCCCTGGCCCCAAACCCAGTGCTGATTGGGCGGCCTTCGTAAGATCATCTGTGTCCAAATCTTGTGCTGCAATGCATCTTTGAACATGTGGCTTCTTTGAAGAACGACCTGCACACTCCAATACACTGCGCTTATTGCAATCCCGGCAAGGGTTGGTGCATTTATACCAGTACTGCCGGCCACTGCATCTTTCTGTGCTACCACATCGAACACATGTACGTGTCTTCTGCTTGTTAGGTGGCTGACCGGCAGGCTCTCCATCAGCTGAGTGCTTCTGGCTGATTTCAATGGTGGATCTTGCAGTAGCCAGTGGAACATTCTGAGTTTCTGCAAACTGTTGGACTATTGATGCAGATATGGTTGAAGGCATGGAACTAAGGAAGTCCAGTTTGCTGCTAGAAAATAACCTATGAAATTGGACTTACCTAGAATCCTCGGAGGAATCAACTGACTGTTCAAATCCAGCAGTGACCCTATCAGGAACAAGAGGACCAGATATGGCATTGACAATTTTATTTGTACGTTGCGGGTCATGCAGACTAAGGTGCAGAGGCTCCATTTTCCCCCGCGCTTGAGCACAGGACTGCCGGATGTTGGCCGAGTCTTTGTACGGACCATTCAAGTATGCAGTAAGCTGTTCTTCCAGCTGTAAGAAATGAATAAGAGGTCAAGAACAAAAATTGTGCAATCCACCTTATAGTAAATATCAGCGGTGTTTTCAGCCTTGCGATTCCAAATTTCGGCGGCCGCCAGAGATATGGATGTGCTGCACCTTTGAAAGGTCGGTGAAGTCCGCATAAGCTCAGTGAATAATTGCTTTTCAGCAAGGGTGTGAACCGGTAGCACAGGCTTTCGAGTGCCCTGCATCTTGGCAAGATAAGCTTGCTTCTGATTTCAGTCAGTCTCCTGGTTGAATGGCTGGATCTTAACAAGCTCGCAAACCGATTTCGGAATTTGAATAATTCCAGCAGTCTGTTCAGTCTTTTTGTAGAGATTTCCATTGACCCATGCAAGCTGAGTTGGAAGACAATCATAGTGCTCGCCAAGTGTGATCTCGAGCTCTTGAATTTCATTTGACAGCCAAATGGAGTCATGACCCAGATATTTCTGGCCAGTTGAGTTGAAATGACCAACCTGAAACAAGTTAGAAATGAAAGGGAAAAAAAACAAGGGAGCATACACGAAGGTTATGGCACAATATAAAATCCAAAAGACATGCAACCATATGGCGAACCGAAGCCCCATGAGATGGCAGCTTCGAGAGCAGATGTGTGTGTACACCACCTTCGACTCTTTCCGTCCCGCGCTCACAAAGAAAGATTGGCAGACCACCTGCTTTCTTGTCAAAGCCAAGGCAACAATAAAGCTGTACACCCGGAGGATCAGAGACATAACCATTCTTGATTAGCTCCAGAATATTTTTCGCAATCTTCCAAGCAGCAGTATTGAAAAGCGAAAGACCAGTCTTTGCATCCTTGAGAGGGCCATAGGTCATGAACACCTGATGAACCACAGGATAAAGCTCCTCAGCTGGAGGAATGGTGCGCTGACAATGTTGCCAGAATCACTGCATATTCTCCCAAGTCACGTTGTGGGTTTTTATGTATGCTTCAATGAGTGCTTTATCGGTGGGGTGAGGGATGAGCATTGTGTCACGCAGAGCTTGACAAAATGCCTGTCGCAATCCATGCGTACATGAGATGTAAATCATGTGGAAAACATGGAAGATATCTTTGAGAACACGACTTCAAATAAGAAATGCATATGCAGGGAGAGTTGCAGGACCCAAAATCTTCTCCCCTTCAGCTGCGCTTTCTGAATCCTGCTCCCGAGATGGCTCAGTATTGGCATCAGGAACACCATCACCAACATCAACAATGTTCAACTCTTCTGCAACACTGATCATTTCAATGCCATGCTCGTCCAAAGGAGGTTGTAAATCAACTGGGGGGTGGTTGTCAGGCTCAGGCATTGGGGAGTCATCCAGATGCATGTTGCTGGTTGAAATAGAAGGTTTCATTTCAAGTCGAACATGACTGCGATGTGCTAGTATGTCAAATGGAACCTTGCCAAAATCTTTGAGTGGCAGCTTGTGGCCAGTGCTCTTTTCTTTATTCTGGCCAATGATTGCACCTGGAATCAAAATTTCCTGGATGACGGTGCGGGTTTTGGTGAGATTTTCCCCGTTGAATTTTTCCTCAGATGCTGCAGTTGAAACCACACCTTGGGCAGCAAGCTTATTATTGTCATCAGTGAGCAGTAGAACAGGAGTGCCACAAAGTGTAGTTGCTGTTGTGGAGAATGGAAGGGGGAGAGGTGTTTTGTTGATCTCATGGTAGAGCAGAAGAGATGCATATGCATCACGAGCTGCATACTCCAATTGAGCATTGGTAAGCTCCTGATCAAACTAATTGCTGCTGACACGTTCTGTATCATTCCTTGGCAGACATTGGTGAAAAATCAATGCAAAAAGCTCAGCAAGTGACACAGTCGCCTTTGTGATGAGAAAACGATTCTTTGCAAGGCTGCAAGGTCAAGAGCACCACAGAAATGATTTGGTGGATAGCCTGCAGCCACAGCAAGTCGTTTCAAGTCACCATTGACCTGATGACCGGCCTTGATAACTTGTGAGCTGCGAAGAAGGTTGATGAGCTCCACCGGCAATGTCTTACGACTCAGCATCTCTCCGATCTGAATATTTATAGCTGAGTATCAAGCCAGAGAATAATTTTTGAAAAAAGGAAACCCACCCGAAGAACATAAACCCGGTATTTATATGCAAGTTGGGCAATTGCTGGTGGACCCTGTCCAGACAAACGTCCGTGAGGTGCCACATCTACATTCCACTCTGAATCAAATCCAATAACAATGTGCCCGTTGACCGGGATTTCGTCACAGATGCTGCGCATAACATTGTTGATAGAAATCTGTGTGTCAAGTTGCTCGGGCTGGCGCACAAAGCCAGGACTGATAAACATGGGAAGATGACTGTATTTCTCCACTGGAACCACACCTGCTCGGAGGGATGAAAATATTTTCTCAAGCATCGGTTTATCACTCATGTTATCAGTATAGAACACTTCAGGTAATTCATGGCCATAGATTGGGAGGTCATTAGCAAGTCGCCGTAGTGCCTCTTCGTATTGAGAATGTGACTTGGTTGCAACGAAAACACAGACACGGATTTCCGTTTTCTGGTTTGTTACGGTGAGGAGTGCGGTGAAGATGGGGACACCATCAACCTTGAAGACATTCTTTGCAATCTGAAATATTTTCTAGATCAGTACATACTCCGGCTATTGAAAACATGAATACTGACCTTGTGGCTATGATCAATTGCACAGATTCGAGCAGAACGCATTGCCATGTGCTGATTCAATGCATCACGATGCACCTCAATGAATGCATCATACATATCCCGAAGCCATTGGCTGCTGGGGGTGAAGCCATGGAAGCCGCATGAAGAGCGGTTTTCAAATGGCAAAAATGGTTCATAGATGTCTGAAAAACCCATCTGGTTAATTTTTGTACGCAGGTATTGCAGCCGCAGCTCATCATATCGCCGCAGGTGCTGCATTCGAAACATGTCTGCTACTTCCTCAGAGCCCAGGCCATGCTGAAAGCATGACCTCACTATGCCAAAAGCACGAGTGGAGAGTCCAATCCGCCAAGTCAAATGGGCTGGGAATTCTGCAGCAAGAGCACGAGGTAGGCGCTGAAGGATCTGCTGATCCCAAGAGCGAAAACGAGCATCGCAACCCCCCGTTGCATTCTTCTGACACTCATATGTGTAGCCAATTAACCAGAAAGTTGAATCAACATCAATGACTCGTCGTGGGTGATTCACGACACCACGAGTCAGATAATGGTTGCAGTTCGGCATTGGGCAGCGAAGCCTGTGTGTTTTACCCAAAAGATTGAGTGGGTCCCACAAAAAGAAGTCCGGGGTGAATAGATCTGTGGGCTTGAGAGTTCTGCTTTTCAGAACAGACCAGACAGATTTGGCACGAATCCAGAATTGTCCATCCCTGTAATGACGTGACTGACCCAAGGACTTTAGGTCATCCTTGAGTTCATCAAGCAGAGCCTTGACTCGTATTTAAAACCACTCAGGGAATGGTACTCGTGCCTCAGATCCAGGCACATTTTTATTGGGATTTGTGTCCTCATCCTCATTGTTTTCATCACCAATTCCACCGCTCAAAAATGAATTTAAGTCGTTTTCATTTTCCAAATCGGTAATAAGCCCCAACGGAGACGGATCCGATGTGTTTAAAGCGGAAGGAGGTGGGGGAGAAGATACTGGATTAGCAGCTGCATTCAACTGCACACGTGCTCGGTCAATGACCCCACGACCACGAGAGTTGCCTGAAGCAGCAGTGGGAACATTTTTGCTAGTAGATGATGAAGTACACGGAGTTCGTGTTGAGGGTGCAGTCTCCATATTGACATCATTTTGCACAGTACTGGGGTGGGAATGGAGGGATGCATCAGCATGCACAACCTGGAAGGAGTATCATCAATACACTTGAATCTCAGTGGAAGATGAGCACACACTGTGGTTGCCAATGGCTCTACCAGCTTGTTCAAATGTGTTCCATCACTTTGAGCACCCCCAGAAGCCACTGCATATACTGCTTGCGTGGAAGATATGTCCTTTGGTTTATTTTTGGAGCCTTTCGGCCGTCCGCACGCACGTTTTGGTGGCTCTGGTGCAGATCCAGACCCTTCAGAGGTTCCAAATGAGGCTGGGGGGGGTGTAGGAGACAAACTTGAGTTCAGATGGCACCATAATCTTCAGCAGCGAGGGACTAGGAAGACGAAGGAGATGGCCTACAGCAACGCCGAACAAATCCGACCCACATTTGGGTATATTATTAGCTTGACAGATCCGATCAAAGCCGATCCGCATTTGGTTATATTATTAGCCAATAAGATACTGCAGTATCTACCCACAGCACCAGTAACTAGCCAGAGATCAAGCACCTCTTGCGATGGAGGAGAGAACCCGAGATGTGTCACGCCCACGTGTGCGTCACCTACCCGTCACCGGATTTTGCCGTGGTATGCGTGCCGATTTGCCTGCCGTGCCGTGCCGTGCGACGTAAGTGCTGAACATATCTGCCAAAATTCAACCCGTAAAGTCCTCAAAACGTAAGGAGAGCTGTCATATCATGGGATATCTTGAGGACATCGTCGGTCCCAGTATGAAAGCTGGAGTTGCAAGATCGGCTCAAAAATTAGCATACTATCTACGTTGTAATCAATGTATCACTCATAATTACACCAAGTCGATTTTTTTACGATTTTATTCTTTAAGCATTACTAGTTGCGATGGTTTTTCAACCAAAGTTGAGATTTCAGTTTAGGCGTAAAAGGGGATGATTCAAATACTGAAACGCATGCTTGCTGTTAGTTTATCCCCCGTAGACATGTACGCATGTGCACGAACGTTAGCGTGCAGTGCCGTGCCTTACCGTGGTGAGGCATGCAGAGGCGTGTGAAATGTCATGTCTGGTGTGGACTTTTTTTTGATCAAGAGTATTTACATGACTACTGAGAGAACCAGCCCCATTTTCCTCCAACACCATGCGAGTGCTCCCAAGTCAGTTCAATCATATTATAATAAATTAATATGCGCCGGTCAAATTGAACTTGCTTGAACTATCCTCGGTAAGTAATGATCTCTTGAGTAGGGAGCAAAATAAACGGGCAATTGACCGCTCACCTACTGTACAGATATTCAAAAAATACAACCAGTATGAGGCTCGAGGGTACAGCAGTGAGGCGAGCGCTGCCGACAGCCCAGTGTCCTTTACCTGTTGACCTAGTTATAGTCATTGGGGAAGGTGTTTGAAATTTAATTTTAGTTGTTCCAATTGTTGCTGGTATGGCAGTTCAGCGAGCAATGAGCCAGAGCGACGTGCGGAGATGAAGAATGCTCCTCACGGCACGCTGGCACGCAGTGAAACGCCGATTTCTGCCGGCCCGTACCGCATTGGAATTTGGTACGAGCGTGTGGGCGGTCTATTGCTGAAAGGAAATTTAAATAATAATAGAAAGGGAGCCAAATTCCATTTGCTTCTGACACACCGTTAGACGTTATTTTCCCGCTTTCTTCAAGCTTTTTTTTTTATTCGTACTTCCCAGAACTTGGTACATATGTTTGTGAGTGGTAGGTCCGAGGCTTCTCTTCTTCCTTTTTTCCCGTGGACTGAGTGCATTTTCCGAGACCAGAAACGCGACAGCCTGGATGCGGTGCCCCAGCTAATCCTTTCCCGCATCATAGACAAGATCAAAGCCCGGTAGAGTTTTTTCCTTCTCCATCACATCCCCGGCATTTTCGAATATATTTGTTGGGGAAAACGGTACCGGTTCCAACTCTCGCGAATGCCGATTAGCCTCCCATTCATTCGCTCCCTCCTCAATTTATTCCCCTCAACTGCTGATATACCTCTGTAGTAGTAATACGAAGGCTTCGGCCCATTTTTTATATTGGGTTTGGGATAAAACCTCGAGGCTGATTATTTTTCTTTCTAAGATCGAACTCAGCGCGCCTGTCAGGAACCACGTCTCTCCAGCCTCAGATAACCATATTTCCTGTCATTGTCAGCCTGACCGCTGTTTCTATTCTTTTACGATAATGAGAAGAACTCCGTTTTTACATCCTGCTTCACACGTCAGCGTGGTATTCTTGCGCGTAGGAAAATCCCGCAAGACATTTAAGGACTCTTCCCACTATCAACTCGGAGTGTCCATGGGCGCCCGCGACTAATATCAGCTGCCTTTTCTAAAAGAAAATCCGATTTGAAACGGTGCGCCTTCCCCCAGAAACAAATTCCGTGAAGCTATCAATAACTTGTTTTCTCGAAATCGTCCTCTTCCAATTCACAAAATTCGGGAGTTGGAATGACCGATTTTTCAGATTTCCCGATTCAGCTTGAGTGTTTAGATAAGCGCCGATCATGTGCCATTTCACTTTCTCCTTTTCCTTGTCACCACGACTTACCAAAACAGCAACAATGGGTTCAGAAGACAAGAAATTGACGCACCTAGGCGTTCAACGCAGCGCAGTTCTGTGGTTCTCTGATGGGGACATCGTAATTCAGGCCGCCACCGTCGCGTTCCGTGTCTACGCTAAAGAATTGGCGGAATGTTCCACAGTTTTCGCCGACATATTGTCTCTCCCCTAGCCAGCAGATGGTCTCAGCAATAAAAACGATACGGTGGAAGGGATTCCGGCGGTGCGGCTGTTTGATAGCGATGAAGACGTCGAGTTGTTCCTTCGAGCCATCTTCGATAACAAGTGTGTAACTACAATCTTCCATATTCTCCTAGACTGAAGATATTCAATTTTTAGGTTTTTTCCTGCGCCGCCATCACCCACTGATCTGTCTCTCATCCTCGAAATTCTACGGCTCAGCAACAAATATGACATCCATGCTCTCCTCAAACGGGCAATTGCCCATCTGGAGGCCGACTACCCCCCGTCGCTACCCGAATTTCTGACGGTCCCACCGGAGAGTCTTATAAATCATACAGATGGCCCCCTGGCACGCCACTGCGTTGCGCTCGAGGCGGCGAAGACGTACGAGGCCAAATGGCTGCTCCCCACCATCCACTATGTTATTTCCTGCTTCGCACTGCGCGATTTTGCGACATCCGCGTGGGCCAAACTCTCCGCGCCGAATCAGATGCTCGTCCTCACGACGCATGCTAAACGCGTCGAGCGTCTGCGGCAAGTCAGTGACTGGATGCTCAACTTCCCGGACGACCTGCATAACCACAGTCGCTGTGAAGAAGAACTCGAATGCGCGTATGCCGCGGCCGGCACTGCATACAGCCTTTTCGATGTTATCAAGTGCAACGAGCATGTGGACCTGCTGCGGTACTGGAGTAGCAAGCGACTCGATGAGTACCGCCATGAGCGCTGTGAATGTTGCCAGGATGGCCTGGAGGAAGCATTGGAGGCGTCGCTGAACAAAGTGTGGGATGGGCTGCCCGGTATGGTTGGCCTGCCCGCGTGGCCGGAGTTGGAGAAGGTGAGAGCGGCTGTGATGGGTTGAAATTTAACTGGCAAGTCATTCTGACGATGAAGCAATCCTCCGGAGCGGGTAAATTCAGGATTCGTCTCAAAGTTCTCTCCTTTCTTTCGTTCTCTTTTTAACAATTTCTCGGGCCGCAATCTAGCCCCTCGTCCAGCTGGTGGCACATGCTCATTTCGTAACACTGTAATGTCCACATTTTTCACCTCGTTGAATATCTTGTCCGTACCTTCCCTGTATCTCAACCTTAAAATACTTATTGAATGCCATTCCTGCCGACGGGACCATACATCTTCTTTTCTGCCGTTGATGCAACGTGTCTAAAGATCCACCAAATCTTCCGTGACCTCCATGATCGTTCCCTCGCTCAGCTCATTCACAGAAGCGCCGTTGGGGACGAGGTCGGAGTGGTAAATGCCTTGGGTAGCAGCAAGGCGAGCAACACAGCAGGAGCATTGAACTCGGTGATGGTCTCGTTTTCCAGGACGAGGATCTGGGTGAACAATATACGTAAGTGATGCACCGTGGATAACTACCAGGGCACGTACCTAGTCGTAGTTGACTATCGTCGCTGGGAAATAGATGGTGGTCAGTCATAGATGTATTATGACCTCCAGAAGACACATACATATGCGATGTGCGATAGCCAGGATGGTGAGGCCTTGCATCTGGGTATCGACTACATGCCGATTTTTTTCATCGTGATGTGGTCCATACTGTGTTTGAAGATATTTTTAGCGTTTGCTCCAGATGAAAGAAAAACAAGTGTACTCGCCTTGAGCTGGACTCATCAAGGACGATGATTTTCTTATTTTCAAGCAAAGCCCGGGAAAGACAGCAGCTGCCGTTGCCCCTTCGAGAAGCTTTCCTCGTCAACAACGAGATGATCAAGCTTATCATCCTGTACAGCGTCTCGTCAGGCAGGGTCAAGATGGGCGACTCGGACTCCGAGATTGCAGGAGCGTTCTTCAGCGAAACGCAGGGAGCTCTTTAGATTAATCCACTGCCGATCCGGCTGAGACCGCGAAGCAAAAGGTGCTACATAATTAGGGTTAGGGTTAGGGTTATTAAGGGGCCTTGGGGTGCTAGGGTAACCCTAATTTAGGGTTAATCCTATGCTACCCCCAATGGATCCCAGTCTGGTGCTAGGTTAACCCTAATTTAGGGTCAAATCCTATGCTACCCCAATGACTAGCACATGCCCTGGTCTGGCTCTAGTGTGCATGGGGTGAGCACCGTGGCCAGCCTCTTAGCCATGTGCCAAGCCCGGTGTGTGTGGCAGGGGCACGCCCGTGACACACACCGGGCTTGGCACATGGGCTAAGAGGCTGGCCACGGCGCTCACCCCCATGCACACTAGATCCTGTACCTCAAGAATGCTATCAAGAGCAGACCGTAGAACCATTGCTTCAGTGATGGGAGTCGCTGACGCCCATCGGCGTGGGGGGGGCGCACAACATGGGCCAATCAACACCATCGCCTCAGTGATGGGAGTCGCTGACGCCCATCAGCATAGGGGGCTAGTGTGCTATGGGCGTCCGGAAAGCTCCCTTGTGTCCTGCGGCATGAGATACGTCAATGCCGGATTATTTACATCAACAGCCCTATGAAGAAAGCACAGACAGTGCAGCAACACGAACCACAACCTTTGCTGCGGTGATGGGAGTCGCAGACGCCCATCAGCGTGGGGGCGTGACAGCATACACACACCCAGGAACTCACTGACGCCCATCGGCGTGAGGGGGCGCACAACATGGGCCAATCAACACCATCGCCTCAGTGATGGGAGTCGCTGACGCCCATCAGCGTGGGGGGCTAGTGTGCTATGGGTGTCCGGTAAGCCCCCTGGCTTGTGTCCTCCGGCATGAGATATGTGTGCTGCCATGCTGATTGTATGTGTGTCATGTGTTCTTGGATGTGTGTGTGCTGTCACGCCCCCACGCTGATGGGCGTCCGCGACTCCCATCACCGCAGCAAAGGTTGTGGTTCATGTTGCTGCACTGTCTGTGCTTCATAGGGCTGTTGATGTAAATAATCCGGCATTGACATATCTCATGCTGCAGGACACAAGGGAGCTTTCCGGACGCCCATAGCACACTGGCCCCCTATGCTGATGGGCGTCAGCGACTCCCATCACTGAGGCGATGGTGTTGATTGGCCCATGTTGTGCGCCCCCCCACGCCGATGGGCGTCAGCGACTCCCATCACTGAGGCGACGGTGTTGATTCGCCCGTGTTTGTTTATCTCCAATCAATGCAAGAATTTCTATTGGGCTATAGTTGTATCTATGGATGTTCCCTTCATACCTCTCCTTAGTTGTTCTCTTCACCGTTGCCTTCCTCGGACATCCCCTTCATACCTCTCCTTAGTTGCTCTCTTCACCGTTGCCTTCTTCGGACATCCCCTTCATACCTCTCCTTAGTTGTTCTCTTCACCGCTGCTGTCTTCCTCTTCCTCCTGTATGTTCATGTATGCCGGGACACGCGTTCCTGGAGGACGACGCATTAACTGCTCCCGCTGAGCGGCAGTAATTTGAAGGCGATTAGCGTGCTGCACCAGAACGGTTTCTGCAGTCACCGGCGCCACATGGTTATCCTCTGGTACATTATTTTCAATGTACTGCTCGAGCATTTGGGCATCGAGAACAGGCTTCGTCTCTCTTGTGGGAGGGGGCTTGTCTGTGGTGATAAGAATTCGGATCATTTGGGTGGGTTTCTTGCCCGCTGGATAAGGATGTGTACTGCAACCGTTGTGGGTCTTTTTTTCTAAGCATTTTGACCTGTCGAGAGCAAAGAACCACCGGAACGTGGAGAACTCCTGCCACATTATTTGGCTCCAGACGTTCCATGCCTCTGGACACTTCTCGCGGACCTTCATCAAGGTGCTCCAGGCTGTTTGCATTGACCAGCCTGGGTGATTGAGATAGTCGATGACAGTGGCATCGGCGACGGGAAACAGAAGATCGAATGATTCATTGAAGTTGGGTACCTTCCTCCGCTGTCACGGCCCATGGACACGCAGCCTTCAACACGGTCTGAAAAACTTCCATGAAGTCGGGGACTCCGTATTGGGCCAGCAGGAGTTGCGAACTGTTATTGGGAGCCCGCGCCATTTCCGCATCGAAGGATGCGGCATACCCGTGATAATTGTCGGGGTATGTCTCGGCTTGCGCTTTCCGAACAGCCTCGTAGATAGCTTCCTGCATGACTCAGCCGTCTAATTTGGCAGCTTCCTCGTTTGGAAAACACAGGCAAATGTTGTTCCGGGATGAGGCGCCAAAGGTACCAAACAGGCACGTGGTATGCTCAGAGGGATCTTGCGCTGTGTGCCCTCCTTCATCTACCTGAAGATGACAGATGTGAAGTCAACCAACCACACATCGAACATTGCATAAAACGCACGGCAAATCGGAGCTTTAGGTGGGTACTTCCCTGTAGGCCTTTTTGAAGTTTGAGATCTTGTAGAGCTCCACATCGGTCTGCGTGACCGAAAAGGCCGACGAAATAGCCAGGGCACTATCGTAGTCCCGCTTGAGCTCTTTGATTGCTGGCCGCTATGGCTTCATCGTGCACTACCACGTACTGGAACCGGTCACCGGTGGTGGGGTCGGACTCACGCCCAGATGCCATGTAGTCGTAGAAATCGCGCATCTTTTGTATATCACAGTGGTTGCGAGGGGCCCCGAAATTGACAGGAGGTTGCCCAATCCAGGTATTTGTGAATTGCTCGTAGCCATAGTTTGTGAAGGTGGAGAGCTGCTCCTCTTCGTCTTCGGTGGCGTGTACAGGCTGCTGGTCTGGTAAATTTTCATTCCTTAATGGTGGGTGTTAGTCAGAGCAGAGCAACGGGAAAAATGCGGACATGTGGTGGGTCTTGCAAGTGAGGGGGATAACTTGAAAGAGGGGGCAAAAGGGGAGGCCTTATATACCAGTGAAATAGGGGACGAGTTGTGACCCTGACGACAAACTAAAAGGTTATTTAAAGGGGCCATATGAACAGAAGCGAGGCCTTGACAACCAAAACTCTATTTCAAGGGGGCGATGCTAAAACTTTATTTCAAACGGGGCATTCGGCGGTAGTCCAGAAGGAGTAAAAATTAACACACTGTAGCGGGAATTAAGACACTGGCTGATATATTAAAATGGCTAGTAATATCAATAGTATCGGCACCAATATGTACTTCTCCGAGCCGCGTATTTTCCACGATTCCCTGACGTCTCATAGTTTGTAGCTTATAGCTCAGCTTAGGTTAACATGAATTCCCTCCAATTTCCGAGAGTGGAGACAGCGGGGGCGTCCATTATATTTTGCAAAGAGAGTGGTACATGAGAGGTTGATCATATGATCAAGCCGGTGTCCAGGCGCTCACAGCACAACGGAGTGTAAGAGTATGCACATGAAAAACATCCACGCCCACAGGATAACGCTAGTATGGCAAAATTTAAGAACCTTCGAATACTCGTATCAGCAGCCGGGCGTGACGCCCACAGCACAACAGGTGTAATAATCCCTGAGAAACGGATGAAATATCCTCGCAGCATATGGGCGTCCGGGACGCCCACAGCACAACAGGTGTAATATTTCCTCAAGGAAGCGTGCGCAAATATATCTTTGTAGCATTGATGGGCGTCTAGGATGCCCATAGCACAACAGGTGTAATATTTCGTCAAGAAAGTTCATGTAAAATATATCCTCACAGCGCTGATGTGCGTCGACGCCCACAGCACAACGGACTATCCAGAATGTGGAAGGAATGTATCTGCTCAGCACAAGAGCTGCAATATTTCCTCAAGAAAGTCCACGCAATGTATCCTCGCAGCATTGACGGGCGTCCAGGACGCCCACAGCGCAACAGGTGTAATATTTGCTCAAGGAAGCGCACGTAAATATATCCTCGCAGCATTGATGGGCGTAGACGACGCCCACAGCACAACGGGCTATCCAGAATGTGGAAGGAATGTATCTGCTCAGCACAAGAGCTGCAATATTTCCTCGAGAAAGTCCACGCAATGTATCCTCGCAGCATTGACGGGCGTCCAGGACGCCCACAGCGCAACAGGTGTAATATTTCCTCAAGGAAGCGCACGTAAATATATCCTCGCAGCATTGATGGGCGTCGACGACGCCCACAGCACAACGGGCTATCCAGAATGTGGAAGGAATGTATCTGCTCAGCACAAGAGCTGCAATATTTCCTCGAGAAAGTCCACGCAATGTATCCTCGCAGCATTGACGGGCGTCCAGGACGCCCACAGCGCAACAGGTGTAATATTTCCTCAAGGAAGCGCACGTAAATATATCCTCGCAGCATTGATGGGCGTCGACGACGCCCACAGCACAACGGGCTATCCAGAATGTGGAAGGAATGTATCTGCTCAGCACAAGAGCTGCAATATTTCCTCGAGAAAGTCCACGCAATGTATCCTCGCAGCATTGACGGGCGTCCAGGACGCCCACAGCGCAACAGGTGTAATATTTCCTCAAGGAAGCGCACGTAAATATATCCTCGCAGCATTGATGGGCGTCGACGACGCCCACAGCACAACGGGCTATCCAGAATGTGGAAGGAATGTATCTGCTCAGCACAAGAGCTGTAATATTTCCTCAAGAAAGTCCACGAAATATATCTTCGCAGCATTGACGGGCGTCCAGGATACCCACAGCGCAACAGGTGTAATATTTCTTCAAGGAAGCACACGTAAATATATCCTCGCAGCATTGATGGGCGTCCAGGACGCCCACAGCACAACAGGTGTAATATTTCCTCAAGAAAGTGCATGCAATGTATCCTAGCAGCATTGACGGACTGTATCTAGTATCTGAGTGATTAAAACAGTATGGCAACGCAGAGTGATCTGCTCTGCTGATCCGCGTCAGGCATTCCTGCCGAATGATGCGTGCTGCGGCATGCCTCGGCAGGCGCTTCGACGTCTCTCCCCAAAGGATGTACACTAATTCCGAGTTGGGGAGTTTCTGAATGGCTCTAGTGGCCACAGTACAGTACTGTCTGGTTCATCTGCTAAAATTTTCAAGTTTATTCACCACGTTCAGGATTAACTTTTTGTGTACCAAGATGTCAAACCTGGACGGACGAAATCTACGATCTGGGTGGGAAATTGTTGTGTATGTGTACCTCTGTAGAATATTTTGTGAACTGTTACCTGTCAATGAAGAAAGTCAGTGAATGATGCGGTGATATATAATGCGTGGGTGTGTAGTAGTGTCGAGCAAGAAGTAGTGTTTTCGAAGCAGTCTATTGCAAGGAATAGTCGTAGTTCTGAAGGACTATCAAGAATAATTTCAACATCAACTACAGTAGCTTTTGAGCGCGGCTTTCCGAGGACTCACATTCAGCATTCAGGTATTAGACTGCCATAATGTCCGTTCTTTTTTTGTGGTGTGGGAAAAGGATACACTATCCAATTTCTCGACACAGAACTGGGGAATAATTGACGGAGAATCACATTGTCAATTGATTATTATAATTAACACAGCCGCACAATGTGTATTTCACGGAATTGTCGAGGACTTTCCAACGATCTTTCGACACTCCAATGGACCCACCAGCACAAGAAGATAACTTAAAAACAAGTTGTTTACAGAGCTCAGAGCGTGCTTGAGAAGGCTGCAGTTCGATTTATTTCTTGTTCTAGATCTGGATGGCACGATCCAACAACCGAACATAATATTATTCCGAGTTGATTGGAACCTGTGTGTGTGGTTCCAGCAAACATTTCTCATAGCTCCGGACTAGCAATGTGGACAAAAATATGTGTAATTAAGAGTTCTATAAGTTGAAATAACTTCGTGAATTCATTCATCTGAGGAATCAATCACGGAGCAAAGTCGTTGTGCAAACATTTGAATCTCGTTCGATATATTCGAATTTAATTGAGGCCACAACAGGAAAACTAAAGATCTATCCCAAATGTCAAGAAGAAAAACTCATGTTCAGCAAAAAGTTGAAAGATTTGGGGGATCAAATGTTTTTGGACTGTGGTATCCCGCTTTATGCAGTGAAAATGAGCTCCTGTCTCAGGAGTCTGGATAGATGTAAGTAGTGCTGTCCCTTAACTAATAATAACATGCGGCCATTGGTAGCTTCCCACTATCCACTGAGTTCCGTAGCAACAGACTATAACTTTGTGGTCAGTGTTGAACGTCGAACAACTTGAGTGGGAAAAATTTAAAATCACCAATTGAACCTAAGAATTCCACCAAGATTTTCATTGACTACACCCCAGCTGAGAATCACCTGTCCATACCACACATGCCTAGTTGAGAAAGACATGGTTGAACACCCTTTGGAGGCTTGCCGCATATCACATCAGACAGCAAGACGGCCATAAGCGGATCACCAGAGCAGATCACTCTGTCACTGCGTTTCAAGGCCTCGTCGGCAGAGCCTCTGCCGAGCCCCGTCGGCAGAGCTCGGCCGACCCCGATTTACGGTACACCGGAGCCTCTGCCGTAAGAAATTACGTCTCGCAACCCCTCTCAATGCATTCGGAGGGCTCAATTTGGTCTGGGGACTAATTTTGGTGGAAATCTGGAGGTTGACAGTGGCAGAAAATATTTTGTGTGGAGCTAGTCGGCAGAGGGTAGGCAGAGGCGTCAACCCAGGTCGGCACAGATCTGCCGATCAAGACTCGGCAGGGTTTGCCTCGCCGGGTCGGCAGAAGTCCACTGACGTCAGCCCAAGTCAACCTACTCTGCCGATCCGCCCTTGAAACGCAGTGTGTGTTGCCATAAACCAGAATATCACCACCACTATATTCACTACTAGCAGGAACCTGTGCTCTGCACACAGAATGCGCATCATTTTAACCTTTCCCCACATTCCCGCTACCTTTAGGTACGGGTTTCTATGGGGCACTGTCATGTCTCCAAAGTGTTTGGAGACAGGACTGATTTGTCCCACGCATCAGATTCTTGAGGAACTAAGGTAATCTTAGTAACAATTGATTTTAGTGCTGAATCTAGTCACTAATAATTTAGGATAAAACTGCGACATGTCAAGACATCAAAGTGGACTTGAAGAGTACAAGGGAGTGATGTAGAATATTCTGGAATGATGGATGACTCATAGAAAAATTGATGGAAGGAATTAGGCAGCTGGAAGGTTCTAGAAATGGCAATCAACTCACTTGGAGTCATTGAGGCTGTGTTTTTCAGTAGTATATAAGCTTGTAGTAGACTGAAATTGAATGAATTGCTCCTTTCCCCCAAACCACCAAGTGTGATTCCACTAAAAACAGGAGCCCTCCGGGCAAACTTGGTTCCCCAACTATTCCATACTTTGAATCTTTAGGACCATCCATATACAAATTTAAATGCACTGAAGCTCAGGATTCCTTGAAAGTGATAATATTATAAGGAAGTGAAAAATACATTGTCTGCTGTGGGCCTCAGTTCATATTTGTTTCTAAATGGGATCGCGTCAGAAAATACCTACCTACCTACTCAAGTATTTTCTAGCCTCCTTCAAAGTTCTTCCAGAGGAGATTCAAGTAATTGCTCACCAATCACAATGTTGCTCAATGCATCAATACTGTGTGTTCTGGGCCTGGTGTGTTCTCAATGGGTGACTTCCCACAGCGATAGATATATTCTGGAGAATATCTGAGTATTTTCCCGAGACAGGTGTCAGGACCCCATCGGCTCCATCACCCACAAATGTACAGAATAGATTCCAAAACTGCCAAAATCTGTACAAGGGGTAGCTACCCCCAAACAGATTTAACACTCAATGAATAAAGTTCAATAAGCAGGTTTGGGCAAGGGCCTTGCTTTATGGAGGATTACTTGGGCTGATTTCACTTCCAATGCTTGAGGTCAGTCCACGGGAGTTTTTCAGCCTCATGAGAGCTTCCTGTTCTTGTAAATATAGGGCTGTGATAGAGACCCGAGGTGCAATTTATTTTTTAATCTTCAGATTGGATTTAACTAGAAAATTTAGCCTGTCCAGATTGATCACATCACTGGCACCTTCAACAAAGCTGGGATAGTCGGGCAAAATAATCTATGGCTATGGGAAGTCACCCAATATGTGTCAGTAAATGATAGAATGTCTTCAGCGCCCTCCCAAAAAAAGGAAAGCGCGAATTGATGGTGTCACTGGATGAGTGTCTTTAGCGAGTTGCTTGAGAAGTTATTTTTGTGGAGCAGACTTTGGGAAAATAATTTTTCTCGAACGAGACTGGAAAACTGCTAGCTGTCAAGTAATAAAATATTGAATAAATATAGTGATTTTCAAGATCAGGTGATGGCATCATGACTAAGCCATGATTTTGTAGGAATGGACAGACAAAGGCGATTTGGAGACCTGGTCCCTAATTTTGGAACCAAGAATTCTCTGAAGCTAATACAGTATTAGTCTTCTCTCTCTAAAATTGGTCCTAATGGTATTAGCTGCCTTGCATTAAATGGTGCCCTTGAGCCGCCTACAAAGCTTAGCTCACCCCTTAGTAGTGGATACAGTATCTACTGTGAACAAATTAACTTACACCACTTAGACTGCAAAGCTAACCCCTGATGTCAAAGGCGGGAGGATCTGACAAAAATTTGCACTCGAAAAATTAAATCCAAGCACAAATTTTATTAAGTAAGGTTTGACGGGGAAGCGCCAACAAAGTTGTAGTTTAAAAATAGATCAAAAAGGTAGGATCAAGGATTGGAATAGGGGTACGGAAATGAAGGTGTAGGGGTAAACGGGTAGGAATAATGTGGCTCGATTTACGTGATCGAGAGTCGGGGTCGTGCGTGCGGGTCAGGGAATGTGGCTCGATTTACGTGATCGGGAGTCGGGGTCGTGCGTGCGGGTCGGGGAACGTGGCTCGATTTACGTGATCGAGAGTCGGGGTCGTGCATGCGGGTCGGGGAACGTGGCTCGATTTACGTGATCGAGAGTCGGGGTCGTGCGTGTGGGTCGGGGAACGTGGCTCGATTTACGTGATCGAGAGTCGGGGTCGTGCGTGCGGGTCAGGGAACGTGGCTCGATTTACGTGATCAAGAGTCAGAGCGTGCGGGGTATCAGTAGCATGGGGTGGAACAGTAACTGTACTGCTCCCGTGGGCGAAAACGTATGTGGGAAGTCAACTGGAAGGTACTTGGATTGGAACAGTAACCGATACTGTCCCAGAGGGCGTAGCGTGTGTGGGAAGACTTTGGGGGAAAAGTACTTGGATTTCAAAAGGGTACAAAACTAGCTAAATTTATACTACAAGGAACTGAGTCCAAATGACTCTTCACGAGTCGAAATGACTTGTTGTGAGTCCAGTCCAAAATTTCTAAGTGGCTGTGCTACAAATGAATGGAAGCGACTCCCAATGAGTCAGTCAAAAAGGAAAATCGATCCCATCAAGAACTTCAGTGAATGAGTGGAAGTGACTCCAAATGAGTCGGAGTGAGTAATGAAGTCGATCCCATCAAATCTCCCTTGCGTCTGCCGATAGCGCAAATCGCCTTGAATTGTCATGTTCTGACTACCACTTTAGTGGGAGTCTGACACTACTACATGTTAGTAGACACCCAGTAGCCTCACATAAGTCAAGGTAACTGTATTCAGAATGCTCCTGAATGAGTTGATTCCTCCCCAAGGCCTGTAGGACCCAGTTAGAGGAAGTTTTTTTTTCAGAACCTCGGAAAAAGTGAAACACTGTGGGAAAAAATGAGTTTTTGTGTCAAATCACATTCTTTTGGTCGGTTTCGTGGCTCAGAAAATCAGGCAAAAATTGCAAAAAATTATTTGAACATGAACAACATGTGCAGAGAAGTGGTTGGCACTGTAATCTTCTTCTTATTACTAAGCAAGTACATACCACTGACTACAGTAATGAGTCATCCTGCTTACAAAATCCATCCCTTGAAAAACAATTTAAGTTGTCAGTTGCTAGGCGACCCTAGTCTCCCATCGCAATTTAGATTGTCACCGTTGCCATTTTGTTAAGCAATTTATCACCAGGCTGTGCATGGTTAAATTTGCTGTGCGGTTGAGTAAGCGGCTGTGCTTGATTAATTAACCATGCTGTGCGGTCACTTCAGTCAACGGTCCCTCTAGGGTACCCTTATGGGGTAGTTAACGTCATGGTGAATAACTGCCCTAAGACGGTATGGAGTCCCCAGGGAACTTTTTGCGGGGAGAGTCCTACCCATAGACTTAGTGTTGGCTGCCCCCCAACTAACAAAAAGTTTTGAGGGTGCGGACAATTCAGAACATAAAAAATAAGAAATACTGGCCTCTTCAGGAAGGTATCCGAACCCTGCTGACCTTGTAAGATGCGAAATGGGTCGAAAATGGAATTGCCGCCTGCAGCGGCTGATGCGCCATCAGAGAAAACCTGAAGAGGCCAGTATTTTTTATTTCTTATGTTCGTAATTGTCCGCATTTTTAGGGAGCGCTCCTCAAATTTTTTTGTTGGCTGGGGACCAGCCAACACTAAGTCTATGGGTAGGCAACTAGCCATAGTTTCTGCTGCAATGACTAAGCCTACAACAAAAATGCATCAGAATGGGGCGCAACTGCGAATACAATTACCAACTTGATTCATGAAGCACAACGGATAGTTTCTGCCTGGAATAACAAATTGACCATGACGACGGCATTTCATATACTTAACATACCTGAGCAGCCAGGACGGACTTGGTTGCATATCGACTTTAATCTGAGTGTGTTGAAGGACTAGTACAAAAGCTTCAAGAAAGTTGTATCAGGAAGGCGAAAAAGCTTGCTTACCCGGTTTAATATGACGGTGTTGAGGACTAGGAAGTAATCTAGGAGGAGGATTGCATCAAGACAGCGTATGAGATCGCGTATAAAGAAAAGCTTGCTTACCTGGTTTAATTCGAGCGGTCATTCGGCGTCCGCAAAGAAATTGTGGCCAGAGTCAGAGTTTCGTTAGGACAGCGCATATGAGAGATATTTTCCCTCGGTGGTTGGCCATTTAATCGAACAGGAAGTGAATGGCCAGTCCGTTAGTCGCAGAATTAAATATCAAGGAAAGGGTTCGGAGTCGAGGGTTGGATTAAGATGGTGTATATAAGGATAATATGAACTAGCTCACCGTTGATTGGACGAGTACGCGATTTAAATCGAACAGGCAAGTGAGTGGCCAGGCTACGGGGACGATATGCTTAACCTGTGAATGCCCATGCGTCCACGTTTTGAACAGAGTCTTTCGAGTTCCGCGTTGTGTATGTATTAATGCGGATATACGATTTGCAGCTAATAATGACATCTGGGAACTTTGAAATGTTGCGGCATCGTGGGGCTTGAGCCTAACTTCACTCTCTAATCAGCTTCCTCTTTCTTTTCTTCTTTCAGTCATCGACTGATCTCCCAGAATATTTACAGAACATGCCGCAACGATTCACAGTGTTATATGCACCTCGCGAATACGGAGGCGTGTCGCCACATGGCATATATGCTGGGAAGAAGTTATGGTTAACGATGGAGGGGGAAGAATGCGCAGCACTTATCCCACAAGATGACGACCTGGAGATAGATAACTTCCCGGACAAAAAATCATGTTCCCCACTCGGTAGAATGCAACCAATTGAATGCTATTGTGAGCGAGAGAGAACTCCAAGAAACAATAGGGGATTTACGCCAGCAGGGGCGAGTGTACGTACGTACGGAGCACGACCACCACCGAAAGAATACAGATGGGCAATAATTCCTGAATCGGTCAAACGTGGGCGGTCGAGAACAAATATCTAATCCAAATAACAATAGCAGAGACGGCGGCTTTCGCCAGATGCCCAACAGTGCGGAGGCGAATATACCAGAACACTTATCGCGCAGACTGGGTTTAGTTAGGGCTGACCGGACTCGAGAGAGTATTTGAGTCCGATCAGTAATTAAAAGACAGCCATCGAAACGTCGCATCGGAAGTTCGCATCGCCGAGAGCATTCCAGAGCTGGCGAGAGAGAAGCGGCTGGGGATAAATGGGTGAAAGAGGAATTGTCACAATGTCACACAGTCGTGACTCAGTGTACTGCAAGCAAAAGGCTCGTATATTCATGGGGCTATCTAGTGGCGGCCGCCGTCCATAGAAAGTTCCTCGTAGTGGACCAGCACGCAAAGGACAGCGCTGGAGAGAAGATAGATGCGATGAAGGACCCTCGGGCTTGCCCGAGTGCCACGTCTGAATCATCACCAGTGGCGTTTCGCGAATGGGATGAAGCTCGTATGCGCAGCCGCTGAGCGCACTGACTCGACGAGTGGGCCCGTATTCGGCAGGGCTCGCGGACAAGGCCCCGAACAAATACGTCGATTTGGCATAAGGCGAAGGCGCACGGATGGTACACGATCGCATGCGAAGAGGCCGCGGCAAACGAGCACCAGCAGAAGAATGCATTGTCCTGCAGCAGATCAGTATTCCGCATCCACAGCCGCCACACCACCCGCTGGACACCATCGAGAGGGCAAAGTCCGCCGACGCCACATGCTCACCCCCCCCGCGCGCTTTCAGTGCAGTAGACCCTGCCCCCATGTACACCCGCGACCGGTGCGGCTCGCACCACCGTTGCGGCACAAAGACAAGGGCGTCGCCTTGGGTTAGCGAGCGACCGCAGGCAAAGCGTGATAGAAGACGATACGGCGAGCACAGGGCGTTGGTGCGCGCGCCGGGGGCACGTGGGTGCGCACTCGAGGAAAGCGCGGGCGGGGGTGGGCTCCGTGACAAGCGCGTGCGGAGGAAGTATTTGGGGGGGGGGTTGGCGGCACGGAGGGCAGGCGCGCGCAGGGCCGAGTCTGGGTGCTGCGAGGGCGGAGGAGGCAATGCGATGCTGTCGACGCGGGCGTCGTCCCTAGTGCGGCGTGGGAACGCTCAGTAGTCTGCTAAAAAAAGAAGCCAGAGGCAGTGAGCTTAGTTAAGAGGGTCGATACCCGGAGGAGACTCACTGGGGAGAAGGTTAAGGCTAGCCTGCCGCCTCAGGCGGATGACGTCGTCCGCCCGCGCCCAAAAATCTGCGTGCCCCCACGCGCCAGCCACCCAGTCGGCCACCTCGTCGGCCACCACCGCCACCACGAAGCGCACGTCATGAGTCCGTGCCGTCCGACGGGCTCGTCACGACGAATGCCTGCAGGCGTGTGTTTTCGCGGAGGAGCTCGTGCAGCGCGCGCGCGGGGCCGGCGGTATACGCGTCGAGCGCCAGGTGCGTCAGGCACGGGAGCGCACGCAGGCTCGCCCATGAGGCGTCGTCGAACGCCGAGAAGCCGAAGTCCAGGAGCTGCAGGTGCGTGGTGCGCGCGAAGAGGGCGTGCGAGAAGCGGGGGGCGTCGGTGAAGAGGTCGGGCGAGAAGCGGGGGGCGCTGGCGAAGAGGTCGACGGCGTGAATGCACAGGCGCAGGGGGCGCATAAGGGCGAGGGGCGGGAGGCTCAACGGGTTGACCCTGCAGTAGCACGCAAGGCTCTGCACGGCGCTGCAGACGGCGAGGAGCTTCGCAATGTCGGCGACTGAGGAGTCCATGAACAACATGAGATGCCGGACGTGCGTGCCAAACAGCTCGTGCGCGTCCGTACCGTGCTGGTGTGGACTGCGATACACGAGAACATGATACAGGAATGGCTTCAGCCTGGCGAATAGTCAGTGAAGAATAACTTAAAGCACGTTTTTTAGGGTACCACGTATGAACTCGTTGGGCGACGAGCAACAGCCTAGATATGTTCCTGTAGTCGAGAACCGCAGCGGCCTCGAATACCGCACGTTCCAGCTCCGCAGGGAGAACGACCCCGCCGAGTTCCATGACGCAGGTTTGGTCAAGTTTTCTGTCACCAATGTCACATCATGTCTGATTCAAATTTCGAACTCCGCCTTGACTCCGCTTTCAACCCAGAAATTCGTTACTACGTCTGGTATTTGCCGAGTATGCTCAACGCCTCCGCCGGCCGGGCCCGCTTCTGATTCCGTTGGATTCAGAAGCTTCTGCTTCCCTTGAATTCAAAAGGTCTCATTTCCGCTGCTGAATTCAGTTCCAGAAGCTCTGAATTCTACGCGCTCGCCCGCAAGTGCATGCCTGAAGGGAAGGAACACACCCGTTCACATCATATCATATTTCCGCCGTGTGCGTCCTTAGGGCCCTAAAACAGGTTTTCGAGCGGCTGAGGGCCTCCGAGGCTTTAGGGCCTAAAGTTTGGGCCCACTTTAGGGTCTAGGTAAAATTTCCCACGCCATTATAGGACAGTTCTGAGTGCGGTATTCAGGACAAATTTCGGAGCAAGAGTACGAGCTATAATCCTCCCAATCAGAGGTCTCTCCAACTTGCCGTCCTCGACTGCCAGCCAGTGCACTGATATTAATTTGATATTAATAATTTTCAGCTCCCCCAAAAAAGCAATACAACTTGGCTGTAAAATTTCAGGTACACTACTTGTGCGCAGATGTTTGAGATGTCAGTCGCCTTCTGAGCATCTCAGAAAGCCATTTGGCGATTATTAAGTGCCAATTACCTAAGGGCCACGTGAAATTTTAGGGCCTCCAAGTCTGGCAAATATTTTTAGGGCCTAGCTTAGGGCCCTCGGAGGGCCCTAAAGTTTTTAAGGCCTCGGGCCTCGGGCAAACACTGCCAATATCTGCGTGCCTTGATATGAATGTTGCCACACATCTCCACTACATCTCTGAGATCTCTGGATTCTCGAACTCAGGCGGATGAACTAAGTCAGTGTTGGCAATTAAGGCTTAAGGACCCACCTAGGCGGAGCTCAGCTAAGGCTTAATAAGGCTTAAGCCTTAATCAGCTTAAACCCTTAATTTCCTGTTTGGGAAACTTTTTCCGACGCTCAAGTTACCTCCCGAAAAGTATCATTCACAGCATGTACAGAGAGGAACAAGGAAAATTCACTCTATGTATTCGTCGCCAGAACATTCAATAGCCCCGTCATCAGGCCTGGCATCCTCTTCCGCATTTTCCAGGGCTCATTCTATGACTTCTTCGATCCCACACTTCATATTTTAATTGATGTAGTTGTCAGCGACTAAAGATGGGATGGCCGTTGATCGATTTCAATCAAGTATGTTTGTTCATGCTCATTTGAATGAAAGGGTACTTAAATTTGGCTCAACAGTCGGGGCAACATGTGGGTCTGAGAATCAGATTTTTCCACCTGCTATAGCATGTGCAAACATTGTTTGCCTCAAGTTCCAAATTTTGATCGCCGGTATTCCTAGGCAGTAAGGTACGCACATACATACCAATACTTGCTCCAGAACATCGCCCCACAACCACCTGTACTAGCGCCGATAAATGAAAAAAATGCGTATTATTTGGTAGGAGGAGGACACAAATAAGGAGGCAACAAGGAAAGAAGAAAAGCGCAGAAGGAAGAAGAGCGAAGGAGAAGAAAAAATGCACGCACCTCCAACGTTCCCGCCCAGCGCTTCTCACCGCTCTCCTGCCCGTACATATGCACAAAGTATCCCTGCGTGAAGAAAAACAACCGCGCAAACAACCTCTGGTAGGGTTGATTGATCATTAACGACACAAAAAAAAGAAAAGAGAGAAAAAAGGGAGCAGATATGTAAGAATACCGAAAATCGAAGAAGAAAAGCGCACTCACCCTCCAACGTTTCCACCCAGCGCTTCTCTCTTCCCATCTCTCCGTACATCCGCATATGACTGACATACACAAATACCAAATCAGTATCCCTGTCACCACAGGCAAAGACCTACGCATGTGGGTCTCACAGCATGTGGCCCACATGTGTTGGGCTTGCAGACAAACACTGTTTTGCACCTTTGTTTTGGATTTTTTTTTCACTCCAAAACAAAGGTGCAAAACAGCCTTTGTCAGCAAGACCAACACATGCGGGCCACATGCTGTGCGCACATGTGAAACCCACATGTGTTGGTCTTTGCCCGTGGTGTGTGAACCGGTGTCAGCGTAAACAAGTTCGGTGTCTGCCATGGGTAAATTGTCTCGGGAGGCGCTCCGAGTTTGAACCCAAAAATAAAGCTCGGTTAGTGCTCCGACTCCGGGCTCGATGCCAGGGGGTGGATGAGAGCTTTACTAATGAGCCCGACTCCGTGCCCAAAATAAAGCTCGTATCAATCAATCAACCCCGGACTTTCTCGGGAGGCGCTCCGAGTTTGAGCAACTGAGATGCTTGGCATCATAAGTCATCTGGATAAGAATATACCGCTGATGTGAGCGGCAAAGGCGTATATATACGATGAGCTGAGCATTTCCCGCACACACACACCACTACAACAATGCAACCTTCATCAGTTTTCTCAGCTCTGGAAGCTCAACCAGTCCGGTCTCATATAAGGCAACTCTCTGTCGAATTCGGTCTACCGTTCCAAGCATGCAGCGGCTTTTTCTTGTTGAGCCTTGACTATGGCATGGATGGTATGTTCGACTTTAAACACATGAGACAGCAAGAAGAGGCTCGGCCACTGACAAGGGGACTTACTGGCTTTTTTGGTGACTTCAGAGAATTCGTTGCTCACCACACTTTCACAGCTGACCAACTCCAGCATGCTCCCAAGGAAAGAATCCCACCCTAAAAATGTGTGTGAGACACAGTAACACACTTAGAAGTGCACAGACAGAAGCTGGGTCCAGGGTAGTTGCCCATGAACCATGGAACAGAAGAGCTGCTGTTTTGAGGTTGACAAACCATGAAAGCTAAAGAAATGCCCCGACATGTCGATGTCTGTGCCCACTTCAACATCGGCAATGGCAGGAGAGCTGGAGAGGGAAGAGTAAGCAGACATTTGTGGGGTGTGTGCAACTGCACCAACATCTTATATAGCAAAATGAGAAATATATACTGAACATACGCACAGTAAAACATTATAGCGGCGAATTGGATGCCTGGGAAAATACAGATCCCGTATACTACACTAAGAACGGGCATGCTTTGATTGTCTATGAACAATCGTATCAAGCGGGCTTGCAATCCGCTGCTGAGTCCTTTTTTTTTTCCGTGGTAAGCTCATCAATTTTGACTTGTAACAGTGTGCTCTGGACTTCTGCTGCCTCAATCTTGCACTGGAACGCTTCAAGAAGTCCCTCAATGTGGAGTTCAAGGTGATGGACCATCAGCTGTACCTGAAGAGGGATATTTGAATAAGGGGTATCAGGGTAACGGCTATTACCAACATTGGTGTCTTGATGTTCAGGCTCATGATCTAACAACAACCGCTCAATTTCATCGATTAACCGGGGAGGCTGTGACGACTGGGGAGCTGGTGATGCACGGGGCGAGATGACAGGATCTGCAGAAGATGCTCAGAAGTTTGAATAGAGATGTGGTAGAACTTACTACTGGTGGCAACTGCAAGAAGACTAGAACTGACGGACTCAATGTCATCGTCATCTGAGTGACTGAGCAAAATTAACATGAGCTATGTAAAGACTTAATTCTTAAATTGGTGGATATTTACTCTGAGTGGACTTCTTCAGCTGGGGATGTGGGTTCAGCCATGAGTGGTAATTATTTAGTACAGGACACAAAGGTTTATATAAGACGCAAATAGTTTCCTTCACATCAAAACTGTGGATTTGAGAACTCACATTTGATCTGTCAGAAAATAAGCGAGGAGGATTTGAGAACACCCATTTTGATCTCGCGTATCAAAACTGTGGATTTGAGAACTCCCTTTTGATCTGTCAACGGAGCGGGGTTTGAGAGCTGCCATGTTGATCTCGCTTATCAAAATTGTGGATTTGAGAACTCACATTTGATCTGTCAACAAATAAGCGATGGGATTTGAGAACCGCCATTTTGATCTCGCATATCTAAACCACGGAATCAAATAGCAGTTCTCAAATCCATGCCGCGTGATATTTCAAAGCTCGTCGTCTGTGACAAGGATCTGGCGGAACGTGCGCTTCAATGGCCCCATCCATGCCTCGGCCAAATGTTCCAACTGTTCAACCTGCACCATGAGGGCGCGTATCTCCTCCTTACTATCACGCTGCAGTATAGTAAGGTCATGTTGCAGCTTCATGCATTTGGCCTCTAATTCAGTGACATGTTGCTGGTGCCTGGTGCATGCCTGTAAAATGTTAAGTTGTGGAATGGCAAAGACTTCGGCTTACTGTATTAGACCTGCGGTGTAGTGCCCATAGATGAGTTTGAGAGTTTCCACGGAAGTGTATCCAGGAGTCTAGCAAAAGAACAGAATAAGGGACAAACGATGCAAGAGCAGGAGGTTCACATGAGAGGACCGGCAATAGAGGGTATGTGTGCCATTGAAGCTGAGTATGCAGAGTGGCCCGGAGAATCGTCAAACCCACCTAAATATAGCAGACTCCTTGTCGTAAATGAGTGCAAATTTAAAGAGGCTAGATAGGCCCCCGGTCACTTGCGGTTAGGTCAGCCCCCCCATAAAGTAAATCAACGCTCAAAATCGCAATTTTCGGGTCCGTTTTGTAAGGTAAATCTGGAGGGTCGGCAAATTTTTTTTTGAGCAAACACGAGGTGTATAACCACCGGTGCGCAAAATTTCACCTGCCAAATGCCCCGCAGGGATATTTTTTGGCCAAAATGGGTCCGAGATAAGGTAAATCAAGGTCCAAAGAGGCAAATTTCGTAAGGTAAATCAACGGAAATTTGGAGGCCATGGCGGACCGACCTAAGCGTGAGTGACCGGGGGCCTGGCTAGATGAAATAAAACTCGCATCTGATTTTCCGGCATCAGATTCCGGCACGTGGCTAAGCGAGATAAAATGATTCCATTTCATTGTCAAGTGATAGGGACTCTTGGTTTTGATCGACGCCACTGATGTTTCATTCAATAACCGAGGGCAGAATGGAATGTGGATGTATTTAACAATGTATAATAGCAACTGACTTTCTACTTCATGGATGATGTCGCGAGGGAAATCACGGAAAATTTAAGAACAGACAACTGATCTGGCCAAAATGATATCAATGAACCTACATTTCTCGCAGGCAGCGTTGTCATTGTTGCAAACTCCGCTCATCGTTACTGTTTTGATGGATCTTTTCCCGAAATGGTGTTTGCGGGCCTTCTGGAGGTGGCTGGACTTACATAGTCCTTGGAAGCATAACTCATTCAACACATTTCCACACACCTTGCTCACAGTAACCATATCAGTCAGACAGTTATGACTCACAATGGTGATATGCAGGGGTAGTGAGGAGCACAGTGATTAGCCCCCAAATGAATCCCGGGGTGGAGCCTGGGCATGCCTAAAATATATAGGCGAGGGAGAAATGAATCCCCCTATTTGATGACCACCTATCAAATTTCTGCAGGTGTCTAACTGAGGCAGAAATGGATCCTCCCATTTTACTGCCTATCAAATTTCTGTAGGTGGCTAACTGAGGGAGAAATGGATCCTCCCTTTTGATGACTGGCTATCAAATTTCTGCAGGTGTCTAAGCTAGGAAGAAATCAATCTTCCCATTTGATTACTATGTATTAAACTTCTTCCCATACTTCCGATAAAATGAGAAGTTGGCATCAGAAATTCCTATTCGGGGCAAATGCGATCAGACAACACCAAAGACCGGAGTCCTGGTTGGATCGACATGGCTCAAGTGAGGAAGATGGTTCAAATCATGGTGGGCAGATTAGCCCTTCAGCATCAAGAGAGGCCCCTCTATAAAGGGTGCATACACCAAATCAGGCAAAAAATGCCATCAAAACAGCGACGAGGACCGGAGTTGGCTATCGATCAAGATGCCACCACCGAGGAATGTGGTTGGGAGGAGGGTAGGGCAAAGTACTAGACATTGTGGAGCTTAGCCCCAAAGTGAGTCCCTGGGGGGGGGCGGGGTATGCCTAAAATATATAGAACTGAGCCAAAGATAAATAGGCGAAGTGAAAACTAAGGTAAAAACAGTGCTATAGCGCGACGAGCTGCAGCTGCGGCCTGCAGCACGCTTGCGTAGTAGTAGGGCGCATATTTTGGTGTGCCACAGGTTTTGCTTTTGTGCTACTTTTGCACCGAATGTCCCTCCCGGTGTTGTCCGATTTTTATTTCGGCCGCGCGGACTAGCGCATAGAGGATGCGATTCCATCCCGCGGCGAATGGTGGGTGGTTACGTTGACCCGAAGGGTGGCGTGTGAAGATACCCGTCTTGTTTTATGTAAGTCTTGCCATTTACGGACGGGCCTACACGGTGCGTAACAAAATTACGGCGTAACCGTAATACGGATGGTTCTACGCGGCGCTGCTTGGGCGCTGCGCGGCGATTAACCGCCAGGAGGGCCATGGATGAGAGGACCGCGAGCTTAATTTTCGTCTTGGCTGTACTTATCCCCCTGTATCCCCACATTGCGTACCTCAGATAATTCCCACCCATTCACTGCGCTCAAAGGGTCCCTATAACCAGTTTGCGTCTAGCCGTCTCGGCATTGACAGGCGGAGTTGGACGCGCGCGTCTAGGCGGCGTAGCAACCGCTGTCTGGCGTATGCCGGTTAAATGCCTCTCACCATTTCTATTCTTGTCCTGGTAGCCCCAGACTCGTGGCGGATCCCTTCCATGTTGACATGCTTGGCCGATGTTCCTGGTCCATGTATTCTCCAAGGGAAATATGAACATTTCACCACACTTGTTCTATCTGTGTTGGTAACTGCGGACCTTTTTTTCACGAGCCATCATGTCAGCAGAGCTACGTAATTCGGTTCTGCAGTTGTGATATTCATTTCAGAGCCGAGACTCTATATAAAGCACCGTTGCGTTGTGTCCGTTGTCATTTGTACCATTATGCCCTCTAAAGCTCGTATCCAGGATGTGCTCCAGTTTGTCACCGACACAGTAACGACTGTCCGAAACATGTCGGTAGCTGCCACGGTCCCCTTCCTTGGCGGGGCCGCAACGATGGCACTCTCAATTGTGGAAGTCATCAAGGCCAGTTGAGCCCCGACCATTGACCAGTGTTGCTTACCATATCTCTCCAGACCCTGAAATCCAGCCAGGATGAAGTGATAGAAATCATGGAACAAATCCATGAGATTTTGGTGGCGGTGATTGTGGTGTATGAGACCGCAAAAATCAACGGAGCTCTTCCTCCTGCAATTCTGTCGGAGATTGCCAAGTTTGTTGAGTAGGTTGCAGTTGGGGTCCTATTTCCGCCACAGTTCGAACAATGAATTCCAGAACCCTTCGCAAAATACACATTTATTTCAAGGCCAAGCAAGGAATGGGAAGACTCAAGCGCTTGCTCAATTTGAATGAAAATGGAAATGAAATGAAGACTTGCAAAGCCGAGCTGGAACAAACATTGGTCACATTTCGGGTGAGCAGAGTTCCATGGTTCCGAAGCAAGATATCACTTACACTCTTTAGTTCCAGACCCGCATGTCAACTGCATCTGCAATGTTCCTAATGAGAAAGGATATCGGGCAGATGCACCAGGAATTGATGGACTTCATTGTGGCCCACCCAAATATGGCACACTCTGATTCTTCATCGGAGGTAACTGTAATTGATACTTCTGTGCAGTACACCTCAATAACCATGTCTCTTTACAGGTGTCCGGCGCACTTTCGGGAGCCACAGGCAGGTACATACACACCACTTCAGGACCATGAACCAGTGGCTGATAAATCCATAGTTCACTGTCAATTTCAATGCTACCACCGGCCCCACACATATTCCATGGCCGTGAGTCTGAATTGAGAGAACTGGTTGACCTCCTTAAGGCAGATTCCCCGCGGATTGTGATTCTCGGTCCAGGGGGGATGGGGAAGACGAGTTTGGCCCAGGCAGCACTCCATCATGTGGATGTTGCTGCCAAATATTCTGAGCGATACTTTGTTCCCTGCCACTCCAGTATCACGGACACCGACCTTATCTCTGCTATCTCCGCTCACATTGGATTTGAGAGTTCCCAGAGCTCTCAGGTGATCGTGCAGTATTTCTCATCCACTCAGCCATCACTTCTGGTATTGGACAATTTTGAAACCATTTGGGAGCCAATATCCACCCGCTCAAAGGTAGAGGAGATGCTCTCCCTCCTTGCAGGCGTGCCGCACCTGGCACTAATGGTGAGTTTTCCGCTACTAAATCGGATCAATATTCATATGACACTTCCAGATTACAATGCGGGGAGCTGAACGTCCTGGGAAAATCAGATGGACCCGTCCCTTTCCCCGTCCCTTACTTCCACTCTCGGATGCTGCAGCTCATCAAATATTTGTTGATATTGCTGAAGACCACCATGAGCCAGAGAAAGTCCAGCAGCTGCTGGACCTTACCGACAATCTCCCATTGGCTGTGACTCTCATGGCCACAGTTATAGGATATGAAGGCTGTGACAGAACCCTCTCACGCTGGAAGGAGGAGAACACCCATTTGCTTTCCGATGGCTATGACCAGCATTCAAGTCTGGATATCTCGATAATGTTGTCATACTCCGGCCTCCGAATGACCAATGGAGCACAGCAGCTCCTGAGTCTCCTCTCACTATTGCCGGATGGTCTTTCAGATGCGGATCTCATCCAAAGCGGACTTCCCATTGAAAATGTACTTGCATGCAAGTCAACACTCATCCAAGTATCCTTGGCACACATGGACAACAACCAATACCTGAAATCTCTGGTTCCGGTTCGGGAATACATCCAAAGGGTACATCCTCCATTATTAAACCTGAAGATTCCCCTACGCCATCACTTCCATGCAATTCTTTGTCTCGGGACCAATCTTTGGGGTCCAACAGATAATCTTCCGCAAGTCATGAAAATGGCAGGAAATTTTCACACTGTCCTTTCTGATGCAATCCTGGATGATCCCCCAACCCAGTGGGAGGTTACACTTGAGAGTGTCATATATTTAAACAGCTGCATGCACTACGCAAATATGTGTGGCTCCAACCTGATGGTGGAACTCTGGCCACAAGTTGTGCAGCGTCCAGGAACAGCAAATTATGGCCTATATTTCAGTGAACTGCTGAGATTGGCCAGTCAAATCCCTGTGCCCATAGATGTCGAGGCATGCATTGAGTTAGGAAACCACTATTTCGATGGAGAACACCCTTCTGAGTCACAATGTGAGTCATTATTAACAGTGGCTGGCCAAGAAAAAACTAATGAATTGATAGGTAAATGGTATTGTAGCCTGGGCTTTTTCTATTACCGTCGGAATAGACTTGGAGAAGCACTCCATTGCTATGAATCAGGCCTTTCCCTCGTAGAAGACGAGACAAGTATCATGCACTCTGTCGTGCTTGTCATGACAAGCCAGCTATTATGCTCTACGGGAATCCATACACGTGCTCTCACCCTTTCTCAAAAGGCCCGGCATATCAGCGAACTCCTTGGTGACAAACGCACCTGTTCCATAGCGATTGGCATCGAATCCTGGTGTCATGGAGCCGGTGGCAATTTACTACATGCCGAGAAACTGTGCAGAGAGGCTCCAGAGCAAGATTCCATTTTAGAATTATTGCCAAATATCCTTCTCACCAAGACTGAATACCAGGAGGCGCGAGTATTGCTGCTCAAGAATTTGGAGTACCGGTCCTCATGCACACCGCCCATTTCGGACACAGTGTTGTGCCATATTAATCTTGCAATTATTGCCATCGAAATGGAGGCTGATGTTGGCGTCATCAGCCATCACTTGGATGCTGTTCGGATGCAGTGCACCACCTTCGTGGTATTCCCGGGCGGTATTCTGTGGTGTGATTCACTTACTGCCAATATACACCTGCGTCAGGGAGACATCCAACGGGCTCAACAGACCCTTGACAAATGTCTCACTTTAGCTCAAAAAGGGAAGGATGCAGATCTCATCCACTACTGCCTGTTACTCTTGGCCGATACTCAGCATGGCATGTCCGATGACCGACAAACAGAGATATGGGCAGTGATATGCCTTGCATTTGGGATGACCACAATGAACAGGGTGACCACCACCAAAGCACTGCGTTGTATCGGGGACCTGTTGGTGATTGATGGAGATAATGACACTGCACTCAGTCTGTTCATGGCCGCATTGGACGGTTTCACGCTCATGGACATTCACCGTGACCGTGCGGATTGTATGGTCCGCATCGCTGCAATATTTGAACAGCGGGGAGCGATCAGAAAAACTGTCGACCTATTGCAGAGTGCGCGCCCACTCTATGAGCGGTCTTCCCAGGAAAAAGAGATTATCAAAATCGATGAAAAGCTCCGCAACATGGAAGCAGTTTTAGAGGACCGTGATGAGCCACTTCAGCGACCTGCACAGCTGAATGTCCCTGTTAGAGAACTGGGGGGAATTGAAGTTACGGAGCTTGACGAAGATGCTGAATGAAATTGCGACATGGTTGATGAAGATATGGAGAGACAGGGGGGTGTTTGCATGAATTTCATCCTGAAAAGAATCTCGAGTCTGTGGCTGCAGAGATTAGTGTTTTGACGTACATATTTGCTTTTCTCGTTGGTTCAAAATACACGAAATGTTGAACCACTACTTTTAGATACTTGATTGGATCTGGCATCTTCCAACAAGCAAACAAAGCAGCCATCCCGCTGCGGAACTGTGGATATGAGCCCGTATCACAAAATGACCAAGCTAATTGAAGCCCGGTGGGGTGGAATAAAAACAAAAACAGGGTGCTGACAGAGATATGGTAAGAATAGAAGAAGGCACGTACAGAAAACAACGAATGAGCAGCTCACATGGGATCGCCAGAACTTTCCCCATACGACACATTCAATACATGGCAAAACTAGAAAGAAAGGAAGTAGAACACGTGTGCACGACACACGCACGCGCTCACCAGGGATATGTAAGAAGTACAAAAGACGCCAGATTGATGAGGAAAAAAAGCGGGAAGTATTACTGGGAGCAGAGCGGGGATGCGTGAGCGGCTGGCAAGTGTTCGGTGTGGGGTCTTGGCGACACTTCGATCCGAAGCAAAAAAGCATCAGGGAAGAAAAGATATGAAGACGAATCAAATCCGAGATTGAGATTCCGGAGTGAACTGAATTTGAAGTAAAAATGACTAAAAATGGACAACGGAGTACGCTCGTTGATGAAGTTAGGGGAGGGGGCAGCCGCGCGAGACGCGACTGGTATGGATGATTGGAAAAAAAAGGACGCCGACGAGTTCCTCTGCCCGAGAATAATGGAACTGCTGGTCTCGGCCAGACGAATATGCCCCATCCCAGAACCAGGAGTGCTGATTGTCAAGGGACAGATGCATAGGAACACAGAAGCGATATAGGCGTATAGAAAGCAGCGCGAGAGTAGCAACCGCGAAAGAGGGAGTCACATTGGTGGAGATCTGGACGTGGGGGCCGACGTGTCAAACAGCATTAATATTAATATCATAGTCTGTGCAGATGACGAAGTCGGAAGTATCCGCCACGTCACGGCACGGATAAAGAGATAGAAGAGGGAGAGAAAAAAAAAAGGGGGAGGGGGGGGGGGGTGGACGAATTGGATGCACCATTGGCCTTGCCGTCCGCAATGCTTTCGACTTTATACGACGCATTCACTACATGGCAAAGACGAAAGAAAGCCAGTAGAAACCGACGCCAAAAGAAAAGCACGAGCTTACTTGGGAGTTGCAAGAGGTAATGTCGACAGGGACGACGCATTCAATACGCCGCAGCTCCGGAAAAGAACAGATGATAAGTAAGAGAAGTACGTGCCGGGATCAGAGCGGGAATGCGTGAACGGTCGGCCTGTATTTGGTGCAGGGTTGTGACCCATCAGGGTCTAGCACACTAGGATCCGGAGAAAGAAGAATGAATGGCAAAGTATCGGGGAAGACCAAGAATAAGATATGAAAGCGAATGAAAGAATTGGGAATGCACTGTAGTCGGATTTTTTTTTTTTTTTTTGGCCGAGGAATTAGGATGGGATGGTGAGATCGAGATTTAGAAGTTGCAAGCACCGGGTTAAATAAAGTGACAGCAATAGGGAGGAAGGTGGTGCGGGGCCTTGGGAGGTATGCATGTTAGTAAAGAGATATAGGTACTCGTTAGGAAAAGAACAAGGTTGGGAGCGGTGACTCGACAGTGGTTGGAATGAATCACTGGAAGAAAAGAAGCCGAGAATAATGGAGCTGTAGCGTTCACGGAGTACGACAAATACGCCCTAACCCTGAGGGGCGCGCGTGTCGTCCGCCAAGGGAAGTGCGCGTTGGCTTATAAGCGTATAGAAGCCGTATCAGCGTACCGACGTTTGGGTTTCTGAACCTATTTGGGTGCGTTTGGCCTCTCCCCCCTCCCTCCCCGTCGGGCTGATGGTCCATTTGCAGTGATTTTTTCCCGGTCATCGTTACTTTTTTTGCGACAGCTTCCATTCCTCGGCACGGCGCTGTCCCTGCCGTACATCAGAGACGTGAGTTTCATCCCTCCTTCCTGCGTGTGTTTTATTCATTCCACGCTCGGTCGTCGACCGTATTGCTGGTTCGCGGACATCGGCAGTATGATATATATAGAGTGCGCGGAATATATCGGTCTATTACTTATATTTCGCCTCCCTCGTGTGCGTGGAGTGAGAGTCCGCTTGCGGTTTGTCGTGGCGTCAACAACACCCATTCATCCGGACGTGGCACAACACGAATTCATTGGACGGCAAATTCAAAGAAGCAAAGCCGGGGTGAGATGCATGCACTGCTACTACTAATAACGTGCGAGCGCGCGTCTTCTGCTTCGACGCTCACGCGCCGAGCCTTTTGCGCGTCTCATCTTCTTTCTCCACTTGCGTGTGGCGGGTGGGACCCTTGAGACTTTGGGGTCGCCGCCACTGAATCTGGCTTCATAAGCACGGCAAATGCTAGCGTTTCTCTGCTCTTCAGGGTCTCTGACAACTCGACTACGACACACGGTCAAGCTGTTACTCAAAACGAGGACCGGATTCTCCCAGTCGCTGCCATATATTTATTTGCCTTGAATGCCTTTGTACGTTTTACTTTTCTTTCTCTCGTGCCTAATGATGCACCACGCGCTAGCTAAATGTATTCAAGCAAGTGTTTGGATCTCGTAAGGATGTTTCACTAACTAGATCTCGCAATCCCAACAACAGGGAGCGCCTCAAGTGAGGGAACATCGCAAAAGTCGCATAGGGGCTGAAATAATGCCAACTACATGCTTCACTGGACGCGCCCATGACTTTGATTAGCAAAAGCTACGCAATGACGCACAGAACATTTAGGCCCCGAATTGCAATAGAAAATACCAGAGCTGAAGAACTTGATCCAATGGGGTGTGCACGCGCACAATGTTAGAACCGCCGGAAGTATCATGAGCGACGATTCGGGCTTTAATTTCCGGGCGTACAGGGAAAGGCGTATATCTCAGCAGAAAGGGTTTTGGACCGCAGATGCGCGAAGGGCTCCGGGTCAACTATTTTCAGCAGTGGTCAAGAAGCTGTACAATGGTAAGAATTGGATCAGGCTACAACATTGGGCGAGCCTGCGTACCTTTAAGCCACGGTGCACGCGTTCCAAAGTGCAACCTGTGGTAGAAAACAGCGTCATAGGTAGATCAGCCCCGGTGCTAGATTTAATCGTGAATACTCACCAAACAGCGTCGACTCAATGGAAGACTCAGAGCCGGGAGACCTGGCTGGCCTTCGACCCGCGGGCGCTGAAGAAGTGGGCAGTTTGTCACGGCTACAGTCATCGACAGTCATCTACAGTGGCTCACGGAGGCCTGTGCGCTTGCCTTTGGAGAACTTGCGAATTCGCAGATACGAGCAAGGGAGTAAGTAATCAAGCGGGAGTAACGGGTGGCTGAAACGGATGGTTAGAAGAAGGAGAAAATGCCCTCCGTCGCAGTTGACGGTTCAGATAAATGGCTCTATGTCGCTTGGGAATTTGACTGACAGTGACCGCACGGCAAAGCTTGACTTGTTTAGTCAAGTTCTACTAGCTTTATAATACGACACCTGTCCACCATTAATAAAGCAGATCTGCAAAGGTTGAGACAGAAAAGGGGCAAGGACGGGCTGTTGCTATGTTGAGGGACACCGGTGGATCTAGCTGAGGGTTTACAGCAGGCGTGCGTGCGGTGAGATGTTATACCTGCTGAACGAAAGAGCGTTCGTCAGAGTTGTTTGGTTGCCTCCCTATGTCGAACTCCCTAAAATAATCAGAGCCATGGGGAGAAAAACCAACGCAATGTGAAACTTACGTCTCCGGGAGGGCTTGAGCCGCCTACTCTCCTTCGCCCACTCCTGTAAATCTGGAGAGGATTGAAGGATTTATTGGCGTAGCTTGTGGGCTGTCGCAATATACAGCACAACTTGACTGTAGAGGCCGAACTGAAACAATCCAGTGCTTGTAAAACCCCATTAGATAGAACGAGGCGTACAGACCATAACGCGTCTTCGCCTTTGTGCCTCTCATTTATTAAAGAAATATCAGCAGGACCACTCGCGCCTTCCTGAGCAGTCATTCATCAGCACCGAGGTCAAAATAAGACGAAGTGCCAATTTATAATTGTAGAGCCCGCGGCGCCAACTCCCCACAATGAATTTGTTCGTTTGTTGTTCTCGAACGTACCCTGAACTCTATCGTCGGCTGGATTCGCGAGGATCGGACAGATTGACTGAGAACGAATCAAATCAGTCCTACATTGTGAGCATGACGGAAAGACAGAAGAAAAACGACCCACCAGAAAGCATGCGGCATTTAATTCGAACCAATGAAGTAGAACGAGCCACTCTAACTCGATCGACTCAGTGATTGAGAGCCTGTGGACGTTGGTCAGCAAAAAATGAAGACACGTCCATACCGATAATCAGGCACGCGCATTGGTGAATGTGTTGGTGGCTGATCGAGGCGACACTGCATACGCACGAGGAATATGATACAATAAGTCATTATTAATAAATTATTACCTCATGCCAGCCGAGTGTGTAGCGGTATCGATACGGGTGACGGGTGGATGATACAGGTGCCGATGAGGTATTTGCACAATACGCAAAGAGTGCAGTCCCTTCGCGTAGAGCGGCACTCAGAGTCCGTGACTAGTCGGCATTACTATCGCGGGACGTGCATTAAGAAGAGAAGGACATTACAATAATCTCCGCCGCCGCCTTAGTGCGCGCCATATGCGTTTTCTGCGTCACGCGCGACGAATGGGAAGTCAACATTGTGCTCACATTGTGAATAGACAGAGTAACACGCCTGAATCTTGCGCCGCCGCTGCTCCTCAGCACCGGCGGATCTGGGCTCGTCCCTTCTCGGGGGGCGGTGCGGCACGACATGGCGGGATGCGGCGGCAGGACTTGGTGCGCCCACACCGGCGTCTCCGTGATGTACTTGAGATCCATGGAGTCGGTGTTGTTGATATTGTCGTATGGGTGCTGGCGGAGTGGCGGCAGGAAAGGGTGATGGGCGTCGCGGCGCGCGCAGCAAATCCCGTGTCCGTGCCCGTCGTCCGTCGGGTACTCGGTACAGCTCGGCGCGTAGGCGTTAGTGGTGGTGGGGAACGAGTCCGTGTTGGTACGTAGGGACTACGGCCGTGGACGGATATGAGGGTCTAAATTAGTGCAAAAAGGGCGAAATAAAATGATTAGACATACCGAGGGGGCCGACATTTCGCGCGCGTCTGTAAACCATGGCATCCGCGGGGGCATCGGAACGATATACAACGATGCCGCACATCACCATGCGAAAATGGGCTATAGCGAGCGGTTTGGAGGGCTGCAGGAGGTGTGCCGCAGCCCTAGGGATGTAGTGTGGGAGCGGAGTGACTGATTGGAGCCAGGATTGAGGGAAAATAGGACGAACTGGGGCGGAGGCAGGCAGATTAGTCCGGAAAATGCGGAAAATGCGAAAAAAAGCACATGTAACGTACCTGAGGGCCCTGTAACTTCCCGAAACCGCTCCGTTCTCTTCAATACACTCCTCCCATGATCTCTGAACCGCAACGACGATTAAAGACAGTAAACCAGGCCGTTGCGACGCTGACAACGGCTGCGCTCGAGTGGCGCGGGATTGGCGGAATGACGGATGTTGGGAGTCAAAAATTTCGACGCGGGGCATGATTCAGAGTATCGTCCGAGGGCGCCGCCGGGTAGGAATAGGATAAGGGCAAACCAATAGCACAGAAAAGGACGAAAATGGCGGGGGATGCCAAAAAAGTGCGCAGAGAGCGCAGTTCTAAGCGTAGAGGGGAAAATAAAGGAGAAAATTGAATTGGGGATAGTGTAGCGTATAGTGGGGGTGGCCGCAGGATAAGATCAAGCGAAGCTGGCGTACGCGAGACGAGACCGCGGGTAGGTGGGAGTTTGATACCAGAACCAGATGGGCTTCAGTGCTGCAGATGTCGGTCCATCGGAGGGTAATGGGAAGGCGATGAGTGGGTGCACACGATGCAGAGTCCAGATGGGACGCAGCAGGATGGGCGGAGACTTGGCTGGTGACGGTGGAAGCCAAAGGACACAGGCGCCACACAGCACCATACAAAACGGGCCATGCCGGCCATCGCCGACTCTGAGTGCAAGTTCCTTTCTTATTTTCCTGGTGCAACTGGGGAGAATCAAGTTAATCCAAAGAGACTCGTACACGTTAGAATCATGGAGTAGAAATGGATGGAAATACAAGTCGGATAAAGTAGAATATATCAAATGATGCGGTCAACTTCAGATAGTATGGAGCATCCCCTTCATATCTGACAGTTCAGCCTCCAATGAGGTTATTCTCTCCTCCAATTGGGATTCTATGGATGCGGCCATGAGCAAAGCACATTTTAAAAAAACAAAAAGTGTATCGGAGATTATCTTACTTGATGCCTCTTTCTCTATGCTGCTCTTCTCGAAATCGAAAAATAATAGGGCTGCTAGAGCATGGGTTAAGAAGCCATTCAAAATCGATAAAGACACAGTTCTACTTTCAACTGTCAACTTCAAATTAAATGAAATACCTAAAATAATCGCATTTGCTCTGCAAAAATTCCACACCAAGTGCTGCACCGATGTCTTTATGGGCTGGAACTGTTTTACAACGTTTCTGAAGCCGACAAGAACACATTGATGTATTCAGAAGGAATGGGGGTCAACAGGGAAGTCTCAACTTTGAATTCCAAGAAATACTGAAAATAATCTGCCGGAATCCCACACCTAGTGCTGAACCGATGTCTCTATGGGCCGGAACTTTTTTACAATGTTTCTGAAGCTCACAAGATCACATTGAAGTCTTAAGAAGGACAACAGGGCAGTCTCAACTTTGAATTAAATAAAATACCGAAAATAATCGCATTTGCTCTACAAAAATTGTGTGCCCGGATCAGGATGATTGTGTGCTCGGATCCTGGCTCGCAAAGCAGGCATGAGCAGACCGAGTTGGTCAGAAGCAAAGTGTGGATGAGGTTGTGCTAGGAACAATCACGGATTTCAACCTCCGGACATCTCCAAAATCCCGTGCTTGGGCGACACTGTTGAAGCTAAATAATTCCTGTGAGAGAATAGTCATAGATTAGCCCGATTTTCTGTCCGAAATACACGCATACACAGGGCCGGGCAAGTTGTAGCCGATTTTAGGCTGTCCTGCATGTGCGCATGTTCCAATATATCAAAAAGTGATGTCGGATAAATCCAGCACAAAAAGTGTTCTGGGGTTCCTTTCCTGGGCTGCAACTTTCTAGGTCTGGGGATAGGATGCAGGGGATCATGTTTCCAAAAGAACGGGGTGAGCTTCGATCCTCCAGGGCTCAAAATAAACCGATCTTCAATATACATTAAAATATGATGTCAAAAAAGATAGACCATGAGGCGAAAACAATTCCTGCCAAAGAATAGACATTGACTAGCCCAATTTTCTTTCCGAAGGACATGCATCCACATGGCAGCAATGGATTGGGTGAGTTGTAGCCAATTTCATGCTGTCCTGAATGTGCAGCATGTTAAAATACAAAAAAGATGAACAGTCAGGCAAAAATGATTCCTGCAACAGAATGGGCATTGACTGGCCCGATTTTCTTTCCAAAAGACACACTTAGACACAGTTGCAAAGGGCTGTCCTGATTTCCAACACTTTTATACTAGATGACTACTCAAGTGTGGGGAGGGTCCATCCCAACACCCCTGAATTGATGTCATAGATCAAATACCCCAAAATGCCTTCAATGGACACCAGCGTCGAGAAACTTAGTTGGATTGGATGCTGTAACAGGCAAATGTGTGCAGAGTAGCGTTAGGCAAAAATCTGTGGTGGGTGATGTGTGTTCTAAATCCGATACAATGGGATCAAAACAGCGATGACAACTGCAATTGACAGTTATGAGGTCTGCGCTTCCAAGGCCCTCCTTAGAATGGGGGTGAGCTGTAACAGGCAAATGTGTGCGGAGTGGTGTTGGGCCAAAAAAATGTATGGTAGGCGATGCATGTTCCAATGCAGTAGATGCGATCAAAACAGCGACGACGCCCGTCATGGACGGGGCCCTCCTTAGAATTGGGGTGAGCAGGCTGGGTGAAAAAATCAGCAATATTGGAGGAGGCAAATGGCCTAGGGGGGCCAGTCCATGCCTAAGATATATAGGTGTTGAATCCAACCCCTATCTTGCAGTAAAATTAGGATGCATAACGACGTCTTGAAACGGACGACCTGCTGGTGAGGGCCATAGATTAGTAGAAGAGTAAGCAATGAAGTGATCTGAGTACGCACTAAGTACTTGTGGGTACTGATTCCCACACACCAGATACACTCCGAGCCAGCGGGTTGAGGTATGACTCGGTCTCCCTCTTTAGATGATCGATTATCCAGCGAGTTCCCAGTTGGAACCTGAGACGCGTCCACACAATATTTCCATCAAACACGAGTGCAGATCGGGTGTGCTTGACGTGTCTGCGGCGTGGTGGAATCGGGCCCTGAAGATCCAAATCGGTTGATTGTATATTAATATAAGGACTGAACAAACGTGTACCACCAGGTATGCAGAACGCCCACAAAATCGGTGAGGGAGGAAGTAACAGAGGCCGGATCAAGTGATCAAACACAGCCACGACGCTCTTTTTTCCGCTCACCACAACGCCCAATTTCACTTGAACTGAGCCAGGGCTGTCCATCCATCGAAGTTCAGTCCTTGGTCATTGGCGCCACCTCTTCCAACGCCTATGACGCCGCTCATTCTTCTCCCAGGACTTGTCGCTTCTGAGAATTAGCGTTTTCTGCGACTCTCTCGCCGACGCCCATGCAATTGCAGCCACCACGGAGCCTGATCCTCCATTTCGTTCAATCACTCTCAGCCCCTTAAGACCTCAAGCCTCTAATGTTTTCCTCGATCCACTCCCTCGCACGCACCCTCTGGCTGTGGCATGGCCACCACTTCGCGGTGTCGCTGGTTTGTGTTATTATCTGAGACTGCTTAGTGGGCCACCTTAGCATTTTTGACCGCGAGCCCACGCATAACTTGAGGTGGATCCTGTCCTATGGGATTTGGAACGAGGGCATACATCCTGTGAGTCAGTCCAGATATTTTCCGCGAATTTACATCATGATTCTGTGGCATACTGAATTTCTCTTTCGGCGGTATCCTAAAATGGCGAACACGGGCTAGTCGGCCACTCCTCTAAATCGTTCCTTCGGCCTCGTCCTGGCAGTCCCAATGTATCCCAAATCATTAAATACATATAATTACACCATTCTATTCACTGAAATGGTACATCTGAGCTACGCAAGAACCATTGCTACTTCCCTTTTGAGCAAGGGGGATAGGTGAAATGGTGATGTTGGCTGAAAGGCACGTTGTGTAAAGCACAGACAGAATTTACACTCCAAATTAAGGCCCAGATAGGCCCATTAGACGTATTTGGGCATACCTGAACATGGATGATGTCCCCCACATGCCAATAACCCCTCCCAAAAAATACATCTGTACGGCCAACTGAATTTTGGGTGTTTGAGGTAGTAGTGGGCCGTTACTGGGCAGTGGTAAACCTAAATTCCTGGAAACCTGGTACGATACAGTATTGGATATTTCTAATCCAACAGCCAAATTCCAGGGCCGCGGGATGCACGGCTCGTTCGCTGCAGAGGTGGCGACAGCAGACCAATCAAGATTAGATCAGGGTCTTCGTGGGGGTTCCAGGAGGTGAGACCGAACATGTTTCGCGTACAAGAGGGGCATACCTTCGAATCAAGGGATGCGAACGAGCCCCAAAATTTGTGAATCAACGAAGAATTGGTGGAGAAACAAGCCAAAGACGCGCGCGAGGCCGTTCGGAGATAAGAAATGAGGTTCACACGCCGACATCTTGGTCGAGAACCGCCCGTAACTTTTGATCGCCGCATCACTCGGCCTCGAAATTTGACATAGTGCCGCGATAGGTCTTAATTCATCCTGTATACATTCCTAAGGCCCTCCGGGCACCCTGGTACCTGGAGTGAGACCTAATACCACGACTTCAGTTCAGAGGGTGTGCAACACAGTTCTATAGTTAAACAATTAATACAGCCCTATTCCTAACAAATCTCAATCTCGTAACGGAGTCCGTTCGTCGACATACAGGACAACGAAGCGAGCGTATTGGTCGCCACCTCAGACCCAGAGGATTCAGCTTACGTTAAATCGGCACATTAGGGCCACCGCCCGTTACCGTTTCCACGGTTCCACGGCACCCGTGGCACGGGTTGCCGTACCGTTCCGTGAGCCATTTTGGATGCTTTCCAACGGCACGGCAACGGCACGGGTTTAGACCCGTCGAACCCGTCGAAACACGGCCGTCACGGCCGTGAACGGGGGAGCAAAAGTCATCAAAAACAGTGTCCGTAAGCACCGCAGAGTTACCGCAAGTGCGTTAGATGTATTCTGCGGCTCTGCGAGCCGTGTGCGAACCCTTTCGGAGAAGTCCGAGCGAGATCATTTGATGGCATCAGTCTCTTTTGCGCTCTTACCTCCTCCATTGCCTGCTTGCCACTGGGACGTGTTTAGACGCATAGAAGCTATCTGAATGTGATCTGTACATTGTTGAATGAATGTGTGCCAATTAACGGGGCTTCTTGGCCAGCACAAGTGCTTCGGGTGAATGTACCTATCATCATGATGATCGGTAATCTTTTCTACAGCTGCGTATACTCACCTCATGAACTATGGGCTTTGGATTCACATGTATCTGGTGCGGCCCCGCCTCCGCCTCGTCTCTGGTCATTCTTATTACGACGGATTGCGCTTTTCTCGGTCTCAAGAGCGTTGAAGTCTGGTTTTTGGATATTCACATGGATTTCACCCTCTGTGCCACTCAGTGCCGCGGCACTGAGCCACGATAATCGTTATTACTGCTCCGGAACAATTCATCCGGTCTAGGAGGTATAAAAGAGATTGCTCAACTTCCCGCATCAGTACCATGTCTGACCAGTCTGCACTCAACGCTGAACACAGCCTCAAAGATGCTTCGGAAATCCTCTTCTATAACTCGGAGTCGGACGATATTCCTCTTCCAAATGCCCTCACTGGTGAGTTCTGATTTTTATCCTCACGCTTTTGCTTTCTCGTAGACTAATGTGTTCCTTCGTATCAGGTGTTCTTCGTCGTGGTGGTCGTAGAAGGAACACGGACAAACTGACGGAGAGTTTGGCTGTGGAACACGCGGATGAAAATGGCAATGCGAAGGTCAGATGTCTTATTTCGTGGCCCAGCTCGTACACCGACCAATTCTTAGACTAAGGGCGCTCATCATGCCTCCGGTCCTCGTGCTCCTCGCGTCAAGACTGTCCCGGAGACACTCAGCGAGGAGGAAGATGACGATTTCGAAATGCCTGGTTTGGGGGAGGTCTCTGACTCCGATGACTCGGACAGTGAAGATGAGGACATTGATAATGACGAAGTAATATTTTATCTAGCCATCCATTCATATCTAATGTGAGCTCTTCCAGATTGCGGACCTGCTCTCCTCGAAAACGGTTCCAGCCCGCAGCGGCGCCTCATCGAAGCCACACACTCTTCTGGCCAGAAGCGAAAGCAATCCGGAGAGTCTGCAGCTGCGCCGGCGGCAAAGAAATCAACTCGTGCAACTGTTGAGGAGGTGGAGGATGAGAGTGACTTTCCCAAGACCACCGTAAGTGTCGACACGTCTCAATCGATCACCTTGTACTGATTATACTGCAGCAGTTCAAAAACCCGATTTATCTCTTCTACGAGGCTGTCAACAAAAATGCGATGGGAACCACGGGTAAACCGGGCGACAAGCACTATAAATGTCGCCACGGAATCGCAAGATAGTCGCTGTTACAAAAGCGATGCGCTACAACGTTAGCGGTGCGTAAATCCGTTCGCATAGATGCATTAAAACTGAACTGAAATAACAGGACTCACAACCCATCTCAAAAACGAGTTCCCTGTCATGTGCCGTTTGTACCAGGCTCTCTACACTCGACGGGATGGGCCTCCTACCGCAGAGGAGGTTCAGCTGGCGCAAGGAACCGTTCCTGTCGATGCAGAAGCCGCCAAAGCGTTCCTGGGAAATGTCGAGACAGCAACGGCCAATATAATCCAGGCCCTTCAAGGACAGGCGCAGAAAGCTCGTGTAATTAATTCTCTGCTTCGCTATTAAGCTAGCTTCTCATTTATTTTCAAGGAGACTTTGATCAAGCGGTGTTCAATAATCTCGTCGCAGAATACATCGTCGCCACGGACCAATCATTCAGCATCGTCGAGAGCCCCGAATTTATTCGGTTGATGGAGTACACTCACCATGGCTCCACCTCTCAATTTCTCAATCCCCGGACGCACTGCTATTCGATCTCGTATCATGAAGATGGGCGAGGATACTGTCGAAGGCACGCGCAAAATGTTCAAGGTGTGTAAGATATTGATATCACTTTCCCAACCTCTTTTGCCTTGCACGAGATCTCATGACCATCCCTGGTGAGCTATTTTACTTTATTCATTTACTGGTTCTGATTTTCACATTTGTAGGGTCCGCTGTGGCCGTTGAGCGCATTTTCTCCGGTGGCCGGGACACTATCTCCCTCAGGCGTGCGAGTTTGAAGCCTGAGACGATCAGAACTCTCATGCTGGTGAAGCAACACCTTCGCTTGGCTCGTACTGCCGTCAAGGAGATCCTGGGGTAGTTTACACATCATTTCTGCGCTGTAAACAGTTTAAATCGATTTTTTATGTGCCGTGCTACCGTTCCGGCCATGCCGTCGACCGTGCTCTCCTCGCCTTCATGCGTTGATTTATAATTACTACCCAGTTGAATTGAGGAACAGGATTCGATTTCCTACGACGGCATGGCCGTGAGCATCGAATCATTTTATTTTTATTAGCCCATTCACCTAGATGTATCGAATGATAATGTAAGGCAACTCAGCGCAGCGCACCTTGATGGTGATTCAGCTTTCGTCTAGGGTTGGCGAATTGATTTAAAATTTGGGGATTATTCCTCTTCGTACTTGGTTGTATCTTTCAAATTCCGTGGCACTCCATTGTTTCTTTCCTTCCATCTTCTGAACAGCCCTTTACTATAGATTGCCCCTGCATTTCGATTGAATAATCACACCGGAAATCAGGTGGAATGCGTCGAGAGGAAAAGGAGTTCGAAATGGTAAGCTTAGACCCAGGTATCGGCGACACTGAAACCATTAGTTTCGAGAGCTCTGAAACTAAATGTTCGGGGCGAAAGCATACGTTTCGGCCACCGTTTCGACCGGATGTCCCTGGAACAATAGGATTGAAATGCTAACCAATTGATTTTAGCGCTGCCTAAGCTGCTGCTCAAACCAATGGTTTCGCTGTTGATTTCTTGAGCACCAAAACGTACCATTTAGCACTCATTTCGGCTTGATTGATTCCATTAAATTTTAGTGCGAGTTAGGGACCAGCCAATTCCGCGCGGACTCGCACTCAGTGCAGTCTTCCAGAACAATCAATATCCAGAGGATAGGCCTTCGTAGAGCATTGGTGCTCGTCTCACTAGCCTAAATACTGTATTGAGGGACAGGGTTCGATCCCCCACGAAGGCATGATGTAGGCTCCGACAACTTTTCCATTTTTATTGGCCCATTCACCTAAATGTGTTGAATTAAACTAATGCTCGCCAGTTAAGGGGCTTCGTGGAGCATGGTGCTCACCCCACGTAGATCCACTGGGTCCGGTTCTCCGCCACAGCGTGGCGGACACTGGGGTCATTTTTCTTTCCGCCTTCACCGCGAGGGTTGATCTGAGAATCTATCCATATTATGTCTCCGGGTTCGATTTTACAACGTAAAGTCGGGTCTGCGGTCACAAATCATTAAACATCCGCGGACTTGTGGATTAAATTCCCAGCCTGTGTAGCGTACTTCTGTATCCCCAGATCTCCCCCTGGTCTCCTCCTGCGTGTCCTCGAATATTTTCGGCGTCCACATCTTGCCGTTAAGCATACACCAATATTATTTTGGTTCTTACTTGACGGCCACGATGGAGGGCTTAACTCCGTCTCAATGCCCCCACCACGAGGCTCCAGGTATCTGAATCTCCGGCCAGTACTCATCGTCATATATTCCTTACGATGTCTTCTGCTTCTTTCACCTGACTGGTTACTCCCACTTGGATACACGATTCCATTCATGAATCTACTACCCTTCCTCTCTCGTTTTCTTCTTCCATTCACGAATCTGTGCCCCCGCTTAAGTGGGGCGAGATGATTTAAAATTATCGGACCCGGAGATTCCATTTCACGCTCCTCGTTCTCTATCTCGGTAGTTCCATTACATATCAAGTTCACGCTAACGTATCTCCCCCAGTCTACACGCGTTTTCCGGGGCATAATGGCAGTCAAGTATTCTGTTTTTATTCAACAGTAGTGTCCCGCTTTGATCGCCCTGCGTGAGTCCCGCACACCGCTAGTCGAGAAGTGCCTACCTATATAGTCGTGTCATTTGGGTACCCAATAGCAATGTCATCAATCCGACTTGGTTATTTTTTCGGCACCCTTTAGGGTTCGTAAACCCGACTTTGGCCCCCCATATCGGTCCTCCCATTCCACTTTAATTTTCTTCCATGCTTGCTAGGGCTCCCAAACCCTATTTTGGCCCCCCATACCAGACCTAGATTAATGCCCTTAATGGCACCCCCCCTGTCTTTAATTGGCACATTTCTCATTCAAAACAGCTTTGTTTTCTGAGATCTAGATGGGGTATGGGTAAACCAATGCAGACCGAGGGCCTTTAGGTTATTTGGGAAAATGTGCGTTCAAGGGAGGGAAACAATAATTTCCAAATCGGCCAAGGGAGAATCTGATGTCTAATCCCATTGACGCAGCAACGAATTCAAAGCCAGAGTTCTTTCAAGAATAAGCTAGTCTGTGATAAGTCAAAGTTGTAGCTAACTGCCATGCTTGAAAGATACCACTGTACATCTCCATTGATTCTCTTTGCATGTACAAGTAATTATTGTTACAGTTCAGTAAGAAAGAAAATTATGGAGAACCAGACCTTACACATACCTCAAATAACTGGGAGGTTATAGCTCCAACATATCCAAAACCCGGCCTGGCCAATTTGTTACCCTGATAAACTAATTACTAAGTTTCAGGTTTGCTGCCAAATGCGGTCCATATTCAGGCATTAAGCTGGGGAGTTGGTATTGTCGACATATCTGACCTATGGTTCAACTTGGAAGTACACTAAATTCTCTCCATGAATGGTTTGTGAGCCGTGGCAAAAGATGTATTGGTTCTAGATGTGTATCTGTGCTATCCTCAGCTCTGGAGATATATAACTCCCTCATTTTGAGTTCAGTTAACCGTTGTAGTTAGCCATCAGTAAGAGCGCCTTACCATGTCTTCCGTGGTGAAGTGGTTAATGCTCGATGTTTCTGTGCACAAAAATCCGGAGGTTTGAAGTTCGAGTCCCTCCACAGGAATTTTCTGGCTTTTCCACTGTTTAAACTGGTTCAAACAGGAACTGGGTTCTGTTGAACAATAACATTGTTTTGATCAAATCGTGTTCAACCTGTTTTTGATTGGAACCACGCCACACAGTACCTGTTTAAACAGAACAAATTTCATTCCTAAATGGGTCGAATGCTTACATTACAGAACACATTTATTTATACAATGTACTACGGATCTCCTTTTTTTTTTTGGAGGGTGGGGGGGGGGGAGTGTTCGGGATAATGGAACTCAGTCTGCAGAAGCATTCCAAGCTCATCCACTTGTGTCGCTGGTTATTTAGCCAGTCATTGCTGGTCGAATTTGTCCAGGAGGAAATAATGTTACGCACATGTTCACCAGTGTGGGACTCCGGCCCGAATATTTATCCAATCCCATTTCTATTGTTTATGAGCCGCATACTCACTAAAGCCCCCTCATATGTCCAACCATCCGGCAGTGAATCTTCATCCAAAAGTAGGCCACTCCATGCGTTTAAAACTAGTTCTTTTCAACGCGAGTGGTCCAAATTTAATCTTATCAGTCAGGAGGTGATCACGCGTTTAGGCACTGTTGATAGTATTCAACCACTGGTCATAAATATGTGTCGTATTGAGTATCATATCTTGACTCTTAATCACCCGGTTCACTCGGAGGTTCCAGATTAAATGCCATGCAGTTGAAACCAGGATTACAAATAGTCTCTCCTTCGCTTGTGACTCTGCCCGGTGCACAGGCAGATAAATTATTCCGGAAAATCAAGCCCTATGACATATTCCTATGCTTATTCCTACACTATGAGGAGAACATATTTCCAAAAGGGCTGAACCTTCCGAGAGTATTTCAAAGCCTCCGTCGGAGTAGTCTGTCCAGTATCATCCGCGCACAGTCCCAGTTCACGATTTCAGATTAAACACCAAAAACCCGACCCTCAATTTTAAATCTTACTGCTGACCTCCATCTCCTCTTCCATCATAACGGTAATCGGACCTGTCGGCTCCCTCCCGAACTGCGATTTGCTCTGGTCATTCCTGGGGCTCCCCGGCAGCACCGTCAACCGGACCGCCTCACCCCGCGTCCGCGTGCGCGTGCCGCTAGTACTAACCACATTAGAGCACTGTTGACAGACGGACGACATTTCGATGGGCTGCAGCGAGTCTTCGACAGAGCGCTTGGAGCGGACGATAATGAGAGTGGCGGTGGGGAGGATTGCCTACACGGGGTTGGATAATATTAATCATATGAGTGGAAGGTATGTACGGCCGGTAGTACGCACAGCGAGGTACAGCGCCATTTTTGAGATCGCCCCAGTAGCCATGTCAAGGGGAGTGGCTGGGACCTCGTTGACATACTGCAGAATTATGTATACGAGCTAGAGCGATAGAATTTTACAGTGTTTTTTTACCAGAAGAAAAAAGATAGGGGAGGCACCTGAACGAACGCCCAAACGAAGCCCGTCTCGACAAGCACTAGTAGGATACGCGGGACGTCGCCACGCCATTGCAGAAACCCCGCCTGGGACATAGTGCGGTTGTGCTTCCTATATACAGCCGTAGTCGGTATTTTTTTTTTCTTGTCAGGAGGCAGGGAACGAGGAGTGGGACGCACCAAGCTACAAGCCCGATTGCAACCGTCCCGACCACATTTATTATGAGGGAGGTAACGATGCTGACGGTGTTTATCGTCTGGTCGGCGGAGCGGTCTTTACTCCGCTGGGTGGCGTCTCGGCTTGTCAATGCTGCGGCTACAGACCAGACGACTTGTTAAGATAAGGAAAGTTCTTAGGTTTCAGGAGGACCAAACATAGTGAATAAGACGGACCGACATCAGCTAGGCCGAGTCCCCACAGCGCGGCTTTGAGCCACAGGTGGCTTTTGCGCAACGAACACGCGCGCCACAGAACGATTAAGTCTGAGATAATAAACTGCGTATGCATGAGAAGCTGTGTGAGCGCTTAACAAATCCAAAAAAAGTCAGGGGAAGAAGGCACACACGTACATTGATCGCCACCGGCCACCGCTGGAGCACGTAAAACGGCAGATGAGTATTCTGCCACGCGTCTTTCCGTTCGGGGAGCGGGAACTTTGTCGACATGAGATACCCTTGGACCTGTGCGATGCTGAAGACGAAGTCTGTGACGAATTGTAGGGTGGAAGAGAAGAAGAGGGTGAACATGGCGGCCTGGAGCATTCGGTTCGCGGTGAATTGTCTCGTGTGATGCGGGCTGCCTTGGAGTTAGTAGTACTGGGGAAGGGCCGAGGGTACAACACGAACCGGAAGATGTACGAAAAGAAGGTGGCGAGGTAAATTCCTGATTTTATGGTTATTCTTGAGACAACACGGCTCTGTGTAGTCTAGGGTCGCACCGTAAAATAGCCATCCAACGCCGTGACTGAGCGTCATCCGGCATATCGATTGCCCCCAGATGAACAGGACATCGTCGGTGGTGGTGGAATTGGAGGACATCGCAGACGCGTTGCCCCCGCTCGAACCACGGAGCTTTATCAGCGAGTGACGCCCAGCCGAGCCCAACGAAGTCGTGCTGTTTAAATTCCCTCCCACCTAATTGCTTCCTTCCCGATCACTGCATCCCAATAGAAGAGATATACGCGACTTGATTTCCGGGCATGAAGACTGAGAAATAAGCTAGTCAATGTCGAGAATAGGACGACGAGCCCCACAATACTTGAATAAGGTCGAAAATCACACGCACACATAGCAAGGCAGGCTCATGCCGAGAGCACCCAGGTGAAAACCGCCATCGGCTGAGAAGATCAGTGGCACAATCAGCCAAGGACTGCCTTACATTGATCTTTTACGGCTTCGATCAGAATCTGCCTTCTGACTCAAGAAAAATGCCCTCGTGCCGTGTTTGGCGTGTTCCCAGCACTCGGGGGGGGGCACCTGTTGTTCGAACCTGGTTTATTAATGGGTTCATTGAAAACCGACGTAAGTTGTCAGTGGAATTACTACGCTGGGTTCCCATGTTGCAAGAGTGCCACCAACACTGCGAGCGGTTCCAGTGCACTATGTTAGGGAGCCCGGAGGGCATCTTTTGTTCGAACCTGGTTATTAAGGGGTTCATTGAAACCGAGGTAAGTACTCAGTGGAATTACTGCGCTGGGTCCCCATGTTGCGGGAGTGCCACCAACACTGCGAACGGTTCCAGTGCACTATGTTAGGGAGCCGGAAGGGCATCGTTTGTTCGAACCTGTATTTAAATGGTTCACTAACAACATAGGTTGGTTGTCAATGTAATATCTTGGTGTTGGAGCCAGTGCTTTGCATGGCAGTACGAATCCGGCCTTTATCGAATATCATGAGGTCTTGAATGCTAATCAGTAAATGTGTTGGAGCACATCTTACAGCGTCTTTCACTGCGTTTCAAGGGTGGGTCGGCAGATTCTGTTGACCTGGGCTGACGTCAGTGGAGCTGTGCCGACCCGGCGCGGCAAACTCTGCGGAGCCTTGATTGGCAGAAGTGTGCCGACTTGGGTTGACGCTCTACCTACCTCTCTGCCGACGAGCTTCACACAAATATTTTGCGCCATTCCCAGCTTTCAGACTTCCACCAAAGCTGGTCCCTAGACCAATTTGGGTCCTCCAAACGCATTGAGAATGGTTGCGAAACGTAATTTCTTACGGCAGACGCTTCCCGAAGTTCCAGAAGTTTGGGTCTGCCGAGCTGTGCCGACGGGGATCGGCAGAGTCTCTGCCGACGAGGCCTTGAAACGCAGTGTTTCGTCTTGAAACGGAGGTCTTGTGTCTTTACTTTCGCATCTTACATTTTGAGTGGGATTTTTGACCATGATACCCAAAAGATCTCAATAAATCAGAATGAAATGCATCAGGAACCATACATTACGTGGGAAGAACACCGAGAATAGCAGAGAACGACGCATGTGCAGGTAGGCCCTCTGAGCCTCCCGGTACTGTTTGGTATACCAGAGCCTTGAAGGGTACGAGGTGATTTAGGATGTGCTGGGGGACCGCCGAGAACATCGTAGCCGTGTGTTTCCACCAAACTCGTCTGATTATCTCCGTAGGTAGGGCCCCGCATGCAGTCGAGTTGTGAAGCTCCGGGGCTTCACCAGAGCTGAGCCCCCACGTCCGCGAAATTCATTTGTGCGGTGTCGTTTGTTATGGTGACAGACTGCGGAAACAATGCTGTGCCGCTATCCTTGTACAATTGGATTTAGCGGGAATGCAAAACTGAGCCAGCCAATGGCGATACTCCCGCCGAATGGCCCCAGACTACCATCCGCGATGTATCTCCGCAGAAGGCTCCGATATTTTTCTGCACCCATTCCAAGGACAGGTACTGGTCTAGTAAGCCAAGACTTTCCTCAGCAAGTCCGGCAGCATTTGGGAATCCAAATATGTTGCTCCGGAAGTGGAGGGGTGGATCGGATACCACATTATATTTTTGCAATTTTTTTTTGACAAGTAGATGATCTCTTTTTACGTTGGGTTTATGATCATATATTCCAAGGCTGGTTATTCTCCTTACCGCAGTTGCCAAATAGGTTTTACTGGTTCGGGAAAAACCTGAGGAATACCGCCTTTCTAGTGTTGTAGAAAACAGCCAATCCTCAGGAAAAAACGCTATAGACAGGATACTTAGCATACAGCGCTGAGGCTGTTGGGTTGTTATAACATCAATTTTTGTGCCAGCGGCGGATTTTGTGTTCAATTTGACCTAGAGGCCACAAGGATCCTTGGACGGCCAGACTTTTAACCTTCTGAATTGACGTACACTTCTCCACCCACGTCTTTTTCATGACTACTGCTGAGCTCCCAGTGAGCCCAGAGCATCGACAACCCGCGGGGTTACCACACCGACGCGAGAACATCACATCCTGGAACAGGTACATCTCCCACATCTCCCTTTTCCCGGAAGCCGATCATTCAAGACCCTTCCATTCCTTCTCAGACATTAACTGATCTGTGGTGTCAGGGATGTAGGTCGTCAGAGAGACGGCTGTCTGTATTCACTTTCTAGTGGGGGAGAACAAATCCAGATCATCTAGCAACCCACATAGGGCGGGAGAAGAGAGTATTTTGGTTCGATTGGACCCGCGGCAAGATGTTGCCCGTGTATTCTACGACAGACAGAAAAGGACCACGGTGAATCTAACAGGTGAGCTTGTGCCTTGCAGAGGTCGTACCAAAGTTGCCACCGACGCCCATTGACAATTGCCAAGTTCAACAAGGCACGTACAACCATTCAATACCGTAATGATCATGATGCGAGAGAACTGCGATCAACTGTCACGCTTTGATCATCTTCGCACAATGCCCATCCATCACATCTTGGGGAAGCTGAGCAGCTCCGGACAATCTCACGCAGCCTCTCTCATCCACCCCCCTTCCGCAGCCCCACCAACATGCGAAACATTTCAGCAAACATTCCAGAGTCACTACGTTCCGCAGCCTCCTAGGCATAGCTGTGCCTATGTTAGCGTAGGTCTGGGTAGGTCTGCCTAGACGGCTAGGCAGATCTGCCTAGCTGTGCCTAGCTGTGCCTAGGGCTGTGCCTAGGGGGCTACGCAGACCTACGCAGACCTACGCTCAGTTAGACAAACTGAGCGCATCAGGGAAAATCTCCCTCACTTTTTTAGGATATTTTATCTCAGATTATTTTCCTGCCATATATTTATGATATTTTTGGAGAAATAGCATAAAAATAGTGAGAAATATTGAAGAAAATAGCATATTCCTGGCTATTCTCAAAAGTGCGAATATTTTTTGGATCAAATTTCAAAAGAAATGTGTCGAAATAATTGAGGATTATGAGCGCGCTTTCATGTTGAACGATCACCCAATTTCCTTTACCCCATGATATGTAAAATGAGATGTTTGGATGAGATTCTTTACCAACAGCTTCTAATACTAACTGAAGGGACTGCAAAGTATTCCAACTGTTCAATGCACCTGTGTACCGACACGTTGAATGAAGCAACTTCAAGCCGGGCCCGCTCCTAAAGTTGCTGTCGAACTTTGACACGAGACAGCTGTCAAAAAAACTGGTTCTTATTGATTGGAGCACAACAACTGACAACACCTTTCTTCCTTTCCCCCCCATCTCCCTCCCTCTCGCAAGTCGCTCCCTTGTCCCCCCAGCTTTTTATGGTCGGTCCGTCCCAGTCTTTTTGTTTCCCATACTCATATTCTTTCACAGACACTTGCGGGGGCAGCAGCGGCGCCGTGGTCGCGGCGCATACATCGTCATCTGGCTCGCCGTGAGGTTTTTCATCCTATTACCTGTTTATATTCTCACTCTAGAGTCCATGTAGGTTCTCTTCATCTGCCCATCACGACAGTGGGTACTACTACGCCTCGCCTTCACCGCACATACCCCGCACATCCACTCGCACTTCTCCCGTCTGCTTGTAAGTCCCGCTTTGCATCCTTGCTCATATTTTTGATGTTGGCCCTATGTAGCGCAGACAACAGCAAGAGGGAGGTGCTCACAGCGGACACCGTGCGCGTTGCGCAGGAGTGAGGCCTCCACATTCGGTACGCCTGCCTATTCTCTTTTTCGAAGCTCCTTTTCCCGTGCGGCGCGTTGCTGCTCACCTTGTTTCACAATCCCCCCCCTCCCCTCCATCTCCGCGCTGCGCGCTACATGCCCCGCCGCCAGTGCCACGTAGACAGACATCCCACATCGTTCTCACGCCGCCCATGACCTGTCCAACTCAGCGCTCACACACAAGGCGTCTCCGTGTACCGTCCTCAACCACCCTACTTATGATAGACTTGATATATACATACCATACAAATGATTATCGTACCCGCTGTTCCTACATAGTGCAATTAATTCATCGCAGTTGTTCTGTCTTCTACATGCTTGAGCTCCTCTGAACTGCCAATATTGCTCAAATATTCGAATGTAGCTCTGAGATATCTCTAGATATTTTTATGATATTGCGGGACAAAAATAGCGAGGGAAGATATTTTACGACATTTTTGGCCAATCAACAATATTCGGTTATTCGGTGCTATTTTGACATAAAATAGTCTAAAATAGCTGAGGAGCATTTCCCTGATCGGCGTAGGTCTGCGTAGGTCTGCGTAGGTGTCTGCCTGGGGGCCCGCGGAACGTAGTGAGTGGCAATACACCGGGAACGCCACTTCCACTACATTTGAACAGCTTTGGGATGCCGTAGCAATTGACCTGTTCGGCACCTGGCCCAGGTGCCGGTGACCTGGGTATGTGGAGGCAGTCGCGACATCACAATGCGCGTCTGATAGCTGGCATAGGTGTCAATTTTCCTTCACGGTGGAGAGCTTCCAGCATTAATATTGTTTTTTTTTCAGCCATTGATCCATCCTTAAGCTTTCTATCTGAACCTCTTTTTCTTTGCCATTTACACCCTCGGTCGTCGGAAGACGGCGGGAAAGAAAGTGCTGCTCGGTTTCGCCTGGGCGACAGCTGTTTTGGGAACGACACAGGTGGCGTTACGTCTTAGCAGCAGCGTTCTGGGTCTTCGCGCCCTGTTGCAACCTATTAAGCAGACGACCTAAATTCGGACGCTCGAAGTGGCAGGAATATTGCGGCTCACACAGCCTGTAATCTTTGCAATCAACAAGTTGCGTACTCCAGGTCTTATGTCCATTCTTGACTGATTCAGAGGTTAGCCTCGTGACAGATAGCCTTTTGAGTGTGTTTCCCAGTGGACTGAAACATTTGAACGGATACTGCGCAGTTGTATCGCTGTTATATGATATGGGGGTCTCGATGGAAAGTAGTGGCTGTTCCAGGTTGTGTCTCGTTGTTTCTACGTTTGGTAAGTTACTCCGCGGGATATGCACTCAGATGCCTCTAAAAATATTACACAGTGATAGGATGTGTTTCTGCTGCCAGCTTTATTTCTCCTATTCCGCTACCTATTCGGCTACCTTTGGACGGCTTCCGTATATCATGGCTACGGTTACAAATCTGGTCCTCATGCTCTTTACCGGTAGGTCAGTTCCCTCGCTACTCGCCTGTCACTAAAAACGGTTCAGCTGGGCGCATACGGTGGATGCGGCGTGATATCAACCACAAAATGCAAACTCGCTACAGCCGAGTTATTGCCATGATGTATGGTCCCAAACACTAAAACGTGGAGCATGTCCATGACTTACCTCACTTATCAGACTTGAATCGGGTGCACTATATTGTATTTTCACAATCGTGCTAGCCACCACGGCTCAGTTGGGAATCTTCAACGCACTGGAAGCCACAGTAATGCACTTAGTCGTCCGTTGAGACTCATCTATGGATACAGACCGGTGCTGTTCACTTGTCTGTTCACAGAACATAGTGCCAATGTTAATTATTGTGCGCGTGGGCTTGGGACATCATACCCAGGATGCCACAGAAATCGCAGGCAGCCTGACTGCCAGCACCACTCACCAGTCAATTATTCCTTGCGCTCGCTCATCCCTACAACAACAATCAAGCCTTCCCAGCTGGCAGGTATTCGATATCAAAGTCGAGAGAGAAGAAAATTCCCGAGGCCCTTCCCTGTTCAAGGACCTGGGTCGGTGGCACAAGTCGGTAAAGAGGAAGGATGCTTTGTAAAGGGTTATGCTCCTTATTGTGGTCACGTCCGTCTTTACATACTGTAGCACGAGAACAACAGCAACAAGTATGGTTGTTTATGTGTGAGGAATCCGGTGGAAAAAAGCGCGCGAGATCGTGCATAGCCGATGACTGAGAAGCGCAGCATTGAGTTGATTTCAGATGTGTGCCGATCAAGGACAGCATCAGAGGCCGGCATTTAGCTAAGCGTCGACCAACGGATCGGCTGAGTTGACTTCGCCGCCGCTGGACATCAACGGTACTTTCGAGGCATGGTTGGAAGGCTACCCATTTTCCTGGCTGTTCGGACTCTCAAACCCGTGGCTGTGGCACATGCTCAGCCACTGGTGACTCATAGCCGCGGTTTTGAGGGTCAGAATGGCTGCGCAATATTGTATACCACGCAGCCGGCTGGCAAACCCACCCCCGGCGTGCGATGCCTGCAAGAAACGCCATGTTCTTTGCCACCCACAGCCTACAGGAAGACAGTGTCCACGATGTGAGGACAGAGGCGTCCAGTGAGTGTTCGCGCATCTTGCCATTTTCCGACTAGCTAATGCGCAATATGTTTGCAAATGATATTAGGTGCACCATAACGAGACCTCACTATGTTACTTATGAAAATTAACTTGGCCCTACCTATATTGTTGTGTCATTTGGGTACCCAATTGCAATGCCGGTTTTTTTTTCGGCACCCTTTAGGGCTCGCAAACCCGACTTTGGCCCCCATATCGGCCCTCTCATTCCACTTCAATTTTTCTCCATGCTTGCTAGGGCTCCCAAACCCTACCTTAGCCCCTCATACCGGACCTAGATTAATGCCCTTAATGGCACCCCCCCTGTCTTTAATTGGCACGTTTCTCATTCAAAATGGCTTTGTTTTCTGAGATCTAGATGGGGTATGGAAGAGCACTCTTGTGGTCTTGACATCCACAATATTTACAAGCCATCGGCATTGATAGAACACATCTACATTCATGCAAAATAACCTCTTGATGCAGACACTGATGCGGGTACACGTGCAGACATGCAGACACTTTTGATGCAGACAGAGTAAACCGATGCAGACCGAGGGCCTTTAGGTTATTTGGGGTTGTTCAAGGGAGGGAAACAATAATTTCCAAACCGGCCATGGGAGAATCTGATGTCTAACCTCGTTGACGCAACAACGAATTCAAAGCCAGAGTTCTTTCACGAATATGCTAGCAATGAATTAAATTTATATGATCCTCGATTCGGCACAGATGAGTGGAATCCAAATCCATGTGCGCTGGTCGCTCGAGTAGACCCGCAGGTTCGATAACATCTGATCCAAATGTCAACGGCCACAGCCCGTTGAAAACACGGCATTTCGAGCGATACGTGCGTGCCAGATTCTTTCGACTTTGCGCAAGCAGGCAAGTTATCTGAAGCCCATATTTGAAAGTCCCTTGTGACAATTATCAATAAACTAGGGGAAGAGCGCAGGGCTTGGAAGAAATTCCCGACGCGTAATCCTGCGAGCTGATGATGAGAAATCGTACGTGCGCACCTCAGATGGAAAGGAAAATTCTGTAAACTGATGTGATATCCCCACTTATGCGTGGTGATTCACAGTTAGCCAGAAGACGAATCTCAGCGCAGGCAAGATCCCCGGTTTGGTACTTGTAACGAGCTGAGTACTGAAGAGTTGAATATTACCTGGCATTGTGGCAGAATGAGCTTAGGAGTAACATTAGAACAAAAGAGGAAGACCAATGCTGTCGGGGGGTCTTCAGGATGGTAGAGGATACGAGGCCGAAATTGCTTCAACTCTCGTCTCCAGCAATGAATCGAGCAAAGATCGACGATAACAGTGAGAAGTCAACCTTTATTGACAATGGCAAGCCTTCCTATGTCTTTTGGTCAAGAAAGAAATTGTTATGTTGTCGTCGCGATACTCACTAGTGAAAATAGTTCTGCTCGCGCGTTCCAACGTGAATACGCAGCCCACGATCCGCTAGCGCTCGAAGGCGATGGCTATTCACTAGGGGTGACAGGCTTCGAGTAGGTGTGTCGGTGCGGAGGCCGTATTCGTACCAGTGGAGGTTGCACGACTCGAGTGGTGCGCGCGCTGCGTCACCGACATCGCATCTGGAGCCGAGCGCATCTAGCAGTTCGGTGCCGGGCTGGTCCGTCCCGCAGGACGAGTAAGTGAAATGCTGGAGCTTCGGCAGGAAATCGGGTGCGCTGCGGCGGTCGAGCGCGCGAATAACGTCGGTGGTGATTGGTGGGTTGGCAGGATGGATGAGTTCCAGTGTTGTGAGGTGCATTAGAGGTTCGAGCCACTGAATAGGGAGTGTGGGAGACATGCCGACCGTGAATGAACGTAACGTAGGGCCCACCCGTGCCAAAAACGGGATAAGGTCGGCGTCCAGATCAGAATTCCATATCGCGTAGCGACCTCCCAACTCCAAATCCTGCAGTCTCGGAAGAGTGAGGAGTCGCAGAATGTCCGGATCTCTGGCAGAGTTGTGAAGGGCAAGCGAATTCAGGGACGCGAGGCACAAGGGCATTTCCCCGAAACCCGTCTCTTCCTCCTCGCCGGGTGATTCAATGCGGCAGAACGCCGAGAGCGAGGTGGCTAACCGCAAAACGGCCAAGCATTCCGGAACGGAGATCAAGGTTGCAGTCAACTTCGTTAGTTGCACCCACGGAAGGACCAATGATGACGGCGGAATCCCCTCAAGGTCGAGGTGGCGGAGAAGAGGAGCATCGCAGAAGAGCAGAATCGGAGAGTCAGACGCGTTCTGGTCGAGGGAAGCAAGGGTGAGGTCCCGGAGGAGGGGAAACGGTTGGATGGAGCTCAAGAACGTCTGAGTCGGCCATAATGTTTAGAGATTGGAACTGTGATGCGTGCTGACGGATGATGGTAGGTAGGTAGGTAGCATTACACGGCACGGTCCCGCTTAGGAACGCCGGGGCCAGGAAGTATCCCGGTGTACTCTAGATTTACAGGATTCTAAGTACACTCTTGTCCCTGACTTCCCCATATCCTCCAAGCCGAGCTCACGGACCAGTCTCCTGTCCCGCGGTAGAACCTGGTTGAAATATGAAAGCAAAAAAAGAGTTAGTAAAGGAACGGACGTGTCTCAAACATCTAATCTGAACACAGGGGTTGCGTAGAACACCTCAAGGACTTCAAATGCAAATTTAGCCATGAGGCCAATTGATGCGCGCTCATAAACCATGGCTTTAAAGAACTCAATGTCGTTGAGTTCAGCCTTGGAACGGTGTAAGGAAGGAACACCAATGAAAAGTTTTTCAAGGAAGACTGTCCTGAGTGCGACGACATCGTGTGATGCGACGCAGGCTAGCAGAGCATGTTCCGGAGTTTCAACTTCACTGTGGCAAAACCTACACACCCGTTGAGAGCGTTCAATTCGTGGTAGCAAATGATTACTGTATCGTAAAACCTCGACGGCAAGTAAGTGGGTCGACAGCAGAAGGGAAGTCAGAGCTTCGCGATGCTTCTGTGTTTTAACCATGAACAGGTAGTGCCGTAAATATAAGGTTTCCGGTGCAGCGGGCTTGTCCTTTTGCGGCTCGCGTCGGCCTTGAATCAGGTAGAGTTTGTACGAGGAATCAACTTCTCCTTGTAACCATTTTAGCATGAGATTGTTCACTGATTTAGCATAATCCAGAATAGAAACTGGTGTTGCATTTTGTAGATCAGGTGGAGGACATGCAAATGGAAGCTTGGATGATGCTATAATCAGATCTCTTGCCCAAGATTTCTTGCCGAGTACCGCAAGCTGCAGAGAGCTATTTAAAGCGGCCCGTGCGAAGTGCGTGGGTAGAAGCGAGAGCAGATGTTGCAAATATCCAAGTGCCAGGATGAAACGTCGAACTCGGAGAGGGACAATGCCAATTTCCGTGTAGAGTGGGACTATCATGGATCGTCCATGGAGATTGAGGATCTGACGGATAAAGCTTATCTGCACATCACAGAGCTGTTGAACGTGGACATTTTCGCAATCCGGAGAGATTTCACATCCGTGCGTAAGATGACAGTCCACGCGAGCTAAATATAGCGTCTTCAGTTCTTTTGGTGTGAGCCGCCCCGTTGAGTCTTCAATGGCCATGATACGATGCACACAGTACCGAGCGGTTCCTGCCTTCGCTACGTAGTGTTCTTGGAGCATATTTTGTGTGTCTGTGCGGAAGTTGACACCGACATATTTCTCATCATCGGTGATTGTCAACATTTGATCTCCTAGTTTGAACACGGGCATTGGGTTGGGTGTTGAGCCGAAAATCAGGATCACAGTTTTCAACATGTTGATCAAGATGAAGTTGACAGCACCCCACTGTTTGAGAGTGTTCAGTTTAGCTCGAAGACCTCGCGCAGTTAGGGACATTAACAAGATATCATCTGGCTGAGCCATTATAGCTATCCGTATGTTGTCGAGATGCACATCATCAGGATCAGGAAGCATAACCAAGTCCGCCATGAATAAGTTCCAGAGAACCGGTGAGGCGGGATCCCCAGTTAGAAGACCAATCAGCGCGCTGAATTCCGTTGATCGGGAGTCCCCGTGCTTGACGTAGTATCCCATGCGCAGGTAAATCTTGCGGAGCCAGTCTGAAACCGGGCCGGCCATGCCCATTCTTGCGAGCTTAAGCCAGAGGGTGCAGTGGTCTGTGGAAGGAAACGCGTTCGTCGCATCAATAGCGGCGACAAACAATGTCAACCCACGTGATCGTGCCCAGTCACGGATACATCGCAGCACAAACGGATTGTTATTGGTGCGGTAATTTGCTCTGAATCCATTCTGCCAGTCTGGGATCAGCCCTCTAGCCTCTGCCCATTGTGTTATTCGGCGATGGATTAGCAAGGTCAAGACTTTAAGGAGGCAACTTTCTAGTGCGATGATTCGGTAGCTGTCGGGATCCCATCCAGGTTTTCCACGCTTCAGCAGGCCGATAATGGCTGTTCTCAGCCATAGCGAGGGGCTATCGTTGCGCCTGATGCATTCATTGCATAGGAACACAAGATCTTCGTTCGGGATTTCCACCACGTCGGCGTATGTAACCGCGTCTTCCCCTGATGAGCTGGCAAGCGAGTTTTTCTGCAGGTGTTCTTTCACCCATGCTCCGTCATCTTCACACCATTCGCTTGAGAAGAACTTCTCTGGGGTGGCATCATCTGTCTGATCTGGGATCATGGAGGCCAGTGTCTGGTTAATCTTATGTTGGATGTTGTCAAACGCGCTGGGAAGCACTGGGGGCGGGTTCAATCGCTTTTCAAAAACTCCTCTCAGGTCTTCCGCTCCCACCAGAATTGGTGCAGGTTTGGGATCAGCAAATTTTTTGACGTCTTTCCAGAAAGCCGCGTTCGATGCGGGATACATGATTTTATCACGATTTGCATCTTTGAGTGCTCCCCATTTGTCTCTCCCCCGATGCTTCTCAGGGTAATCCTTTCTCCTTGGCAGCGCCTGTTCCACTGAGTCATTCTTGACCGCGGTGGTGACCTTTTCGACACCGGTAAGTGGTTCGAGGTTTGTGGCCGGGGCTGAGTTCGTGAAAATAGGAGCATTGTTAACGTGCGGAAGCATGAGGGCCGACTTCGCCAGGCTCTTAGCGGCATCAAGATGACCATTGACGGCGTGTTTATCGATGTGAATGAAGTGCACCGGTGCGGAACGTGATGAATTCCAGGGGAGCTGATTCCGCGTGGGGAGGGTAAATGACTGTGAGTGATAAGGGGCGCGTGCCAGCACGGCTGAACCACGTCGTTTTATATTCGGTTTAGTTCCCCACCCATTTTTTTTTTTCGACCTATCCGCATGGCCCAATATTTCTGAGAGTAGTACTGTATCATTTCGTTCAATTCTCCTACTCATTTGCCGCTTCGTTATGTGGTACAAAACCCGAGGCTGTGTCTTTGGTATAGCCACCCATTTCGTCCCGTGGCGAATTAATAAAAATTAATTGCGCGGCGATAGAACTTGAGGACGACGCAGGAGGTGTAGCCACAGGGACGGCATATATTCCGGCGGTGCGGGATATTGCCAGTCGGTATGTACGATGCGGATGGGATGTGGAGGGAAGAGAAGTAGGTGTAGGCTATGGGAGACACACGAGGCGCATCGGAAGACGCGCGCCCGGAGAGAGACGCTGCGTAGCATACAGTAGTAGCATGGCCGGGCAAAGACAAAAGAAAGCTTCGGTGGAAAAAAGTATACGTGCGTGAGCTGGAGACAGAGATATATATATTCGGACATGGATGCTGGAGATGATTCTGGCAGGTGGACGGAGCATTGAAGGGAGCGCCTCAAGCGGCCGTGCGCGCGCGCTACATGGCGGGCGATCTGAGAAGTGACGTCGGGTACGGCGGTGGCGCGGCGTGGGGAGCACAGGAGGACGAAAGCACAGATCCCACTTTACGCCGAGACGAGTGGGGCGCGGATGGTGTCCCTGGTATCGAAGAACGAAGAGAAATTGCACCTCGCAAGAACCTTGCAAGAACCTGCGGAAGAACGGAGAGCCCAAAATTGCCGGTGCCACACTGTGGGGAGGATGTACAATCCACCCGGATTGTAGCAATACAATTCAAGTGGATTGTATTGGTACAATCCGAGCTGACTGATTCAATCACTCAACCTGAGTGACAAAATACAATCACCGGTGATTGTATTTTGGCAGAAAACGCAGGTTGTACTGATTGTATTCTACAATCAGGGGGATTGTATTCATACAATCAGGCCAATTGGTTCTCTCACTTATGTAGATTGTATGTATCAATCAAATGAGGTTTCAAAATATCCATTAGGGTACACACAGCTAATTCTACAGTCCCACATGCCTGTTCCTGGTGCGTTCAGCAGCCAACATTGTCTGTAGTGAAGATAATATCAGCGATGAATAAAACAATCCAGTCCAAGAACTTACCGCGACAAGCCCAATAATGTTGTCAGTGCGCCGTGCGAGGTTGTAAAGCCACTAATATTCAAGTCAGTTGGCGAGGAGAATGGAACAAATTGAAGACATAAGTACCAGTGAGACGGGGTGTGCAATAAGGATGACATTGATAAGTGGGCACTAAATTCAAAAGCAAGGCGCAATGTCAGACGGCGGAGAAACAGCCGTGATCGCAAAAAAAAAATAGAACTCGCCGTGCGCAGAGTTCCAATCATGCCCCGAACTTCAATAGACACGGGGGAAGTCCGCGCGAGAGTCCACGAGGGAGTTACAACGGGAGGTGCGCCGCTGGGGTGTTGAGAATGGTGAATAGTAACATTAGGATGGAATGAACGAAAAAACTTACAGTATGCTCTCGTTAGAGGCGTACGCAAACTTCGAATAGAATTTGATTGAGAGACGGCATGAGTGAGGTGAAGAAAAAAGCGGCCACAGAGGGTACGTACGTGAATGATGATGTTCTTGAACGAGTGGACGAAGACTGTCCAACGAGACGAGACGATTGGCGGATATTGAGATTGCGGATAATAATTTGTCTTTCTAAGGGATGTGAGTACATACCAGAGAACGCTGCAGGGGTAGACAGACCTTGTACGCAAGCAAAGGTCTCACCGGGTAGCGACCCATTCAAGGCGGCCGCCTCTGCACACCGCCCGCATCTCTGGTAGACCTACCGACGCCGCCAGCTCTCTCGCACCGGGCCTCTGAGAGTCTAACAAGACACTCACGTGGACGAAGTCTGAAACGCGCACCCACAGTGTTACCGCCCGCACGAACCCGAGTGTCTTTAATACCACGGCGATGCAGGCACGTCGAAAAAAGGCCGGCGCGCAAGGCGCATTGGGCGCCGAAGTCGCGTTTCGCCTGCGGAGTCAGGAGACGTGCCTACCCTCCACGGACCAGGCCGCTCATCACACCACCGCCCAAGCTGCCGTCACGACTTTGCGTAGGACCACCACACGCTACACCGCGTCGATGTCTCCGACATCCGCCGCCGCCGACGCCCGACACCGCGGACCTAAGAGGGTACACCCGGCGAGTCCCGAGACGTGCGCTCCGCCGCACCTCTTTCGCGCCTGGCACCTCTTTCACACCGCACGTCCCGCGCCACGCCCGCCGCCACCGCCGCAGAATATCTGTCACCAGAGCGCAGAGCCCAACAGCGCCAGACGACGGGCCTATCGCACGGCGTTGCAGACACACCTGCCGGCTCATAGCAGCATGTCCCGCGCGTCTCCGGCAGGACGCCGACATCGCACGTAAACCGTCTGCACTCCCCACGAGCGGCGCCAGTCTTAGCAGCACCACCACGAGACAGCACCATTGCCGGCGCCTCCTCGTTCGTGTCTCCACTCTTTGGCACCCACACGGCACACCACTACCGCCACGCCACCTCCGATACGGCGGATCGAGGCGCGACGCAGGGCAGCGCGCCAACGAAACAGCTGATACGACGCGGTGGATGCCACGACGGCGACGCAAACGCGCGGCGCCACGGGCACCCCGACCCAGCCACACGTCGCCACGGACCAGCGTCGACAAAATGCGGTGGCCGCAGACGCAGACACACTGCCCACGTCACAGCTCAAGCGCGCGCCTAGCATGTCTGCAATACGCCTTTGCGCCTTGGCGCAGCATTTGCCTAGTATATTTCACCACCCATACTGCGTCATCAAGGACTTTGATTTAAAATATGATCTCTTCGGATTCTGAAGGTTCCACATCGGCCCCATGCCTCCACCAAAAATGGGTACCCTCGAATATGAGGTTCCAAAAACGGCAATACTCCGCAGTATGGCCATAATTGGGTCGTTTCGCAGATCACCACCAAAACTCTGCCATGTGCACCCTCCCCCCACACCGGAAAACAACCCCTTGCCCCTGGCTCCTGCCAAATCGAGCAACCCGCTATCTGTAGCCCATATATGTGGGTCCATGCTCCCAAAATCCCAGTTCAAGTGCGCCAGTATTGGCCCCGCCACAATCCAATATATCCTCAAATCCTCAAATCACTCCTGTTCACCTTAATTGGTCTGCAGCACAATGGAGAAAATTCGTAGTTCCAATCCTTTGGCGTAGAATAATAGCCCTCGTCACACGCCACGAGCATCTTGTCCCCGTCCCACCGTCGCAACCGTCTGCAGCCGCACTCGCGCCCCCACCCCTCGACGCCCGCACGAGCAGCTTGGGCTGCGTCTCACAGATATCTCCACTCTGCTCCACGCCGCCTCCGTGATTCACGATCGCGACGCGCTCAATGCTGGGAGCCCGGACTCTCGGCTCCCAGAGACTCGGGCCGCTTTTCAGGGAAGCACACCCGCCGCGAGCGCGGGTGCAGGCCAGGAACCGGAAGAATACTGCAGGAATGCTGGATTTGCTATCTGCAAATTTGGACGCGTTACTTGTACCTCCCCAATCCTCATCTCTTCGTTTCCCCCTTTCCCTTTCCCCGCCCCTACCTTTATTACGTTTGCTCTTCACGACGGGAATGTATTCACATCTAGCTGCTTTCTATAAAATATTGTTTGTGCCAGCCTTCGCCGAAGTGAGAAAGACCCAGCAAGCTACAAAAATGAAGAAAATGAGCGAGAATTGAAGCCATCGGCCGACAAAGCCGATGCCGACTGTGTCCTCCACGGACCACCCACTTCACATCCTCCCGCTAAACTTGGTCCTCAACCTCTCGCCACCACGCGAGTGGCCCATATCTCTCGTATTCTACTCTCACTCCCATGCCTCCATGATTTTTTCGTATCTCGATGCGCACCCAAATATTCTACTCGGATCTTTCCCTCGCCCCCAAAGCGGAAATCCCTGTTGCTACTTATGCGCCCGCTAATCTCTCTATGCACTTCATTCATGGTATTTCTCGAAGCAGTCTCACAAGAACGTGGCCCATTTGTATGCTTACTTGATCTTTGTATTGGCCGCATTTTTGCATGCCAATGCCGACTCGCCGCGTCCCTGAGCGGGAGACTTTACTAAGTTACTTATGAAAATTAACTTAGCCCTACAAAATTAAATTAACTTTACTTTTGGCAGGCCAAGTAGTTTTGTCAAGTAAAGTAAAGTGAAAGTACCAGTTAAATTAAGCAAAGTAACAGCCAAGTACAACAAAGTAACGGTAAGTAAATCCAAGTGGAGCCATTTTATGGCCGAGTACGGAATCAACCATGTACGTGATATTACGAGGCCAGCCATCATCTTAAGGCTGCTCTTCCACTCCGGGCCATAGCAAGCGCCCGTAAAGTAAAGAGACAAGCAAAGTAAGTACAGCAAAGTATTTCCAAGTCCGACCAAGTACGAGCTACGCTTGAATTAAGCATGAAAATTATCCAATGATTTTGGGAGACACACCAGTTAATTTTACTGAATCTCAAACGAAATTGTAAGTGTGCAATCAGGTAAAGTTAAAGACGAGAGCACTCCGTCTGGTTATTCATTTGAGGGATCTCCAAGACGGTGCCGCTATGGGCATCGGTACTCATTAACCGCCCATGCTCCCGCACTGACTCTTATTCCTGTACATCAATAATTTGAGCATTCTATTCGCTCCGGCGGATCCCCAATTTACTCATGGATCAAAGGTTACTATGCAGGCCTTGGTTGAATTTTCTCCAGGGTAATACGAGGATCCCTGTTATCCGCCAAAGGCTTGTCTCCTTCTGCTCAATTCACAGACCTTTCTTTTGTTCCGGCCTTCTTGAATCATTCCGAATATCGCTCCTTAATCTACCGGCTAGCATCCCCCCCCCCCCTCCTTTCGAACCAGCTTATGGCGTCTCGCCTCCTCCGCTCTAGCTGCACCTTCGCGACGTCTACGAATGCAAACTCTGGAATGAGCTGCTGGACGAACTCCTTGCAGTTGTGGCAGCAAACTTGGAGTGCGCGAGCCTTCGCCAATAGAGCCCAAAACTGTGCCTCGTTCTTGATGTCGTGGAGGTCCTGGAAGTAGGAGCGCTCGGTCTCGGGGTTGGTTGCGGCTAGACGTCGTACCGAAATCGATAGCGAATGGATCGTGATCCCGAACGCTTCAGCCGCAAGCAGTAACCACCGGATGCGAAGCCTGTCCAGCAAGTCAGAAAAGAAACAAAAAGGACCTGCGAATCTATGAGGCTTACGCGATCCAGGCCACATCTTCTGCGCAATGCCCATGAAGCTGACCACTCCATAATCCGTACAGATTTTGAGTCCGCATAGGCTCCGGGAATTGGCCGTCGAAGTCGGGCCAAGCCAGGATTGAGTCTTGAAGACGGACTACGCGAACTTGCTCTTTGAGGAGTCCACCTCCAGTAATGGTCGAGCCGAACGCAAGACCGCCGTGGGCTGCTTCAGTCGCGCGGGTGACGTTCATGGTATGAGGCGGAATGACCTGAAGCGCGTCGTGGATGACCTGGACCACGTTTCCGTAACAGACGAGTCGATAAGCTGCTTCGCCGTCTGGACTCCACCGGCGAGCCAAAGACGCGGCTCCCCACCGGCTCTCGGCTCTGGCCAACACATGTCCTGAGCGTTACTTTAAGCTCGATGCAAGGTTCTCTTTGGACGCACTCACCGAGGGTGCTACTCAGATCTACAACCGATGTAATCGGCGAGTTTGGATAAAGTCGAAAAGGCCGTGGCGCTGATGGCCAAAGCACCTGGTTTGAACGACTGTGTCTATATGAGCGCGGTAGGAGGGGAATATCCCAAAGACTCACATCGCTTGAGAAATGACCTCAACTAGCCCCTGCTCGCTCGGTGTTGCGGCCTGGAATCCTTTGGTTTGTAATCATCCACAAAAGCGGGGAGGATTGTCAAGAACTGCCAAGAATCTTATAGGTCAAGCGCCTTAAGATCTAAATTTAGGAGACATACTTTGTTTATGACTGCTTCCCTTAGCTCTGGAGACCATTGCGAAGGATCAGGAAGTCGTGTCAGTCCAAACCGATTGTACACATTCCCGAGGATTGCGGAGAGAAAGGTCGGGCTGGGGGGTAACATTCTTGAGTGGAGATGAAGGGAAAAAAAGAGAGCCGATGGACTACTCCTGAGCCAGAATGTGAGACCTGCGGAGGTATTCTGCAGTGAGACATGGTTCAGCCAATGTGGGGAAAGCTGATATCGTCAGCCGAGCCCAGGACCAATTCCAAGTTCTTCCTAGATACATGACTTGTTTGTCTGATTTGCAGTCATATACCCTGCTCCAGAGAGCATTTAAGAATCAGAAATAACATGCGAAATGGTATGATCGTGGATGAGCCGCAGCGTTGGGATTTGTCAGCATTCTGCCCAACGTGCAACATTCTGAATCCCCTCCAGTCCTCCATATCCAGCGAATGTCAGAAGCTCAGGTACCTGATGTTGTTCAATTTCTACCTCATTCTAATGGTTAATTTAGTTAAGCGCACGATCTTTCTGGATCACGAGAAAAAGAACTCGTTTTCTCTAATAATTCTGTGCTGTTTATTGTTCCTCGTATTGAAATCGAGATTAGGAATTGTTATTATACCCTTAGAGTTTCAGCGCGCTCACGAAATGGAGGAAATTGGAAATTTGACTTCAATCGCTGTGGAATTTGATGTGATCGGCATCCCACGGCAATCAAAATGAAATGACAGATATAAAAGGCGGTGATCTGTGATGTCTGCGATGTAAATTCCCATGTTTCGCCTTTGCCGTCTGATCTCGGTCCCCAGCAGAGTCGTTCGCAATTTTTGCCCCAGGTTCAGCTCGCTCCTCGGCATACACAACCAGGTAAACGAACGCACATCTGCGGTAATTGCCTTCGTTTGGCCCCCTTTCAGCCCTCACTTACTATTCTATCCTCTAGTCCGAAAGCGGCTACGTTGCTGCCCTACCGGGATATTTCTCCCATGATCATGCTCTTCATTACGACGACCCCCTGGCAGATTGCGACTCCGCATTCCTGGCGCGATACTACGCCGTCTACAAAAATTGGCACCGCATACGCGTGGCTCTCCCAGCCGTATGGTCATGCGACTGGCGGCGTTGGGACGACGGGCCGCACCTCTCCAGTTTGGAGAAAAAAGTGGCCTGGATATATGGTGTGTCCACACCGGTGGAACCGATGGCCTTCTTCGCCGGCCAATGCGAACCAATCTTTCTGTTCTTCACGGGCGGGGAGTACCACTTCTACAATATGGGTACCCTAACGCGCTTTGAAGAGCATTTCACGTCCCACGAAGACTTCTTGCGTCGCTTTGGGAGGTATTTGCACAGCGGTGTACCGGTTCCCAATGTGTGGCACCAGTAACAGTCTCGAATCACCCGGAATAAAATGCGATCACCGATATGTTCCGCTATTTCAACCGTAGAATGAGTAACTGCATCCGGCAATTCTTCAGCGGCCTCCGCGGCAAATAGGTGGAATTGGTTTGGTTTCTCAGATCTCATGTCCGAGACCGGTAGATCAAGATTCAAGACTGTATTTCAAGTTCCTCGACTATAAGAAAGCTGGGGGACGAGATCCTGTGAGAGGCGATTTGGAGTAAACTGAACACCGTGGCGCATTCGCACCAAAAAAGATTAGACTCGAATAACGATGCGCAGATCTTCGACAATGTTATCGTCGCATGAAAAGCTTGATTCAAATGTACGGGCGCCGGGTAAGCGAGCTCGTTAATCTTTCCGGGCTCAGTGGCTTAAAAATTAAGTCAGTAATAAAGTTAGAGTCAAAAGAAGAGAAAATAAATAGAGGAAGAGTATTTACCTCGGCAAATTGTGTACTAGACAGTGTATGGTCGGTCAGACCACATGCATGTCCTGAAATGCTCTCCAGTCCGAAAGATGTCTGGTTGGAATACATCACCTATAGTATGAATAGACATCCAGTGATACTTCCGTGTTCGAATGATACGGGAAGAGAAGAGGGGAGAGGAGGATGAAGTGGTGGGGTTGCGGGGCGGTGAAGCCATCAGGCGAGCCGCCGTTCGAGTCCGCGTTATGGTTGGCAGGCGATGGGCCGCTGCGCAAAGTTGAATTCGTCGGAAAGGGAAGGGCAGCTGGTTCCGTTTGACACATAAAGCCCTACCAAGTTTAATTAGACAATTCACGTCGTGATGCTAAACAATGTTTGAGCACTGATTTATTTAAAGGTGGGGCATATAGTGGAGGAGCGCTAACAAGCTAATTAATGAAATTAAAGGTTGTTTTGGACTGGGTTTGAACCGAGAATAATCGGGTTTAAATACTGTTTAATTTGAGGCAAGAGTGCAACCGAAAGTAAAAAATCACACACCGGCAGGCTTGAACCGGCGACAGACATAGCGTATGGGTACCTACCGCATTGGATGCATGGTTGTCTAAACAAAGTCGGCCATCTGGCCACAGTAACGAACTGGATTGAAAATATATTAGAGTCACAAACATGCCTACAATGCGATCTGAAGCCCCAACAACATATTTTATGGCATTGGTGTATACACTGTGATGAATATATATTTTTAAGGCTGGTCCGTTACCATTTTCAACGCTACAAACATGTGTAATTTCGGGTTATTTTCTCGCAAGGATTATCCCCGTTCCTGACACTATACGAGGATTTCACCAATCTATCCAGAATGGCACAGCATTCTATTCCTATCTATATTATCCGTCAACCTGGTCCCCAGGTTTGATGGGCTCTTTAAGCCGGAATTCCGCTTAAAGAAGCCTATTTATCCTGGGCTCAGTTCTGTGTGCAAGCTGGTGGCTGGCTGTACGCTCTGGAGAAAGCTGGGTGGCTGTACACTTTTCAGTCCAGAGCGTACAGCCACCAGCTTGCCCACAGAACTAAGCCCAAGATAAATAGGGTGTAATGTGGGGAGTGTCCTAGGGTACAGATTCCTTTTATTTTCTTCAGGTTTTTTGCTGGTGAATTCCGCTGATTCTCGGGGAGAAATTCACAGTCAGCAGTAGTGAAATATGACTGTGAAATGCCCAGTTTTGTACGTGAAAATTTCCACCTCATTATCTCTGTGAAATTCGCTTTTTAAATCTGAAATTCAAAGTTTTTTGGTGCAAAAATCTCTCGCTTTGGACGTGAAAATACCCGTGAATTTCACGGGATCTGGGTTCCACAGTGACTGTTCAAGAAATCAGCCAGTAATGTGTGCAACATTCCGTCTTATTCACAAGATGAGAGGAAGGAAGGGAGAGGAACGATTAGATTGACAGAAAGGAGATAACAGATGATTGAGATTTGAAAAACAGGAGTAGGGCTGTGTGCTGTCCCGTCGATGGGCATGGCCGTCGTTTCGACGATTAGGCGACAGGCAAACCTGTCCCGTCGTCGAGGTTCAAAGACTCTCTACGGAACGGGACTGCCGGGAGGCGACGGCCTCTTGTAGGAAACCATTTTTCTTTTTGCGATGTTGTTGTAGTCACTCCCAGCTCCGCACAAACGTCAGGGGACCTGTTGAGTATTGCCTCGGGAAAATACTTGCTTTACAACTTGATATTGTTAGTTTTCTCATGCCGTATGGATGAAAATGCTCGACGGAGACATTAGTGGTCGCTTGGACACTTGTCTGTTTAGAGTCTGAAGGTGTTGAAAGCGTCCAAAAGGCGTTGATGCGAAAGGTACGCGCAGAGGAAGGTGATATGCGAGCTGATTGCCGCCGTTGATTGCCGGTCAACCCTACTTCGAGCACCGTTTTCCTGGCTACCCTCACCATAATATATGATTCATTTCACTTCAAATGAACTTGCGTGGCTATTCTCATGCTTTTGAGCCGATAAACCTCCCATTTCATGACTTAAACTGTATGCACCTGGAGTGCCGTCCCGTTGCCGTCACGGCCGTCGCCCTCTCAAACCGTCCCGTTGTCGTCCCGTCGAAAAATATTTCTGGGGCCCCACGGAACGGGTCGGCTACCCGTCGCACGGAACCCGTCGAACCGGCGCGACGGGCACGGCGCACAGCCCTAAACAGGAGGGCGCGCGAGGTCGGCCTCAAGTCCGCCGTAGATCGGAGTTGGATGAGGAAGCCAGCGAAATGAATCTTTAGATTCCAGTCAGTGTGGAAGGAGAGCATATGAGAAGAGGAAAGACAAAGCATTCCGAAAATTGATTATCCTAGGTGCCTAGGATCAGGGGAACAATATGCACAAACATAGACAAAACGAATGAAATTAACACGTGTCAATGCATCCCCTAACTTTAACCAAAGGCCGATTCAGCGGTAGTTTTGAGAGACAGTACATCTGAATTTGGCGAAATATGTTCTCAAGTTCCAAGCTTGTTTAATTTAGTCCTTGTCACGCTCGTAATATTGTTCAACGATCTGTAAGCCGCAAGCGAGAGATCTGGGTACAGCAGCGTTCAAGAGATATCGGGGAAAGTCCGATTAGAACGAGCGGTAGACGGTCATAAAAAATACACGCGGATGAGCGCTCAGTTGCGCAGGAGGACCCCGATAGACTCAGGGGACAGGCTATAGCATGATTAGGGTGGTTTCTTCAAGGTTTCTTTCTTTAAAAGAACATATGCAGGGAGAAGGACATATCAACCAGACAAAAAGGTCTGGATACTCTTTGTTGAACGTGGTTGGAGCGCTTCTCCTCAGGTATGGTGCTGGAGATATATACGGAACCAGCTAATATCACCCTCTTCTGCCACACAGAACCAAATTATCGCACCCTCTTCTGCCAAACAATGCCATACACCGCGTTGGGCCAGGTCATCTGGATTCACTTTAAATTTAATCTGTGTGTCGTCAGGGGGACAGATGAGGGCGTGATTACGGCGGTGTCATTTTATCGACCACGAAAAAAAAACATCCATATGGATACTATTGTGGATGGATTCGGTGATATGCTCTCACCGTATCGCATCCAAGGTTAGAGGAGAAAAACAAGTTGTAAAATGTAGTAGTTACCCAAGTAGATAGGAAGTGAGGTGGGTGGAAGCTGTCACGCACTAGGGGCGCTCCCGTCAAAAAAATATAGAGCGCGCCGAGATTGAGCAGAACGCGGCAGGCAACGCCAAGAGCGAAATTCGGCGGGATCCGAAGACCGCTGATGTCCGGGCAGGCAATGACAAAAAAAAATTTGTTCTGTTTAAGGGGGTTATGGTTTTTCACCGAGTAGGGGGCATTTTTCCCCGAGTACGTAAACAAGTGCAACTCCCCAGCCACTATTTTCAATAGGGTTTTTCCTATTGAATTTAGTGGCAGTGACTAAATAGACTTCACACAGCCACTATCAAGTCCCTCACAGATTTCGGTCTCAAGTGTTTTTTAGGTCCCCTCAGATTTGAAAGGGACAATAACATCTGTAAACAGAAGTACTCGTAATATCGAGGTTTGCCAGATCTTTGTATTTTTTGCAACTTTTCAGTGCTGGGTAGAAGAATATTTGTATCTGGATAAATACTGGTGTGCTTCGAAAGTGCTCTTAGGGGAAGCCGATCCCGAGGCATATGAACAGATGTAGGTATTCACATTTGGCCCAGGACGAGGGGACAGGGGTGTTTTGGGCACGGGTACTTGGCTGGTTGTGACTGCAGAATCAGTGAAACCTGTTTTTCAAGTGCCAGGTTTTTGAACCTAGATCTCGAAGGGGCATGGGGGGTGGGTGAAACCCCAAAACGAAACTACCCCTTTTTTGTGGCCGCCCAGCCACCCTGAAATTTTCTGCAGAACTGAATCACTGTGTGATCTGAGCCAAAAATTGTAATAGGTCCAGCCAGAATCCGTCCGATAACACTAGGTCCATGGATCGATGCACTTCCGAGATACGGTTTTATGTCCCGAGGTGCATTCCACCATTTATAAATTCCAACGAAAATAATTCAGCCTGGGGCTAGGAAAACCGCCGGGGCACGTGTAATTTATCCAGACCTCCCTGTCTGAAACACCTCCGTCCCGTCAGATTTTTGCAATTATTAGCACGCCTAAACACTTCTACTACTACTGTCTTTTAATCCCCAAGTATGGGCCTAAGCTCACAGTGATTGGTAAAGTTCTGAACCTAGAACTGCGGATATTGCTGAAGTGATAAAAAATCGCACATATCCCTGGCTCATCCCGGGCACATCTGACCGTTCCGGGAACCCTTATGTGGCCTGAAAGCGGTGACTCCCCTCTATAAGCCAATATAGAATTCATATTCTTAGGTGATGAACTGGGATCCTGGAATTTTTTTTCGGCGGTGGGACGGGCGATAGTTCTTCCATGGTTGGGCAGGTTGAAAGGCGCCGTTCAAAAATAAAGGCTAAAGGTGCGGCATCCTTCGGCACTAACTATAGCCCATAGATAAGGTGTGGGAGGTGTATAACGAAAGTTGCAGAAGGGAAGCAGGGCTTCACCCCGTACAAAAATGTTGAGGCCACTTCCAGATTTCACGGAGGAATGACCTTTTGCAACGGGAGCATCTCAGATCGAATCAATTCTGCTAGTTATTAATGGCAGATGTCGATCCCCCCTCGACTCCCGCGTGTCCACGGACAAGACGATGACCCGCAGTGTATATCAACCAGCTGTCCAGTTTCCCATACGACTCAGAGTCGTCAGGTAGAAATTTAGGGATAGATCGAAACAGAGGTGAGCGAATAGCGGCCAAGACGGCGTTTATCCAAGGTAGCCAGGGACATCGATGAGTTTGGAGATGGAGTTGAAACATAGAGGCGCGTCGCAGTTGGTGGACTGCAGCAGACCAACGAGCATGAACAGTCCGGTGGGGCTTAGGGCATATCAACCTCTCACGGATTGAACTGGTTGTGCTGTTCAATCTGATCTCGCATGGGTAGGAAGCAACGCATCAGAGGACAGCAGGGTCGGATCAATGGTCCTAAGATGGATAACTTAGTTAAATATCTCGCGGAGAGACGCATACTCACAGAAGTTGTCTGTTATCTCCGCAACCCTGCATTCCGTCCGGATACGCCACATAAATCGAATCAGTGGGCTATTATTCCAATGCTATAGAAGCGGGAGAACTTAACAACGAACATTTACTGCGGCTTGATGATCGCAGGATGTTGGGACGGGGAATCGAACACCTCGTGCAAAGATCCCGATTCTGAGCCGGTGTGAACGCGTTAATGACCAAGGTCGCTTCATCTTTGGGCGAATTGTATCGGAGTCTCGTTCAATAGGTACTATCGGCGAAACACTTGATTGTCTTGGAGGGTTTCGAGGCGATGATGAGCTCAGGCTGTTTAGAGGAAGCCATGGTGTGGGTCTGATTCAAGTTTGCATAACCGTAATTTTGTATACTAGTGTATAATGAACACGACCTTGCTGTAAAACTCGATGCAGCATTTTCAACAAAGTCAAGTTCATTTTTTTCAGTCGCCTTCAGTGAGGTGTGGGCTTCGGCTGAGCTTCGGCACTGACGTGGGAAAGAGTCGGACAGCCTAAAATAGCCCATATCCTTGCGTTTCGTCCTATCCGAAGCGTGGTCAGATTCGGTGTTTATATCTGAGCCGCGTTGACTGAATTTAAGCCCAAGGTTTAAGTTGCATCACTTTCCTGTGCAGATCAAAAAATATTCGAATTAATAAACGTTTAGTAACCGTTTCCGTTTTGTTTACAGGAATCCGTAAACGAAAACTAAACGGTTGGAGCCTTACCTCTTATCTCTCTCTCTCTTTCTTTGCCTCCCCTTGTTGTGCTTCATAGAATATACCGCTGTACATCCATAATCTGGCTTCGGCCCCACTGTAGTACTTCTGTACGCTCGGTCAAATTATGGCGACTTAACGACTTGACACCGGCATCGGCATCCAATTTACCGGCACCGCCACTCGATTATTGTTCCTCCCTTGCCACCACGACGCCCGTGCAGGACATGGAGCCTGCCTAGGGCAACTACTCGAACTTGCCAGATTTTCTGTCCCGACCCCGCCCCGTCGAGTTTCACGCCGTGTTGTAATATAATGAACGGTACCAGTTTCCTTTTTTCGAGGATAGAGCCTTCGCTGTCCAGAATTCTTCGCCTGAGGTCTGTAATCTCACCTGCACCCATTCACAAAGTCAATATGGAACTCGAAAGACTGCTAGAGATCTGCCTGGGCGTCTGTGTACCCTTTTTTTTTACTTTCCTTAATACACGGCCCGCGCTTCCCGGTTTGGGGGCGAACTTGTGTTCAACGGCTAGTATTCGGCAGGAAAAATTCGTCGATTAAATCACAGAAAAAGATGGAGTAAGTTTCAACTGGCTTCAAAAGCATCAAACAACACAACCCACAGCACACCAAAAAATGCCTAACGAATACGTAACCTCATAGCCACAATACGTACTGCTGTCCTCGTCGTACTCGATTACATACAGTAACTAGCCTTGAAATATCATCATCATCATCACATCATCATCCCTGCAGGCTGCAGCGAACGCTCATATCTTTATTTCCTTTGCTTCGACGACGACCTTGGAAAAAGAATTCTGGGACATGGCCATATATGTCGTGCTTGTTGGTTTGGCTAGGACCTGGACTTGAACTGGCCTTAGTCAATTCGGAATCATGTTCTCCCTGTTTAATTTTCTTTCTTTAAATGGTTTGCTTTTTCCAGGAGAAAACCATTCGAAACTCGTCACTCATGAAGTCCCCTCTTTGCTCCTCCACTCGTGTGCGACTGTACAGCCTATTCATTCATTCATTCATTCGATTTATCGCCTCTCGACATCTGCGAATGAAACTCTTCGAAAATCCAACTTTGGTCTCACTCTCGTGTACCTGTTCTGAAATTCCATCAACGGAAGTGAAATTCGGACACTCAGATATTGAGACTGTCAGTGCTCTTCGTGTCTCAACTTGGAGACTCAGTGTGTTCATGCCCAAGTTCCGTGGCTCAGTGGGATTTCATTCCTCCCTCAGGGGTAGCTCATACAGGCTCCGGCATCTTCCGAAAGGGTAACAGGCGCAAATATCAGTTCAACTAGTCGCGCCGTCCTACCAACAAATGTCTGGGCACTTCAAAAATGTTCCACATCCAATCCAATCGAGAAATTTTATCCAAGCCAATCAACTTTCATTTGTCTCAGTATCTACACCTCTTGAATTACCACTCATCCAGATCAGATGCATTAGCTAAATCCTCATCGGAAAACCAAGCAAAAATATCGCTAGAATCCTCATCCCCTTGATCTTACTGCACTTGTGGTTCATCTTCGTCCAACATACTGTCCGGCTGGGCTAATTTCTCCGCATCTGCGAAAAGAAAAAAAGAGTTTGACATTTGAGCACATGGCAGAGGTTGATTTACTCAAGCCCTCCCCGTTGTTGACTCCTTCCATGCAATAAGACCCGCCCGTTCCTATTACTACGTCGCCATTACGCAGGACCTTCAAATCTGGGATGAGCTCAATATCATTTGCGTAATCGTCTCGAGTCATTGTCAATGCATAATCCAACTCGGTGTCCACATCCTGCGGGATGCTGTGGAGATTGTCGAGAGCACGGAACTGGCCGAAAAGGTGGAGGTGAGCATTACAACAAGACTCACGGGCGAAATCAAGTCTGCGGATAGTGGATAGCGGATTTCAAGCCAAGCCGGCAGATTATTTGTTCATAGATTCAACAGGAAGGTTAAGAATTAAGATTCTGAAGCGTCAATGCGTTACTGACGCGTCACTTTTACCGGACCACTTGGTCTCAACTTCAACTGACCAAAAAAATTAGGGAGCAGTTTTTTTTGTCCAAACGATACATTAGCATTAGAAACCTTGCGGGAACTTGACCCAAGGTACAGGGAGAATTTTAAAGAATTAGAGGCAGCGCGTCCATGCCGCGTCAATGAAACAGCCACGCCGCGTCAGTGCCGTGTCTGCGCGCGGTACTGCCGCGTCAGTGCGCACCAGTTCGCGTCACTTTTACCGAACCCGTCGGGCTTGAGCTTGTGTCTGGGCCTGGATGCAATTTTTCAAAACCTAACTCTCGTGAATTATTCAGTTCTAATAGTATTTTGTGAAGCCGCACACAACCTTCACAGCTCGCAGGGGATTGTTTAAACCACTTGAAACGGTCTTCCCAAGACGCCTCATTCGCGTGCAGTCCTATCAAAGTATCAGGATTTTCCACTAAATTCATTCTAGCGAAGTACCGTGAAAACATGTTGTAGGTGTCAGAAGTCAATTTGTAAATGCCATTTACTCACCCAAATTCCGATGGATGGTGCACCCACAAGGTTTAAGAGTGTCTTGTAATGATCTACCCCCTGGAATGATGTTGTGTTTGGTTGGCTTCTTGTAGTTTCTTGGATGGATAACCACCCTTACAATACTACTTGTTAGTCTTCTGTAAAGTCGCTGTTCACTTGATGGACCCCTCGAGTATAATATATCCCCCCCCCCTGACTCGGGCCCAAGCCCGGGTTGCGGGTCGGGCTTGCGCTTGCGCCCTGACCGGCGACATCACTATGCAAATCAAATCCAAATGAATTGTCGGACCGTTCGAACGGTCTTCCGACACCGCACCCCGCCGTGTACTCGAGCAATCAGCCACGAACACTCAACGGCAGATACCCGTTCATCCTTTATATCAAAAATGGCTTAATGCCAGTGCCGTACGGGGCCGGGTGGCGGGTGGCAGGGTTCACTTATGGTGATTGATACTTGATACTTGTCACCAATAAATATCTTTACTCTTCCGATTGACTATGAGCTAAGCAAAAATCTACCAAATAAATCAGAACCAAGTACGGCACATCAGAGTGTATCGCAAGTGCGACAGTTGTGGAGATGAATGTGTCGCGGAATCCTCATCTGTCTCGTATAAATATCTATCTGGGTACGCCATCTGGTCTATCCCCTGTGCAATCTGTGAGAAATGGATAGACAGTGCGCGCAGGGGAAATGGCACTGGTAGGAGTACGGGAGGACGAAAGCGCACTTTCGATCCCAGTCATTGACGTAGTACGTGACCGCAGGCGACTCGAATGTTCTCGAGATTGTGCATCGAGACTGTTCAATTGTGACACTGTTCCGGAAAGCGTGACAACCATAGAATGGATTAGATTCAACAGCTTGGCACCTTTGCGGCGCAATTTAAATTCGGGCGTGATGAGAATAGAACCCTGAAGTGGGCAGTGAATTACCGGAATACCGGCCCAGCTATCGTGGGCATTTTGAAACTCAGAGCTGAGAAAGACAGAGCGTATGGAGATGAACCAAAGCTATCCAAACGAAATCTCGGCATTTCGTTAAAGAAACGAAAGATTTCAGCTGAGCGGCTTGAGACGTAGTTCCAACACAAATCTTGGACTCTTTCGCCGGACATAATGCTTCAAGCCAGAACCCGGGTTAGGCAAAGAAAAACGCACAAAACGCTGCAGTGACTTGAGCACAAAGAGAGTTCTAAATGGGTTGAGCATACACCCAACGGCAGAGCGGCTTTTTTACGCCCTGTCGCCTGTCTGATAATTTATTGGACAGGAAACTCGAAGATGGAGATCAAATCTCAGAGGCGAATGTGCTCAGAATTGCGAGGCACGCGGAGGGGTGCCTACATAGGGTCGGAACGCGATGATCCAAGCGGTTCACATCTCTCCTTCCTACCTCCGCCCTCCATAGACGATAACCCTCAGTTTTTGCTAGAATTCAACACCGAAATGCCCTTTGACGAAGAGGGCCCTTGCCACGACCTGTTTGTGTTCTTTACCTTGTTTTAACTGGCATATCACGGTGCCGATTTCAGATACACGGGTGCCTTTTTTCCCAAAACAAAGCACTTTGTCATTATGGGCGGGAAGTTCAACAGTGTCACGAACATTTGTCAGGTATCCCCCAGCGCTCCTCCCGGTAGGTATGGAACACATTCCTTCGATAAAAGTTGACCTTGTCATAGAATTTCGGGTGATCCCCCTTGGAGACCTGAATTTGCTACATAAAATAGGAGGTTACGACGAATCCGATGTGGTCCATCGCCAGCACGGACAAGCATCTGTAAGAAAGATGTACACTGCCCGGATTCATGGCTCCAAGACAAGCATGACAGCAGCATTGTACGAGGGAAACGGCGCCGAAGAGGTGCTTTTTTCCCGAGTATATCTAGTCGATTTTGGCTTCATCGCTCTTCGCAGGAGTGGCGGGAGGCGATTTCACGATATACCGGACTCCGGTGAGCGGATCCTTAAGGCTTGCATCCTGAAACATCATATATTCTCTCAGCCATCCGAATCTTTTGCAGCTCTACGGTTTAGTGGACTCAGGTTTGCATGGTGCGGTTTTCCACGACGGTCAGCGCTTCTCCTTGAGAAACGGCAAATTACTGATGACTACAATTATTAGATGTAATACCTTACACAGAATTGTTGGTGAAATACCGCAGCTCGCATTTTTTCGACCGTGTTCTTCTGGGCGTACATAGTAAGTCCTACACTCCCCCTTCCGACCCCGAACATCCAATAAGTTCCTCAAAGGACCGAGAATACCTGGTATTGACATCCGTGTACAAACATCTCCGAACTCAATCTTTCGCAGGACGTGCACAAATACATATTCTGTCATTCTGGAAGAGAACTGGTGAATCAAGTTTTGACTGATTTGGAGACATTCATGCATGCGGCTTACTCTTGGCCTAGGGTATGAATGAATACACCATCTGGATACGCCCTTCAACTGGCCGTCTCTGCATTGACCTCACACCCTCTAAAAATGGTTCCGCGGCCCCAAGTGCAGTTGACAATATCAAAGCATTGGCAGCCTATGCCACTCTTTTGGAACTTCCCGAGGACTCAGAAATACTCACTTCAATGTCACTACAAGCGTATCATTACACTTGTTACGGTCATATGTGCCAACTGGGGAAGGTATACGTTCCCATTCATGTGTCCGTGAAACTGGGGTCCATCCTTCATTTATCTCGACCGGAATGCGAAAAGCTTTTGGAAATTGCATCTAGTACCTGTGGGATATATGATTTGGGATGGTCAGCAACCCTCGGCCAGAGTTGGAATTTGTACGTTTAATTTTCCATTTCTTACATGTCCCCTTGATTATCGCGCTGAACCACGGCTCAAGGTGTGATGAAGAATGGTCCTCGATTATGGAGAGTGGTTGGATTCGGTATGCCTTTCGTTCGTTGAGCTCGTAGACTTCCAATTATGATCACGGCAGCATAATTTCCACGGACGTCGTCAAGACATACTTCCACCAAATAGAGTACACAACTACAAATAATGATATAACCGGATGGTCTGGCTGGCCTTGGCTAACACAGGCCAATTTTATTTTCGATTGCTTGGGTATAACTTTCAACTTCGGGAACTATGGTAGGCTTCAGCCTGTCCATGCCGGGTGACGATTTTGGTTGATCCGTTCCCTCAGCCTTCGTAGACTGTGTCAAATTCTGGGTTTACCTTTCGGAATCAAGGGACACTCTACCACGAGGTTATCTGTTTCTCTGCCCCTTGGCCGATCTTCAATGGAAGCTCCCGACATGGTTTCGACTTCCCGATTGCCCCGCATATTGGTCCCTCGACCCCTCTGGAACTGAGCGTTTGAGTGAGAAAGAGGCAAGGAATCATGGCTTTCCAGATCTTCTGTTCCAAATGAAGGGCGTCGGAAGGTTCTGGGATGATGATGTCTACTCCGGAATCCGCCAGTTCCAGGAAGCAAAGGGCTTTGATCCTTACAGCCAGGAGGTCGCTCGGGAGTGGGGTGTTTCGCTCTTCCAGGTGTCCTGCACGCCGGATGCACTATTTGCACATAGTAAACACATAGATCCAACTATTGAATAATTTTCATTCTTACTGACCTTGCGCAGTGGCAGGAAGGGACTCGCCCGATTATCACTCGGACACAGTTTATGGTGACGACGGGGATGAGCAATATGGTGCGCCGATTGGATTGACGAAATGTTGATTTCTTCGCTCATGTCTGGTGAAGAATCAGGCAGGTCTGTTGAAGAATCCGTGGCGACGAAAATGGATGTCGAAGCCAAGTTCGGCTCAAATGAAGTCGAAATCGACGTCTCTGACTATGAGGAATCCCTACCAAGCCCCGAGTATGGTGCGTATACTGAATTCTCTCCTCTTATCACAGTTATGAATATTTCCAAGCAGCAAATATTGATGAAACTTTTGCGTTCCGTGCTTTGGATGCGGACACTTTTACACCATCCAGGAGCTGGAATATTGTGATGTCTGTGCAATTTGCATTCATTCTGGGCCTCATCGTATTTCAATTTGCGCTGTGTGATCACTTGCACACTATGATAATAATGTAACCCGCCCTCCACCGCCTGCATCTTCCTTGCGTCACCGGCCCGCATGCGCTCCCTCCACACTTCACGCCCTCGTGCCTTCTTGATCGCCGTCGGCATCGTCCGGCGCTATGCCGCCATGCCGCGCCGCGTGGTGCTGTGCACGCCACTCTCCCTTCCACCACATCCTCCATCTCACTGAACTGCACGCCCGCCGCCTGAACACCTATCCACACCTCTACCGGCATCCCCGCTTTTCCCTGTTCCCCTCTATGCTTGACTCCCCACTCCATGCCATACTCGTCTGCTCCTGTCTCATCCTCGTCCCTCATCTTTCACGCCGTTTCGCGTCGCCACCCTGTCCCACACTGTCCTCAAATCTTCAGAACTGTACTCTACGACCGACCCCACGACCGACCCTCCATTTCAGTTACGAGTCCTAACTTGTTAGGAATCGTTCTTACCAAGTCGTTACAGCGAGGTTTCGGGACCGAAAATTTTGACTTTGCGTGATGTGGTGGCTCCTACTTTTTCTGCTGGGGCAGCTGATCGAGCATTCTTCCCCACTCCCCGCTGCCATTAAAACTAAACCCTCAGGACGGTTGTACTCCCCGCGCCTTCTCGCTCTTTTACTCCCCTTCTACACCCTTTCCCCTCCGTACCCACCCAGCACCGCTCTTGGACAACTCCCCTGTAGGCATCCGCACCCAAACATCCAACATGACTCGCCGATCCGCGTCGTAATCCGCGCGCCAATTCATCTACGCAGTTCCATCACTTACGCTATGCACCCGGAGCTCCCCCGTTCTTCGTCGTTCTGTTTCGAACGTCGACAGGGACGGTTAGGTGAAAGAATAAATTAGTTTTTGGAGATTCCTGGTGAGTTACACCCTCATATACCCCCCCTTTCACCTCTTTTTTTCAACCAAATGACGTGCCCCCACGCCAAAATTTGTACATCTCGCTTTCTTTCTTCTCACCACGTTGGCCCCACCACGACACTGCGCCGCCCGATCCCTCTCAAAAACTTCCAATCACATTCATAGGCGATCTGTCAGCCACACAGTTACATCCACACCTTTTTTTTCTCCTTTTTTCTTAGGCCTTTTCTACCGCTTCTCAAGTCACTGGGGTAGGGTGTTCCCGGTACGTCCACTCCACCAATCTCTCCCGCCCGGTTGCCCACTTTATGGTGTGCTCTGAGCCCCACTTGGTATATTATTCTGACCACACCTGATGGTTGCGAAGTATCCCCGGACAACAAATTTGTTACCGAGGCTGTACACCTTCCCGCTGTGACCGAAATTTCGAAACCAGGCTGCTGTTTTTTGCGCTGGCACGGTACGTGATTGGCTTGTCGTAAGTGTAGCCAGTTCAATGTTTTCATCTCTGATCGTGCAACACGATTATGCGCCGCTTGTTCTCAAGGTAAATGAAATTTCTCTTCAGATGCCCTTCCTATGAATTATTTTTTTCCAACGCAGGACAATTGATATCACATACGTGCATTCGCCCACTCCATCTTCTCGGTCGACCTTGCACATCGGCGCCGTCGCCCTCCGCAACCTTTTCTCACCCACGCTAATTAGAGGCAGTCTTCGGGTGGGATGAGGAATTCGATTATATTCGACACAGTTCAAATCAACGTGATGTGACTGCCCTCATTCGGTTCATTAAAGCCAGCATCTCCTAAATCTTCAATGAAATTGAATCATTTCGCCCCCAAAAAGCTTATACCGGACAGGCATTTTGGATTTCGGGCCTAAAAAAAATCGCCCTGAAAAAGCTTATGTTCCGGACAACCCTTGGCGGGAGCTTCACGGGGCCTACTGGACCACGCAACGCGTTGCTCAAGTAGAGACTGTTGTCGCGGTTCTGCACTGCACATCACTGAGCCGGAATTGCAACATATCTGAAGCCTAGAAGCTTTGAATTGTTCGCCGTACACTGGGACTTCGGGAAGCCATTTTCTCCGACTGTCAGGCGCAGCGTTGGTTCTTCCCTTTTTTAGCCCTGGAATTCAATCGTTCCGCACAGAAAACTTCGCTGGTGCGACTCTCATTTTTTCACGGCCCCTCTCCGCTTCCTCATTGGCTTCTGAGATTCTGCTCTCTCGAGCTTGCACACACTCAATATTATTTTGCGAGTCTTTTCGACTGCAGCGTCCCTTTGGCGTCCCTTTGGCGTCAAGAAATCTGTGAATTCTGCGCGGTGGCTAACCTCCGGCCGGGACCACCGGGGTCAGGTTTCTTAGGCTTCGTGGCGCCAATCGTAGCTGTAATGAATCCCTCCATGAACAACAGCGGGATCTATTCTTATCGTGTTACCCCGACAAGTAAAAGTATCATTGGTTCCTATTGTTAGAATCTTCTTCTCCCACTAAATTCATCTCCCAAAGTCAATCACACGCGCATATCCGCCCACCGCCCCTTGTCTCGAAGACGCGATCTCCGCGGACCCAGCCACAGTACATACAAAGAGCCCGCCTCGCTTGCCCCTCAGCGCGTTCTATTCATACGTGGGCGTCCCCGATCCCACGTTGCTCCAAATATTGCCCGCGGCGCGCGCCGTCTGCATTTGAGCGTGGATGCTGGCTCCGCTCCGGCCCAACTCATTCCCGCAATTCCCGGCACCCGTCTTGCTCCAGCCAATCCTGATATTAGTCCCTCCAAATCCTTGACCCGCTTCACTGCGTTCCCTGGGCACCGAGGCAAAGGTCTGTGGCCCTGTGCTGAGGTGTGCCGAGAGCCCAAGGCAGGCCACGTGGCGATGACGGCGGCACATCTCGGCAGACCGCGGCACAGCCTGTGCGGCCCTGTGCTGCGGCCCTGCCGCCATCAGCCCAAAGTTATTGCCAAACAGCCACAATGACTCAGCCAAGATGCGCTTTTTTTTTCACTAGCATGGATTTCAGTGTCGCACGGACCTTCCCTGGCCATGAACGGGGTCAAAAGGAGCCTAGAAAAGGGAGATAATTATGCAGATCTCGGCACAGCGCGGCAGAGGCTGTGCCTCGGCGCCCAGGGAACGCAGTGAGGAGTGGTACATCCTTGGAATACTGCTTCCGGGCAAACCGTCGTGAGTAATCCTTCGTCCAGTCGGGAACTCCGTCCTGTAGAGGATGAGTCGTAGCGCAGGGTTAGCCGCGTTCGATAAGGTGGCGTTGGCGTCGCTGACACGCGGATAGCCCGAATATCTGGGCTGATGAATGAGAGTTGTCGCGGTTTCTCAGTTACAATGCACTCACCTAGTGTGAGCACCATTGATCAGGAGAACGTCTCCGGTCGGAAGCATCACGCTCTCCATCAATATTCTCGTCTCGGGCATGAGTTCAACCTCCCAGCCTTTGGCAATTCCTGCTGGGGTCAAGGTAATCCGCGAGCATTGGTTTGTTGCGGGATCTTGAGTAGTGAGATTCGTTACAGGGAGATTCGTTACAGATCGCTTAGAGTCAGTCGCGGAACCACCACAGACAAGAACTGTCGGCTCATATAACGGTAGCGACAGCGGCAACAGCTGCGCGGCGCCATCAAAAGGGTTAGCCACGCGTACACCGTTTGGCAGCTCAGGGAGACGGGTTTCGGTGTCGGTCGCGATGTCATAAAGCATCGTTATGTTGTTCGCGATCACGAAGACGTGCCCGGAAGGAAGGACGAAAGATCCTGATAACATTGAATGGATAGCAAAGTTTGACATGAACAGCGCCATACCTTGGGAACATGTTCACAGGCTCGGCATCCAGTAAGAACTGGCTAGGTCTGACGGTGCCCTCTTCGCCGGGTCTGCTAGGGAAGAACTCGATGCTGTCCTCCGCGGTCGGACCGGTGTTGTAGAAGGTGTTGATATTGCTTGATCATGAGACTGCCGTCCGGGATGCGAAGACCAGCGGGATACCAGCGCGTCACCACGAGATGGATGTGCGCGGGATTTTCAAAGACAGTGCAGCCCGCGCCGATAGGGGAAGTACACGGGCCAAACAGGCGAATTCCCATGCGACCATCTGCAGGCGGCACACCGGGTTGTTCGAGCGGCTGACCAGCGACCGAGACAAGAATGCCATTGCTAATGAACGCGCCACCAGCACAAAATGTGTCAGTGATGGAACTGATTGGTGTAGGAGTGTTGGCCTCGAGATTCCAGAGTGCTGCCCATGCGCGTTCGCCGTCCGGAAGGAGAAGGGGATTGCCGTCTGCGCGGTCATACATCAACATCAGGGTGGGCGAGATTGTGATGAGCTCGACGGGAATTACGCCTGAGAGACCGTTCTGCACGAACGTCCAGCGGGTGGTACGTTGTGCACGGATTCTGCCGAGAACTAACAGCAAGGAGAACAGGTTTCGCATGGCAGGATGAGAGCAAACCGAAATATGCGCAGGTTGCCAGGTGGTTTATATGCCAAAAAAGAACGGTCCTATGTTATTGGAAGGAGGGAAGGCTTTTCTGACCGGCTTTGATACGTACAAGAGCCCGAGATGCGTGGAGAAAGTATTGCCTCGGATGTGGGAGAATGTCGAACTTGGGCATCCTATTTCCCAAGAGACGTGGTCCGGTCACATCAGTGAAAGGGCACGTTTGTCTTACGACAGAACAATGCACAATGGAGCCACATGCGGCTGGGGAAACGGCGCAGCGCCATGGATGTATCTAATGTGACAACAACGGGGATGCGACTCAAAATGAAGAGGAGGTGTGATGGGGGGGGAGCATAGGTATTGGGGAGGATCAGCTTGCATCCGCGCACGCCTTGGGTGGGGAGGGTCTAAAAACAAGCACCAGCGAGCACCAGCAGCGAAGGGTTTCAGAGAGGAAAACTTGCAGAGCACAGAATCCCTTGAAGTAGCTTGAAGCAGAATCAGCCCGGTTGAGTGGGAAAGAGACTTGACGTGCTTGTCGCAGAGAGAGAGTGGGAGACGGAGGGGAAGATTGGGAAGACTTCCGAAGAGCAAAGAACGACGTGGCAACCACGGGTCAATGGGACAGGACATTCAATGGGACAGTCATGTTCTAGCTACTCCCCTCGACTTTTTAGGTCACAAACCCAGTCATGTGTGAGTATTACTAGTATAAATGACCCCCACAATGTATTTGAGTTGGTATGAGCCCACAAGAAAGCACAGAAAGCGAAAAGATCGGACTTGTTTGGCAGTGCATCTTTGGGTCAGTCAATGGGACAGTGGATTGAACTCGATACCCTATCCATTCGAGTTGGTTCAGCCTGAAACTTTGGGAGCTTATACTTGATTCCCTGACAGATCATTTGGCCTCTTCAGAATGTGTGAAATGGACCTCAAAGAATTGTGGTCTAATTAATTATTTGTTTGTCCCATTGACCCGTCCAACACTGTATCTTTGGCCCACTTATGCAATTCGGCCCACCTATGCAAGATTTCAATGTGGCAGGTGGAATATGAACTCAAAGCCTCCATTAAAAAGGAGGGTTACTCTCTTGATATGATAAGCGCTGTTTCTTAGTTTGTAGAGCATTCCAAGAAGATTTGCACCCACCAGAAAATCGAATCCGGTTTTTCTGCAGATTTTGATGAAATGATCGCCTGCCAAATTACGAATCAAAAATCTTGCAGAAGCCGGTATTTGGTCGTTTCGCCTCGGCGATACTCCTGCAAGTGCAGTTGAAGCTCAGAAATTAGGCCAGTTCACACAATTGAAATTCATATATTAAAAATGCTCCATCCGCATTCCGGTGACCGTTGGATAAACAGTTTTGGAGAACACGGCCGATCAAAGAAGTCTTGCATAAGTGGCCAACAATAGTAGATGTTTGCTCTCAGACGCAAGGGCTCTCTTCGCACAATCCCAGGGCCAATATCACCCTCGTGGATATTTGGTGAGCTGATCTTTCCCAATGTACGCTCATGATGATGTTAACTTCGCAGGGAATCCAGGGGGCGTCCACTACCGTTATCAGTAAAATGCCCACATGCTGTCGTCTACTATTTGGTATTTGATGGACGTAAGCGGCAACGAGTCGGCAATCCAGCGGCGATCATTTCGGCAAACACGCACACTATTATTAACATCATTTCGAAACGCGTTCATTAGCGGCGACGCGTTCGCGTTCTGCCCGCACAAGTATATGAGAAGAGTAGCAGGTACACTATACACCAATTAAACCACTTCCGGCAAGTACACAATGTCCGTAGTCATGTGGCTCACCGGTCCGAGCCCGGAAAATGATAAGTACACAGTATCATCGTGGAACCGCAATCACATCCTTGATCCCCCCACCATGGTGCCCCCTCTTGAAGCAAAGAAATCTAAAGGGATCACAGAGCCTGTAACTATTGACTTGCAGGACCCCCCCGGGCAAGTTACCAGCAGAATAGATCCCAGCAATCAAATTCACATGATCAGCTGCGATCTCTGTGGGACCGAGATTAGGACGACACGGGCGGCAAATAGGTACAACTTCATCAAGCATCGACAATCTTGCAAGCAAAAGCTGCATCTGAAGCAGGTAATATTTATTTGAGTGTATCTTTTATTTGTTTGAAACTGAATAATTTCTTGCAGGCACAATCTCAAACTCTGCGTAAATCTCCTCTGGGCACCCCAGATTTTTTTGTGAGTCTTTCTTCTTCACATATACATCTACCTACACATCTTATTAGACTCCGGACTCTGGAAGCACTACACCAACGGGAGCAACGACTCCTAGACCTCACTATCGGACACATCATGTACGCCAAGAATCCATTAGTAACATTACTGCTGCCCTTTCTCAGCTGGGAGCAAATCCGCAAATTTCCAGAACAGAACCCAGTCGTGCAGTACCTCAATCTCCATTTACAGGACCTTCTACTCCTACAGTGATATTGCAGCCTTGTCCGGGAGTATCGATCCAATGGACTCCCGGATCGCACTGGATGACTTATCCTTATCTCCAACATGGAGTCCGTGATGTGGGATGGGAGCCCATATCATTTGGACAGGATAATACTATTCAATTTCGAGCAGAAACCTGCCATGGACACATTTCAAGCGGATCTCATGAAGCCTGTATTCCTTGTCGTGTTCTGCCTTCATCATCAAAATTCCAGATGTTCATGATGCGAGCCACAGAGGCCTTGCCCTCCACACCTTGGGAATATCTCAATGCGGAACAGCAGCTAAAGCTGATGAAGGGAATGGCCAAAACATCCAAGGAACTCCGAACAAAGGCAAGTAATATTGGTGTGCCTGGCTATTTATCTAATGATTTTACTAGCTCTATAATGCAAAAAGATCCAATGCGGTTTCCAAGCGGAAAATCAGCGAGCATCGCAGAATAATGATGCTCCTTGCCACCAATGATGTCCCAGGCCTTCGACGCATGTTGACAACATTGACCAAACGGGGAGCAAGCCCTCATGCAATTGGGTTTACTCTTGACCGTGCAATTGCTGGTCTTTTTTCTGCCCGTGGTGGTTTTACACCTCGCGATATGGATATAGCTTTCCTTTCTAAGGCCATTGGTGGACCACGGCTTCTGTATGCTCTTCAAAAGTCTCATGGCTTTGCCTCTCTTTCAACGGTGAAGAGACATAAGAAGATTCCGAAACTTGTGGCATCTATTGGTGTACCCACTCGGACCGATATTTGGGCCAATATTTCGAGCTTTTTAGATCCAGAAATTAAACCTGCTCCCACTAATCCTGGGGCAGGAAATGTTCTGATGTTTGATGGAATAGCACTGGAGACCCGCTGCCGCTATTGCCCCGATCGTGATGCTGTTTCAGGATTATGTCGAGAACACTCACATCGAGTTAACACAACTGTTGACAGTCTAGAATCCATTGAGAATATTCGACAGGCACTCCAAAAAGACAAGAAGGATCCTGGAAAAGTTTGCTTTGGCAGTGATGGCACAGTCGTAGCCATTGCCCCATATGCAGAGCTTGAACATTATACCCCAGTTCCATTGGTGCTCTCTCCTTCATGTAAAACTGAAAAAGGTGTTGAGCTTGCAAAATGGATGCAAACTGTTCTCGACACATGGGACAACCATCCGCAGGGCAGAGCCTTGCATGGCAGAATAGAAGCTCTCGCAAGCGATGGAGATTCATCTTACAGGCTTGCAAAACATATTATATGCATGGTGAAAGAAATAGATCCAGAGTCACCTTTGGGAAAAAAATTATATCCATTGGTTGGCCTCAACTGCTTCACATCTAAGGATGGGCAGGTATCAACTGGCGACCCCAAGCATATCATGAAACGTAGGAACAATTTTCAATCTTTCCTTAAATTGGCTAATATTTCAAAAACAAGGGGATGCTACATTACTCCGGAATCCTGGTGGGATTATGGTTGGGGCCACAAATATCCGACCCGAGGATATTGTTGCCCACCTCGCTGCCTTACCCGATGTGACTATAGAACAGGCAAGACAGTTGCTTGATCCATCTGACAAGCAGAATGTTCCGAAAGCAGTTGCTTTGGTGCAGCAGCTGAATAAAGTCGGAAACTTGCCACCGCCTGTCAATCCTACGGATGTACAGACTCGGAAGGCTGTTGTATTTTTTTCCAAAGTACTGAGCTTCTTCGTAAACCCTTTCATCAATGTGGAGATGAGCCTCTCAGAGCAGGTTGAATCCTTGGCCACCTATGCTTTTCTGGCAGCTGCTCTCGAAATCAAGCATGGTTCTTTTTGTTTTACTGGTCCACTCTATTCAGACTCCCAGGCAACAATCAAAAACATTATCATCATGATTGCTAAAATGCAACTTGTGAATCCAAATTTGAAATTCTACATTATCCTTGAAGGGACAGACCGACTGGAGGTTGTATTCTCAGATTGCCGCACCCAGGATCATGCACGCAATTTCGATATTGATCAACTTGCTGGGAAGCTTGGTGTGGCTGCTTTAATTAATGCGGCCTTCCAACGAAATCCGGATCTTGACAGAGGACACCGTAGGCTTAGCCTGAAGGCAGCACTTGGAATTGACCACATAAATCCAGCATCCTGGGAAGCAGATGCTTGTGTAGGAAATGTGGATCTTCGTAAGCGGTGGGATGCTGCTGAAATGAAAGCCAACAACCTTCTCGAAGATTATTTTGGCCCCGCTGGTAGAGTAGATTTTGCTACACGATTTGCAGACCGTAAATCAGATCTCCTGAGACCTCTGGGACACTATGTTGGATTGGATGCCAAACATGAAGATAAACGGTCTGAGGAGGAAAGCAATGTTCCATTATTTCCTGTTGGGGAGGATTCAGAAAATCCGCTCGAGAACGAGGATGATGACGATGACAGGCCAGGGGTGCTATCACCTGAAGAGCTCCAATCCGTCCAAAATGACTTTGCTGATGAAGATTTTCAAGATATGCCGCTTGGAATGGATCTTGATCAATTCTTTCCCGATAAGCCGTTGAGGGATCACAATGACGGCACTAACCAAGATGAGGAAGAACCAGCTGCATTTTCCAAGGTTTTAGAAGTGGAAGGCAAAAAATATCTGAAATCTTCTCTTGTGGCAACACTCAGTTCGAATCGCTCCAAAAAAGCGACTATGCGAACACTTCGAGTCCGGGGTGTAGCCCTAGAGGACCTGCGCAGTCGAAAATGTGAAGAGTTTGATATCACAGATTTGGATGACGAGGATCTTCTGAAGTCGGGAGACTTGGTAGCCACATTGGTGCATTCAGGCAAAAAAATCTGCCTTGCAATTTTTTTAGTAAAGGGAATCAGAATTGGTGCGGACAAGTCCATTCGAACCGCAGCATCGTTGTTGGACCTTGGAAATCCTGAGTCAAAGGCCACAGTTCTTGGTCAACTAATGGAAATGCGGAACCCTCTTCCAGACACAGAAAATGCGGACCCTGCAACTTTCTGGGAGTGGAGCGGCCAATACCTGTCTCTTGATGTCACTGCGCGGGATGATCGCGAAACTCGTCGAATGTTTGTTGCCGAAATTCCCGGGGTTCTCATCCATCCAGTTGGTCCTTCAGTTTCTAAAGCGTCTGGATCTCAGGGGCAGGCAACATGGTCTATTCCCTCTCAGCAGCTATCTGAGATATTGGACGAGGCCTGGCAGTCACTTGAGCCTGAAGGCAAAGAAATTGCAACGAATGTTGAACAGTTGATTACTGTCCTCAATCCGAATTCCATTCCATATCGTAATGCCCTTGGTATGTTGTAACCTTTTTTTGAGAGGCGGACATTTTTTAACAATTGTTTAGGAACACCTTCTCTGATTGTACAAAATGTTCCTGAACATTTAACCCGTCAGAAGCTTCGCGCAACTGATAAGATTTCTTGTCTCATATGTGGGGTGGTGAAGAAGCTGAACGAAATGCGACATCATGTGGCTAAACACATCCTGATGGCCCTGCGAGGGATTCCTGAGGAAGAGCTACTGAACGCTGTTGGTTCTGAACCATGCGGCTTTTGCGGCCTAGATGGATGTTTCACACAGTTGATAAATTTGAACCACCCGAAAAAACCAATATCAATCAAATCAAGTTGCCGCTACCACTTCTCCAGATTGAACTACAAGAAGGCAAAAAATCAATCTAACAGGGCACCATCCACTAACCTGCCTATCCATTGCTCTCTTTGCCCAGTAAACAAATTATCTGGAGAGCCCCCGACCATCTGGAAATATAATGCAATGTTTCACATCATTGCAGAGCACTCGTTGCAAGAAAACTCCTTGCCTCCTATACCCCCTGCATTCATGGCAAAACTATTCATTCGGAGGTCCGAAGAAGATGCACTTGGAATATCACAGGCTGAAACGACACAGTGGCGGAGCCAGCACAACATTCCGGATAGTGATGCCTTTGATGCCATGTTTCCGGGTTCGGATGCCCCTGAACCACAGACCGTGGAAAAGCGTGGCAGATCGGACACTTCTTCAACAGCCTCTGATGTCTCTCAATCAGATCGCCATGTTTCAAAGAGATGACGGGTGCCGTTGGAATATATTTTATGTCCCACTTAGTTATGTATTATATGACAATTAAATTATGAGCATTTATATGAGCAGTGTGCAAGCAGTGTGAGTGTAGTGTCCCGGAACTGTCCCCTTACTTCACATTATATGTCACTGGGTAGTACCGTAGAGTGGTGCGGTCGAATTTACGCGTCGCGCGCACGCAACGTATCTTGCACCGCCGGGTTGATCGCCGCCAACTTGCCGACTCGCGAATCACACAGAACAAACAGAGCCAAATAGTAGACGACAGTAGACGACAGCAGGACCTGATCTCACGGATAACATTAGTGGACGCCCCCTGAGGGAATCTGCTCGAGCTGATGATTCCTCCGACGTACGGTGAGAACGAATTTGCCTGGCAGAAGATATACGGAACAGTCTATCGGATCAGAGGATGCCTCGGGGTAAGTCAGCGACTTTTGCGGTGAAGTCTCAGCTTATCAAGGCGCTTCTGCAGCAAGAGCGTCTTGTGATATCCGATCCACTTGCTCTGCAATACATCATCAAGAGTGCCAATTTCCACCACGCACAGCGCAAATATGCGGCAAACATTGCACTCTATGGCGCGAAAAGCGTTCCCTCGTTGCAAGGTATGTGCTGGGCATGGATGTGAATTATATTGATGCCGGGGCGAAATGAAGGAGAGGAACATCGTCGATTACGTGCAGCTCTTAGCGCTGGATTCACTGCCACTGCTGTTTCCGAGTATCAGGCAGCGCTTGAGAGGATTGCTAAAAAGGTTCGTGCATTTTGCTCGAACCAATCAATCGATCTCAGTTCAGCAAGGCTTCGGACGAATTGGAAGTGAACAGTGGAAAGTCGATCAATGTTTGCCCACTTCTGGGAAGTGCGGCTTTGTCTGCCGCCTCCGAACGTGGGTCCTCTGGCTACATCCTCAATTTCTCTAAGCATTACCATAACCAGTGGTTTTTGGAGTCGAAGAATTGGACAATAGGTGCTCTCAAAGCTGAGAGCCGCGCGCGGCTCGCGGCCGCGGTTGATCTTTGATGTTGATCTGATCAGAAGCCAAATATCAGTTCCGAAACTGCCCGATAGTGATCAAACCTCGGTGTTGCGGTCGGCGATGCCAAGCACGACTCCCGCCGCGCAATAAACAACGGGTTGAGTCGAAACCACCATTTTCTGAACTTATTACTCTTATCCGTACCAAATGGCTTCCATTGAGTTTGCTTGGTATTACTTTTGGGCCCGACGACAGTGAGCGGGATGCCCGACATCAGTGAGCGGGATCCCGACACCAACACCGACAACTACCGACACTTGTCAGGAACTTTCGGAATCGGCCGAAGAACAATTTGGCTTATGATCTGATCAACATCAAAGATCAACCGCGGCCGCGAGCCGCGCGCGGCTCTCAACTTTGAGAGCACCTAATGACTTGGTGGGGGACATTGTTAAGATAATGTAAGCACTTTCTTTACAAATTGGAGCTGCATGACATTTGTAGTCGTAGGCCGCGATGGCCAGGTCAATCAAAATCCGAAATATTAATCGATGGTATCGGAGCACGATTTCCCGCCTTCTTTCGCGCGGCAACACTGTATCTCCGATCTTTCAACTTGCTTCGAAATGTTCAAGCCCAGGCTACTCGAGTCGGCAGCCAGATCCTTCGGGAGAGAGTTGCGGCTATCGAGAGCAGAACAGTGGATTATGGCCATGATCTGTACACTAAGCTCTGTGAGCTCTGGCATTGTAATTACTGAGTTGCTCTACTGATGGTGGGCCGTGCAGTGGCGGATACTTCCAGCAGCAAGAGGAAGCTGACGGACGACGAAATCACAGAACAAACTTCCGTCCTCCTTGTCGCTGGGCATGAAACTACGGTATGTACCGGCGGAGCTATGTATATGTATGGCTTAACTCATATGACACTGTCCTTCAGGCGACCACCATGGCATTCGGCTTGCTGGAACTCGGTCGCAACCCTGTGTTCCAGCAGAAAATACGTGACGAGCTCAATGCTCGCCAAGGTGACGTTGTGTATGATAGCTTGCCGCTATTGAATGCTTTCATTACAGCTCTTTGCGGAACTTAGGGCGCGGACCATTTTTTTTCCATTTTGGGTCATTTTTGATATATCACTTGTTCTGGCCTCAAATTTTATCCGTTCAACTAGCGTAGGGGTGTGTTGTAATCGCACGCATATTCTGCAGGGGATGGGCTCTTACAATTTTGTTCTAGGTGCTTTGGGCGACTTCCTGCAGTATTTTTACATACTTTACATATATCACCTGTAGCATTGAATATAGGATATCTTGGCCCTTCGTACCTTTACACAATGGACTTCTTCATATTCTCCAGGGGATCCACGGTTTTTATAGATATAAAGCACTCCTGGGATTCCAAGAATTCATGTATAATTCTTGTGCTGCTTTTGTCATCTCTTATACTCATGCATAGCTGTTCTGCACCTATATAAAAGCTACATCCCCTAGAGAATATCAAGAAATCCATTGTGTAAAGGTACGGAGGGCCACGATATCCTATATTCAATGCTACAGGTGATATATATAAAGTATGTAAAAATACTGCAGGAAGTCGCCCAAAGCACCTAGAACAAAATTGTAAGAGCCCATCCCCTGCAGAATATGCGTGCGATTACAACGCACCCCTACGCTAGTTGAACGGATAAAATCTGAGGCCAGAACAAGCGATATATAAAAAATGACCCAAAATAGAAAAAAAATGGTCCGCGCCCTAAGTTCCGCAAGGAGCTGTAAGGTATGGAACAACCTATTCACACCGGGAGGAATTATCACTTTTTACCTAGGAGGTACTTAGAATGTACCCGGCTGCTGCGTTGCGCGAACGAGTCGCGTTGAAAGACGAAATCATTCCTTTTTCCGAGGGGATCGCTACCACGACTGGCCAGCGTATAACCCAGATTCCTATTCGTAAAGGCGACCAAGTGGTGTTGGCCCTTGCGTCCTACCAAAGGTTGAATATTTTGCTCAAGAGATTTCGTTTGGAATGAAAGGTTCTTCTTATTTTAGGCTGCAGTCCCTTTGGGGAGATGATGCAGACTGTTTCAACCCCTACCGCTCGATTGATGGCAAAGTACATCAAGGTGAAGCAATTGGGCCGTACACGAATTTGTATGTCCATTGTTCCTTCTCACGGGATCAACACTGAATTTGAACGGGTAGGCTCAGCTTTTTTGGTGGTCCACACGTTTGCCCTCGGTGAGTTGCACCAAAAAATAATTGATCGAGCTTATGGCTCGCTCGCTTCTGGAGTGAAGAGCGTGCGGTTGAAGTCTAAGTCCATAGTTGACACCAGCACAGCAGGAGCAAGAAGTCCAGCGAGGATGACGAGGATATCGAAATTCACTGGCATGGTGGTAGGAACAAGAGTCGATAGCTTCAGGGCTGTGAGGGTGACGTGGTTGTTCGGGACTAAAGCGTTGAATCAACTCCAGCCCGCGGGCTGTTGGCACAGTAACACGGAACATTCCGGGTCTCGCCGATTCACCCATTGGTGTACCCTGTGTTGTATATTCTCACAGCAAGCGCTCAAGACAGCGCTCACCCTTCGCGTTTCATCTGCGCTCTTGTTCCCTTTGCAGCTGCCAGCAAGCCCGTCGGCGGCAAGGTGGGTAGGTATTCAACCACGACACCTGCATTTAATTGCACTTGGGTAGAGTTTTAAACGGGTTTCTCGAATACGATGGTGACCTCTCACCTATCTAGTGGGTGGCCTAGTCGAGATATTATCCAAGTCCTTGAGATACTTCGAGAATTTGAAGACTTGAAAAACTTGAAGCCTTGGAGCTTGAAGTTGAGTCGACTTGAGATGTAGATAACGACTTGCAGCATTGAAGGCCGTGTAATGGTCTTGAGTGCACAGGTCTGAGTGCGATTTTTGAAATGGGGTAACCGGGTAAGGGTGCAGGCACGACTGGGGTGGCGGTGTGCGCAAGAGGGTTCGAAGATTCAAGTGCTCGACTAACTATTGGTTTGCCGCCCGGTTTAGAGAGTTAAAATGGTGGCTATGTCCCTGGCTATGTCCACGGTGGCTATTCCCATCCGTTTTGACCCTCCAAACGGGGCGGCAAACTAGTAGGACGCCGCCACGCGCGTCGGATGCTCGTCTTTGAATCAGATGAGGAAGCTCAAACGAGGATGGGAATGTCTCGGAGAAGGATGAGCTGGAGTACATGGACACGCCGCCCCGTGTCAAAGAAGCTCTTCCACCAGTTGAGGACGACGAGGTGGACATGGCCATAGAAGGATGCACTGCTCCGTGTTTGAACATTTCCGGTGACGTCGATACAGTTCCCATTCCACCTCTTCTGCTATCCACGACACCGCCCCCACAGGCTTCAAAGTCTGAATCAGAAATGCCTCCACAGTCTTCAGAGCCTTTTATTCTCGGCTCAACTGCAGCTCCCTCCAGTGGAACTCAATTACCTCCAGTGTCAAGCACATCTACGGCACCTGTCCAAATAGCGCAAACCGAGCGGCCCCGCCGCCACAAACGCAAACTGAAACCTGGACAGGTCCAGATTTCTCTTTCTGGGGTGTCACTATCACTCAAGGCGAAAAAAGAAGACGAATCACTGGTCATCCGATGTGTAAAGGCTGGATGCGAGACAGCTTGGGTAGTTTGCTGCTAAGGTAGACGTCACGCATACGCAACTTACGTGACAAAAGATCCGAAAATATAGTCGTCCCGCGATTTTGAGGGAGTTTTTGCCAAATCTGTTCCCAACATTTTGTGAGGATTTATGTTGGTTATAATCCAAACTATACAAGCAATGTCGAATCTCGGGGGCAACAGAGTTATTCAAAAGTTTGGTCAAAATCCATGCTAAATTCTCACGGGTCCTGTCATTATTGTGAAGCTTTCTCCTCTGTCAGTTCTTCCTTTGCCATCCATATATCTGGTGAAAGGATACATTACATGTCTCTCTACAAAATTTTGGAAGCAGATTTACTGAAAAGTGTCTGAAAACCTTCTGGTGAATATATTTCGGACTTTTGTCCTAATTTGGATTGAATGGGGACGTCGGCCGCGTTTGCGTGACGTCTACCTTAATTTCTGCCACTTGCCGTGCTAATTTTGGCTGCTAGTTTCACTTAGAATGTGTGGAGCTCAGCGGTGGGCAAAAATTTTGGGTTTGCCGGCCAAACGGCGTCGATAGTTGTTTTATAGTTGAATTGATGCATCCCAAAAAGGGAATTTGATGGCACGTGGTCGATGACGGAGAGGGGGAGGCCTCTGAAAAGAAAATTAGGAGGTGGGTGCGGATTTTCGCATTTTCGAAGCCCCTTGATTTTTAATACCGATTTCCCGGTTCAGGTTCTCGAGAATGCCTGTCGGGGGTCCACTCCAGATCTCAATGACTTGTCTAACTTTTGGCCGGCGGTAAATTGTTTTGGGAAATGTCTGGGTCACTATTCATTCTCTTCAGGTTCCAGAGCTCCTTCCTCTCGGTGTTTTGGATGTATTATTCCAACATCTGAATGCAGACACGGCTTTCACAGGACCTTCAACCGTGAACAAGCGTTCGCCAATTGTAGAGCGTGCATTTCACTCGCAAGTTGGGCTAGGTAAATCGGGACAAGTCCTACTTCCCGGCGCTCGGTACCATTGCGATCCTGCCGTCCGGAGGGCCTGGTCTGGCATTTTTAAATGGAGTTCCCGGAATTCTCAGAAACTGGGGGCGGTAACACTCAGGATTGATCCGAGATGATGAGAACTAGAGCGCGTACGCCGCGTGGCAACGACCAGGCCTGAAAATTTGAGGACCAACGATCGAATTAACCGAAAAAAAGTGACTAGCAGTCACTCCCCTAACAACCACGTAGGTAGTCTTCACAACAAGAAATCTAGAAGTTCGAGCAACTAAGCGAGACGCCAGAAACAGAACGGAAAAACAACAATGTCAGAGATCGTCATTGTGAGTGGCGAGGGGTTGAGAGAAGATCTGATCGATCTTATATATCACAAGAGCGCGCTGGAGCACTTCGCGCCCCAGAACTTCGCCTGGACCCCAGAGCAAGAAATTGTTCTGAAGGTAATAAATAATCTGTGTAGCCCGTTGCGCGGCAAGGCCCGCTATCATCAATCTCCGTGGCTCTTCATTAATTATTGTTTTTAATAAGCGATGTACGAGCTTCATCCGCGTCAAAATTAATTATGGTTCCAACGGAATGAGGGCAGCTTCAATTTCCATGTGGTAGGCAAGGATCTAGGACACTGGAAAAATATGCAGCCCACTTACCACAAGATCGGCCATGTCCAATAAAGAGAATATCAACTTGTCATTGCCGGTTTAGAACAGAATTTCGAAGTACTCTTATAAAAAATGTGTGGGTGAAGCCTTTGAGTTCCAAAACTCTGACTTGCAAACGCCAATAATTTGGAGGCAAGAGGGTACTGTTGAAAAGGATTTATTAAATTCTGGCCCCCATAAATTAGGAATGACGGAGCCGCAGCATATAACCAAGATCATGCAAGCTGCAAAGAGATTGCCCGCTCTACACTAAATTTGTCTCCGGGTTAACTGACGGAGGGGGAAAAAGCAGACAGGGTGGTTGCTGAATCACCTGTGATCAATGGAGATTAAATTGCCGACATGACTCGTGAATAGTTTGATTTTCACATCTAGTGTATGTGTTCCTGCCCAACCTTTGCTCGGTCGCCGCTTCGCTCAGATCGGGCAGATCGGGCAGGGCCTTTGGCCCTGCCGTACTGGAGAACAATAGATGGTCGTTCATGATATTTCCTTGAAATCAATGCATACCTTCACTGCTGAATTTTTGTCCTGTTAGCATCATCTGGTAATCAAATGGAATATCATGGTGTCAAAAACTGGAGCCAAGAACAGCATATACTAACAGGAGGTTTTTTAGTCGAGTTTTTCTTTCAACTTGAATGTACTGGGTGTTGACGGGACGAACAACAAAAAGAGTAAGGGAGAAGAGCTCAGGGAAAATTGAGGCAACCAATGCCTTTTAGGTTTGGATCAATTACCACACATCATTTATTCGTGGTCAAGCAAAAACAGCACCAAAAAAGACTCCAAGCTAAATTCTTCGAACATACGTCCGTGCGAACGTGATATGCGCCGGGTTAGAATTTCCAGTCATAATTGGAAACAGTGTTCTTGAGGAGGAATGCGTCGAAGTTTGAGGTAGAGATGGAGATAGTACCGGTGGAGGGAGAGTCCAGACATGGCGATGGGACGAGTGGAGGAGCAGTTTCCAAGGCACGGAAGTTACTGTATTTCAGTGATCTCCGAAGCTTAGTCAGTTGATTGCGAACAATGCTCCATCACACTATATAAACCCACTACTAAAGATAGCGGGAATAAGCGCTGAAGAGGGAAGTCCCGGCAAGCGGTGCCGGAGAGCTGATAGTGGACTTTGAAAGGCTTCGGACGGACAGAGAAACGTAATTGCGTGGGGGACCTACACAAGACACTACTGCCGGAAAAATCCGCAAATCCGCGGCCTGATAACCGAGTTATAATTGAGTTATCGGGTTATTTTAAGGCGTTGCCAGGTAACAGGGCCTGATAACTCGAGGATAACGGCTTATAGGATGACTGTTAGGTATATAGTGTAATAAACCAAATACTATATGGCACAAATACTGTAAAATACTGTGTAAAAAGTATTTGTATGCAACTTGGCTCTAAGGACAAAATATAGGTCACCTGGATTATTAAGTACAACTTCCATGGAACCCGAAGAATTCAGACAACTTTCCTCGCTTGTAACTATGTGCCTGCAACTTTTCATTCATTGCCCGCAGCTTTCGCTTTGCATGCACCTCTATGCCCCGCCTATTTTGCACGCAACTAAAAGGTTTGCAGGAATTTCCGAAGAGGCTTGCACCCGGCCGGCAGCCGCGGCACAGAGAAATATGCTCCGGATATTGATATTTGATGGCGGAATTGATGCATGAGCAGTTGAGCGCAATGAGCCTGCGAATAGAGCTCAACACCGGCTGACTAAGAGAGTGCACAGCAGTGATCGATGATCGATTCACTTGCCTCCCGCACTCTTGCTATTTTTCTGCCCGCCCACCGTCCCTATTTTTGAACAGAGTCCTGGTTTCCAGATGAGCACTGTTGGTAGTGCTCATCCGGAAGCCTCACTCACAGAGAACCCAGAAACCCAAGGGTTTCCGGGATCCTCTTCCCAACAACATATTATATCCACACTCCTAACGACTTAGGCAGCCAGAAATTGAATGTGTTCATGTTTAATGAATTGACTCTCACGGCCTTCTTACTGTACCAATTTCATCCTCCTAAACCATTATATTCTTATCCATGAAACTATGGGATGTGGTCACGGAAATCTGTACTTGAAAATTCAGCAGTAAGGGCTTGGGTCAAGTTCACATGACAATGGGGCAGTCTCTCGGATGTATAACATTACCTGAACGATGTAATGGTTAGCTGATCTTCCTCCGAAGCTTCCTGGCTTCAAGAGCTCCATGAAATCAATGGAACTACGCTACAAAGAGTGGCAGGACGGGGACACTGATGTGGTCAACGGCATCGAAGGGCCAACAGATATTATCCCAAATGGTTTATTGGGTGGGCCCTTGAGATGCAGGGAAATCAAAAGAACCAAAGACACCAGAAACTGGAGGCCGAAACTAAAGTTGCAAGCAGAGCCCAAAGGTTGCAGGCAACAGCCTAAAGTTGCAGCTGCCTGCAGGCGAAAAAGGGTTCAAAAAGATGTAGAAATTAAGGTAGTTTTTACCAGTGTTGTCGGGGTCAGAGCCTGACCTTCAGAACAGGTCAGATCATTTGACAGTCAGAAGATTTGACCCCGTCATTTGAGGGGTCATGACTGGTCGATCATCGAGTTCCCACACTTTCTGGCTATGAAAAAAAATCAAGTGATTTGTCAGAGCCCAGTGACATCATCGACCTCCTTTTGCCTCCTTTTCACAAGAGTCACTGACGGGTCAATCAATGACCTTCTGAAAATGGATATCTGAGCCCGACCCGTCAAATGACTCGGTCAGACGGGGTCAGTACCGGTCAGTGACAACACTGGTTTCTACACAGTATATTGCCCATATGTGCCATAGTATGGGCGATATACTGTCCAATAACTATGTGCATTTTGCAGGGTTTTGGCTGACAACTTAGGGTGATTTACACAACAACTTATTTAACTTGTTTACACCTGACTAGATTACTGCTCACAACCTCTCCAACGTGTTTACATCTCACTAAATACTTGGCATCAATCGGAAACGTGATTCCATCAACCACGGTTTCCCACAATCCACATCAATTTAACTTCAAAATTCCTTCCAGTTCTGTAACTTCCCCAGAAAATTGCCAGATGCTCCAATAAATTAAAGCTAACTATATAAAAGCCTCCCAGCCATTTATATGACAAACTCCATCACAGGTACCTTCACAAGTAGTCTCTCCTAGCCAGACACTTTAATAAATGAAGCTCGTACCTCGCTTGTTAAAGTCTGTTAGTGATCGCGGGTGTCCGATCGGGTCAGAATCTTGCTATGTAATCATCAGAGTTTAAAATTCATCGCACTCTCTTCCGCTCGAGGTTCCGCTACCCTGAGGACATAATAAATGCCCAAATCGCACCTATATCCTGAAACATATGATATTTGAGTGTTTCTGCATTTTTTTCCCATCCACAACACGAATTTTCGATCCAAGGGTGCCACAGCTGGTCACCGATCAGTCACTCTGTCACCTCATTTCCTGTGATCTTATATTGAGGGCTTGTGAAGCAGCATCCAAAATCTAAAGTGGCCGATTCTCATATGCACATATAAAGCTCTCACTCGTGCAGAATTCAAATGAAAAGATGCGTTTCTCGTAGAACACGGATCGCGACAGAATTTAGACTCCGAACATTACATAACAACATTCTGACCCGATCGGACACCCGTGATGGCAACAGGACTACTTCACAGGCACCATTTAAAGCAGAAATTAGCAGAGGTTCTGTTTTCTGTTGTGGTGTACAAAATAGAATATCTATCTACTCCATAATCAAATGGGAAGGTTGTATTATACCTGCCTAAGCCCTCCATTGCCCATCGAGGGCTCAAAATTCCCCATTTTGCCGAATATGGACATCAGCAGAACACGGCATCACTGTTCTCATCAACATTGTTCAAGGCCCGCAATTTTTGAACCATGGCAAAGTTCAGCCGAGATGTGTAAACATTAACAAAGAGTTGCATGCAGTAAATAATTGAAGTTGTGATCTTTAATTCCAAAGAAGTATCATAATCCAAACGCAAAGTTGTGGGAATGTTGCTAAGATGTAGTTCAAACCCCTGTAAACAGCTGAGTTGTATGCCAAATAATTATTGGATGGTATATGTGCCATACTATAGAAATGCAAATGAAAAATAAAGAGTCCGAGTACAACTCGGCCAGGAACCAAAACCGTAACACAAAAAATGTTACAAAAATTTGACTGAGCAACACGAGTATCCTACAGGATTTCAACTTTCAAGACGCTTTGAGGATAATCTGACCGACTCCATTTTGAAAAGTCACCACGAATGCCCCCGCGTCAACAGGCAATTCTGTGGTCGGCTTCAATACACCAACACCCGAAATTGTTGCAGTCTGCGAAACAACCAATCTCCCATTCGGGGCGCTAGCTGCGCCAGTTGCGCTGTCGGGCGTCGGTGTAATGGTAACAACAACCGTCTGAGTACTTGGCGTATAGCTGATGGTCGAGAACGCTCCGGCGTCTAGGGTGAGCAGAGCGGCAATCGGCGCAATGAACACCCGACGTCTGACGGCATCGCGGATTTGAACTTGAACAGCTGGGGTCGTCGAGATGACTATGCCGCCGAATGCTTGCCAAGAGAAATCTGGATGATTGATAATTGTCGTCCCAGTTCCCATGGCGAGTCCGGAGAAGTTGGGGCTACGACTGTAAGCCGATGAAGTGCAAAGATGGGAGTTGCTTACCCGTAGTCTCCAGAGTAGCCGTCCCATGCAAGCTAAATGGACATCAATATATGGAAGCCGGGCGAAAATAATTGGACCCACCGTGTCTGCAAAGGAATGGAACGATGCAGCAGCGAATCCTCCCTGGTCGATATTGGACAGCGGCCCGCTCAGGCCCGCATGGCCGACGCGCAAAAGGAAATTATCGGTCGGTGAGGATTCAAACGCAGATATGAGCGGCAACGCGTTGAGCCCACTTCCGTAATGATGTATTTGCCTCTCAATTCTCCTGAGCTTCCCGCCGAAAACATTGTCCCTGCACAAGAATGAAAAGGGAATAAAACGTCGATGCAATCCCTATACTTACCAGTATCGCCGGGCATTTCCGTTGTAGCCCCAATGAGGGATAAGTGGTTGATAGGCAATGATAGAATTGAGAGCGTTCGTGGCGGTCGTGGTGTCATTGAAAAACTTGCTCCACGCGTACACCTAGAAACAAAGTAATTAGTGCTTTTGAATTTCTGTTTTGTTCAACTTCATCTCACTCCTTCCTGTCCCGTTCTGAAAGACAAGAGAAAATCAGTTTTGGTTTTCCACTGTAAGAAAAATGGAACATACGAATCCCAGGCCATTTCAGATCCAAACCTAAAAGCGGAGAAACCATAAGAGTTCGTTTACATGAAAAACAGACTGTCACAAACGGAAAACGTTCAGTCGACCATGTCGTCCAACGAATCTTCATTTGAGCTTGAACGAAAGTCGCATTCGCAGTCAAGCCTTCACGGTTGAGGTCGTCCAGCAATAGTCGGAACACTGTCTCTCCCATCAGGCCATCCCTATTGAACCCGACGGTCCGGCCCATCATTGCTTGCACTGTCAAGACCGCTTGGTTGATGTACCATTGCCAGGTATGGGTGGAAACGAGGGTGGGATAGTTTCGTGCTACGCGATAAAGCGCCCAGTAGGCCGCGGTTACATGCACGTAATCATACGCGCGGTTGGTCAAGAACGAGGCTGCTTGATTCCACGTTCCGCCAAAGTTGAACATGGTGGTCGGGTAGTGGTACGTGGGGACCAAGGCGGGTTGGAAGAAATAAACCGACTACAACACAAATAAGATCCAACCAATTGGAGGATTTCCGACGCTACCTTTTTAACAGTACCGTTGAAATTTTGGACGGATCCCCACAAGGTGAGGTTGATAAATTGCTCCAATTTCGCGACCTCTGTTTTGAAAGTTGATCAATCGCATTGCCTCTGAGGAACGGGCAACGAACCAGCAGCAGACGGCTGAACATATTGTTTCATCGCTCCAGCTAACCAAGATCCCGCCCCAGCTTCATCACTCAGTCCAGGAATCCAGGCACGGTCATCATCCTTCACGAAAGCATTGACTTGTCGGTCGTATGGTGCCCCTGACTTAGCCACCGCCACTCCGTGACTAGTCCCAAATTGGCCGAAGGCCGAAATTTTTTTGTGTGTGCCTCTCTGACCCTGCAAGACACTTCATTTCAGAACTGTCATAAATATTCCACTCTCTTGTAAACACTGCTCTCATATAACACTCTGATTCCACTTCTAAACGGCCTCGTGTTCTGCTGAGAGTAGCTGGGAAACTCATGCCACGAAAACCAAAATACTTGCTCCGAGCAGCTGCAACTGCACGAGCAGCTCGACATCCTGGAAGGGACACTACTCCCGCATTGTCGGAGAATGAAGACATGGCCTCGGGCGAAGCAGGAACAGCAGAAGATATCCCGAATTTTGATATGCCGGATGAGCGACAATTTGTTTCGCTGGAGGACTGTTCCGGGGATTCCGATTGTGAATACGAAGGAGGGATAGACAACTGTCTTCCATCCGAGGGCGAGGACTATCCATGGACCGATAGCGACGATTCGGGCACAGATGATGATCTCTCAGACTTTGATGAAGAAACGATCCGAGAATTACAGGAGGAGCTCGCATCACTGTCAAAGCCGACTCCATATGGCAAGCTTACGACTCAACGCAGCCAGAGATGATTGACGGAGAACGCTTGAATGGATCGGTCGGATCGTTGAACCACTGTGTAGTTGTCTGAACAAGTTAGCGAAGAGTGTTGATTTTATATTCCCGGATTCGAATACTTACGAGGAAGTTCCCCAGATCCGAAATGGCCTTCGTCGCGGGGTTCGTAATCGTCCAGTGTGTAGTTTGGAGAGTCCCGTCCGCATAGGTAATAGAAAGGCGAGCACGCCCCCAGGTATGAGCGGTGATCGAGAAGCCCACCCATCCCGCCGTTTTGGCGTCAGTGTTGGCCATCCACGTCAAAGCCCCGGCCGGTGTCACACTCATGTTCTGGACCGCAGACGGATAATTCAGGAAGAGCTTCCCAAACTGATCTGTGGGAAGGATGTAGCCAGGAATTGCAACAGCGACGGGCCGCGCATTCGCTTGCAGAGTAGACTCGATGTTGCGAATGGAAGACGCTACGCGGAATTGCAGCCCGTATGTGCGCGTCTGTCCGGGTTGGAGAATAGCGGACGTAGGCGCATTCCATGGCGTGACATTCACCCATTCGTTTTGCGCATACGCCAGGGTGTGGAATTGCCACTCATATAATCCTGGGAGAGATCGTTCTGCATTGGCTTTATCCGAGGAAAATGAGTGCATGGGCGTACCTTCGAACGTTTGACTCTGATAGAACGGCGTCGCAGAAGTGGATTCTGGGAGAAAACGCCAGGCTTCCATTCCGCTGCCAGTTTTGCCGACAGGCATGACCACGAGGGGCGGTTGGGTCCCCAAGAGAGGCGTCACCTGCACGAAGGCGGCATCCGCACCGATGTAAGGATCAAACAAGCTGCAAATCATATTGGTCTGAGTCGAAGTGCGCCCAGTGAAGATCTGGATTATGAAAAATTTATCAGACCAATTCTGGGATGAATTAGAGGCCGCGCTCATATGTACATTGTTGAACTCAAGCGGAGCACCCAGCGAGCCAATTTCAACCGCAACCGTCTGCGAGTTGATGACGTCGAACAGAAGCTGGATGCCTAGGCTGTCGGACACCCAGCGGCGAGTTATATTCAGGAGCGACGTCGTGGGTAGGGTCGGGCTTAAATTGGCCGCGGCGAGGGTGGAGCCTGAGACTGGTGCGGCTGTCAATTTCTTCCGGGCCGTTGACGAGTCGCCGCTGATCTACACGACTGTCAGAAATGCTGTAGCAGCTGCACTCAGGAGACCACCGCGAACCCAAGCCGTCGTGCCTACTTTACGAACTATATAGCATCGAAATTTTAATCAGTTTTTTTGCAGGTCATGGAGACAGAATGAAACGAACGAACCGCGGAATGTTATATCACCTGCGTAATCAAAAAGCATCATAAAAGGTTGAAGGAGACATGGACACGCCCACTGACCAAGATGGTAATTCCCATTGTTCGCGCGCGCAGTCATCCTGAATGAACATAAGAAAACATGGTTAATTCGTCGCGAAGCGAGTCCACCGACATGTCCGTAGGAATAAAATCAAAGGTGGAACCGGTTGGGGAAAGAGAATACAGCGTCTGGGAGTGTTTGACAAGCTGCATTGAAAACGTTGAGGTATTGAAAGACAAAAAGCCATCGGCCAGGCCGAGAGTCCCATTCTGCCCCGTCACAGTGGGCACATACGTTGCGAGCGCGGCTAACAAGGCCGCCTGAATGATGCTGCGCGTGCGCCGCATACTATCAGAATAATCAGCGAGTACGTAAAATGAGAATGTGGACGCACACTATCGTAAAGTAGAAGAGAGTTTGAGAACCTCCTTGCAGAGAGTGTGTGGAGCGCAGCTTTAACGACTCCTCGACTGGCAGATGACCATTGAATCATGCGGAGGCGCGTTCGGGACAGAAATACATAAGTGTCGGGAGAAAGGAGTACCGTTTTTAGAGCTGAAGCAGCACCCTTCGCGAGCTTTAGAAGTTTGCATGTGGCCTGCGGCGGCCCGTCGCGAAAAGAAGGAAAAACCAAAAAAGGTCGTTAAGCTCCCACGACCTTCAGTTGATCGCAGGATTATGGTTCGCACTGTGAGAAGGATATGTCATGAATTTCAAGACTGCTTGTGTTGAAAGTCAGAATTCGTGATGTTTCGTCATGGTATGCACTTTGAATTTCAAGGTGCATTTCATGACGGTACTTTCAAAAGATTTCTATAATTTTTGACTATCAAATTCATTGTGTTCCGTCATGAAAATATATGATGAATTTTGGGAGAAGGGATTCAAGGGAGTCAGGCAACCGGCCCTTAACGATGATGGCATTACTCCACAGAGACACACAAATAACTGCACAGCAACCGCAGCACCTCTCTCTCACACGTACCACCACCATCCTCGTGGACGTCCCGCTGCTACCGTGCACCCGAGCTCGTCGTCGCCGCTCTTGCCGTCATTGTCGTCCCTGTTGTCGCACTCCGACTACTGACCGCGACTGGCTGCCGTTGCCTGTATGTACTTCCTTTTCTACTGCGCTTCCGCCAGTGGCCTCACGGATTTGCTTGGGTGACGAGTTTCCAGGGATTTCCCTGGGAAATAGATGGAGTCAGATATAGGCTAGGGTTACAAGTGGAAGCACTCGGTGCATAAGCGAGTACGAGTACGTGTCAACTCAACGACGCGCGGGGGACTCGAAAGAAGAGACCCGTAACCGTCATTGAGTTGAGCACGCCGTCGCCGGTGCCTGGGTGGGGGCACAGGGATCGGTCGAGGCAATGCAACACAGGATCAGGTAAACAGGCGTGCATGAGGGGGAAGCTGAGGGAATAGGAATCTGAAGGGGACGCACACATGGCTGACTAGAGGTATACGAGGAATCAGGTCAAAAAAAAAGCAAAAAAAGTTATAGAGACGTACCTGTGGGGTCGATATCCAGCGTAGGTAGAAGAATCACCCTTTTCGGGGCGGTTTAATTGAAAGATGGCGCTGGGATAACCATCGCGGGCCGCGAGTGCTGCGATACGCAGAGATGGTGACTTTGAATGCCGTAAAAGAAATGACCCAGAGTCGGGGGATAGAGGAATACCCACCTTCTCTGAGATTGAAGGTCAGTGGGGAGAGACGCGGGAGGACGAGACGAATTACTTTAAAAAAAACCGGGAAAATGAGGATATATCGGAATATCAGGCGCCTAGACATCGCGGTATGGCCAATAGTGGTGGCAAGGTTCGGTTCAGAAATCGGTCCGAACCTGAACCGAACCTGAACCGAACGCGCGTTCGGGGTTCAGGTGCAGCGAATACCTGAACCTGAACGCGAGGTTCGGTTCAGCGTTCGGGGGGGATCAGGCACGTTCGAACGCCGAACGCAAAATTGAACCTGAAGTCAAAATTTCTGTCACTTCGACTGCAAATGTGAGTCTTTTTTGAGGCTCCCTAAAACTCGACACAGCGACACGGCAACCAGCCTTCAGGAAGTTCAACACAGCACAGAAAAGCCGACACATAGGCCTAATTCTCATCAACTCCGACACATTGCCAAGAAAATATACCCTCCTGTGCCCTTCAAGTTGAACTGATGCGATTGTTGATCTATGATGCCATATTGCCGAGTAGGCCGAGCGTGGCTGTCTTATTTTTAGTTTTGGTTGCCGAAGTGCCGAACTTGCATCCAGTGGCAAGTTCGCTTATGTAAGTTGTGAGGTTCATCCTTTGTAAGCCAACAACACAATTTGCCGCATATAATATCAGGTATAAAGAGAAGTATGTCAAGAACAGTAAAGATTACGACTATGCAGGTTCAGTATCACTGTACAATGGGAGATACTCCTCCGGAAATCGAGCAAGGAATTCGAACCACGTGTAAATTTGGCCATCCGTGTGCCTGATGCTCCGTGGATTCGGCTTGCGCTTCGGACTATATGGTGTGTGGTTAGATCAGAAGGTAATGAGAGGGTGCGACTCGCTGTTTCTTCATGGAGCTCGATGGTACCGGAGGGAAACTCCTAGGTGTTCGATGAAATCAAATCCGCGGTGTCAATCATTCTGATATGAATTCCGCACCTTTCGCTGATGGTGGGGTCCAGGAGGTGATCCAGATCTCCTCATTGACGGAGCCATCCCTGGAGGTCATCCAGGTCAACCCATGCGGTATCGGAAAACAATTGCGCATTCTTGGTCCTAAATTTTGCGGTGAACGACTGTGGAACATCAGCTTGCATCGAATGGAAGGTCAGGGACGTGCCGCATCACAAAACTGCTCCAGAACCTTGTTGGGGAGGCACATCAAAAGCGCTGCGAGCTATACAATTGCGCGACGATGCAGCGGCGAGAATATGGGAAGAAAGAAAAGTGCTGGATACCGGATCAATAGTAACACCATCCAATGCCAAGCCACGATAGCCGATTGGCCGTCCTGAAGTTGTTGAAGAATGTGTCGGTTTTGCTGAAAACTGTGTCCCATGCGGCGAAATGTATTGGATTTGCTGATCTACGTGCAGGATTTCTCAGATGTGTCGGATTTTCTGATTCTTGACAGGTGTGTCACTGTGTCGGGTTTCCTATATCCTCTCTTTTTTGGTGAGGAACCGCAGTTTATATCATAAATACTCAACAGACACAGTTTTTGTCTGCCTCTGAACCACTATCCGGGAGAATGTCGCGGTGTTTAGTTTGAGACCTGTGACACATCAATATGTGTCACCCGGGGATACGGTACCTCAGTGTTATCGGCTCATAATCTAGCTCAGGACGTCATGCGCGCCAATCCCACACCTCTTGGGACTATTTTATACATCCGGTAATTTTTTTCAGGCCTGAAATTTACTTACCTTTGCATCATTAAATTTTTTCGGTTCGAACGCGTTCGAACGCCGAACCGAACCTGAACGCAGGTTCAGGTTCAAGGTTCGGCAAATGCCTGAACCGAACGCCAGGTTCAGGTTCGGTGTTCTGGCCAAGAGGCTCTGAACCTGAACCGAACCGAACCTTGCCAGCACTAATGGCCAAACACTATTCCATCATCTCGTGCAAACTCCTCCCCAGAGGTTCGAACGGAATCGGCGGGGCCAAGGGCCGTGGGCGGATGCAGGAGCCATAATTAGTGCGAAAAGAAGCGAAATAATATTATACGAACGTATCGAGGCAGCCGATATCGCGCGGCCATAGATGCACCACCGTTTTCTAGGTCGTAAAATGCGGATATGGCGTCGGCTCGCGCTCGGGTCGCGCCAGTGTGGCGGTACGCGCAACGACGCGGAGACGAGGACGAACGAGCCGTTTGGGGGTCAGTAAAATCATGGCGCCAACCCCAGGGCTGGAGAGGGGATGTGGGGCGATTCATCTGAAGCGATTTCAGGGCAAACCGGGTAGAATTGGCGCGGGGCCAGAGCGATTAGTCAGAAAAATCGTGAAAACGTGAATGTATGCGTACCTTACGCACCTGGACCCGCCGGTCTATCCTCACGCTTATACTCTTCCCTCGCCTTTTAAACAAAACCGACGGTAAACGACGGCAATGGGAGGATGCTGTTGACGCTGAACTGCGACGCTCCGTTGGTGCGCAAATGGCGGGATGGGAAAGGCAGCTTGGGTCGGATTTCAAGTTGGAATACGTACAGGGGACACGTCCGAGGGCGTCGCTAGATGGGTATGCGTCGGCGTAGCTGGGCGTCGAATGGGCGTGAATGGCGCGTCAGATAGAGACTGGCAGTTGCCGGGCATCTCAGAATTTGCGCGGGAATGAGGAGTTGGTCTGCGAAGCTGCGCAGAGGGGTCTGCGTAACTGCGCAGCGTGTGGTATGCGGAGTAGCGGCGATCGGCGGTGTCTTTCGATATGCCATTGGCATTACCGGCACGGCTGAGTTTTATGCCCGGACCACCGGTGTACATCCACTGTGTACATCCACTGTCACCGGTAATCAATGGGATATGATGGACCCAATGGATAAGATAACACGGATCAGTGATGTCCACTGTACTGCCACTAGCATCCAATGGATTTATCATTGCATTCAGTGGTTTGTACTGTAAGTACGGTATGAATTCAGTGGACTCCACTGGATTTTCACAATTTTGATATTCACAGAGGATCAAATGGAGCACATGGTGAATTTCAGTGGATATCCCATCAGATCCAGTGTATTCGTATCAACTACAACTCTGTGGTCCACTTTTTAATGGAAGCAGGTGGAGAAGGGGGGGCAGAACAAAGAGGAGGAACTTGCCATTGAGTTCTGGGAGAGTAGAGGGCACTTACTACTCTGTAGTGTATTCTTCACTAGTATTATTCCGCCCTCCAGCTCAGCTCTCATTATGAGAAAATCACTTGGGCTTAGGGCCACTGTGTGCACATGGCAACGAGTCTATTTGCGCCTTCGGCGCTACAGATCAAACTAAGTAAAAGTGGAAGTTGAATATAAATGTTTAACTACAATGAATGGGATGAGGGCATGCTTGCAGCAGGACCTGGTCGAAAGCACAGAAACAGTAATGGAAAGAGTGGCAATGGATATATTTATTGATTTATGGCCGCAGAACTCCAACGGAAGGAGAAGCATTAGAATTAATCTTATGGTGGCATTTGAAGTTGTCTTTGGGTAATAAAAGTAATGAAATATTGCAACAGCCTCAATTTGCAACCAACCTGCACCCATGCCGACAGCCCAGTGCTTCTTCTTGGTCTCAATTTTAAAAAATTACCCCAAGCACGGAAATATGTGTTTGTTAGGTTGGATTCAAATGGTCGGACACACGGTAAAGCCAAGGGATGTTACCTTGCTTGTTACCTTGCTTGACAAGGTCTCTGCAAAGTAATCGCACCTTTCGTAGCACCCGGCTTGATCCGCTCAACCTGTTCCGTATCTTTCCGAAGGTGATGTCACCCGTCGGAGACTGCCGAACAAGTTCACGCAATGGTCTGTTTATGCTTGACCTCGAGACACATCCCTTCAAGCACCTTCTTATCAGGCACTCCAATGACTCCAACACACTATCAACGACATGCGTAGCACATCAATGGTCATTTTGCAGCTGAATGCACCGTGGTTCAACCAGTCTGGTGTCCGGCTAGTAGCCAGCAGGATCTGGGGTGACTGGAAGAGGGAAGTGGAAAAGCATACAGATATGCACAGATGAAGAAGATAAAGGTCCAGGGATTATGTTGGGTTGACAGAGATACACATGGATGAGAAAATGTAAACAGCAGAGACGTGGTCCGATTTGATAGTAAATTAAACAAGGCATTTGCAACAAAGCAGAGCTCTAGTGCAGAGCTCTCGGCAAGGTATTGAATAGGGTTTCAAGCAAGGTCCTTGCCGACTTCGTCGGCGCTTCCTCGTAAACATTTAGCCCTGAAACCTACGAATACAAACACATATGAACATCCGTACGGTGGGTACTGGAATTTCGGCGAATGCCGAATACCAGACGGCGCAGAGCGTGCCGCGCGGGGTTGGAGGCGCGGTATTTAATTAAAAAATTAGTAGCAGCGGCGTGGTGCTGGGGACAATACGAAAATAAAGTCTGCGCCGCTTTATTGCTCGGTTGAGCATCGTAGCGAGATAACATTCACTAGGGACGAAGCCGGCATAACCTGTAGCGTCTCAAAAACCAGGAATTTGGTCGGGGAGATAATCATGGAGATTGGATTGGATATTGTTCGACTCCAAGGTAGAGCGCCCCTGTACATTTTCAAATACAGCGTCAAGATACTGCGCTTGAAGGGTACTGAATTTCAGCGTATGATTATTGTATAGGGGGGAATTAACGCTGCTCGGGCCCATCTTATGCTGATTCCGACGTGCAGGACTGTCAAGACAGTCCTTGAAAGCCCAGATGTCCGTGATAGAGTCGGGGGAAAAGCAAGTCGTAGGAAGGGTGGTAAAGAATCCAGAAGCTCTCGAATCCAACCATGAAAATGAGTCTTGCACCCTTTGCGACAGTAGGCCCAAGTGACAATATAAAAGGTATCCTGAATGTCCGCAAACCCACAAGGCAAGATTGCACCATTTTTTCCAGAGCTACCCCACAATTTGGATAGCAAATTTTGCCGATAAAGAAATGCAAAAGCCACAAGAATAGACGGGGACGATATGGCACAGGCGGATGGAACCGATGACAGGAGAGCTAGAAAACAGGCTCGAGTGCATGAATCCACATTGAGTGAAGAAAATACGGGGTTTGCGATCTAAAGGAGGGCGAGGCGCACTTTCGACCTGCCTTCTGGACAATCATGGGCTGTATTGTATCACGGAAATAGGCATGGAGCCAATCTGCCATGGATTTAGGCTGTTAAAACCATGCTAGCAGCAAAAATAAGTAAGGCCACAGTGAAAACCTGGAAGACGTGTTGTGTTCAGCTGCTTTGTCCGGTTATTGCTTCCTCCCACGGGGTCCAGAAATACATCCTCGGACTGAGACCCTTGGTCCTCGGTATCGGATCCTTAATGTGTCTTAAATTCGAGTGAAGAAGGGAACTAGTAAAATAAATATATTCATCTTGAATGGGGCTCTAATCAAGACTACCCCACTTTTTCGCTTCACGGAGTTGTTCAAAGGATAGGCCCAATGAAATAGGCTCTTCAGACGTGCGAAGGTCTTAAAGAGAAATAAATACTGTGTCCTGAGCATGAACAAGAGCCACAACTTACTGCCAAGTCCATTATTTGGAGCTTGATCAATATTAGACGAATCAGCTTCCATAAACGTGCCGAACACGTTGAACGACGCGTCAAAATCCTGCTTAAGATCAGTAGAGTGCGTGGCTATAGGCTCTATATTGCTTCCTTCGTTGTCCATATCGTTACCGACATCGGATTATCTAGAGTCAGTCAGTCAAAAAAAAAGTTATAGCGGAGGGATTCTGGTCCGTAAATCATCTGAGATATTTTTTCTGGGGTGTCCTCTGAAAGGTGCTCCCTCTGGCCGAGGTCCATCTCCCGAGCTTTTTGAACGGCCGCGTCTGCGAGGTGTCATCAGTCAAGGCTTTAAAAAAAAGAACTTGCTGAATTGGGCAGGGATTAGGCCAGATATTTGATAAAAGCATATGTGGGAGTCCAGTTCCCAGGCTTTGTGGGGCTGCTCAGGACCAGAGAGTGAATGCAGCGAGATGAGAGTGAGGTCGTCAAGAGGTGGATTTATCTGCCCGTCACGCAGTTATCTGCCGTTGGGGAATTCCACAAATATTGTGAGTTTGATGAAAATTCTGAACTGATGGAAACATTTAAGTTCTTTCTAGGGCCTTTCAAATATATTCATGATTTGAAGTCGACTCCAGAACATGCAGTGAGCGGATGGCAGATAAGTGTACAGCCACATGGCAGATAAAGAATACCCGGCTGATCGATCGGTAAACCGGCGCCGAATCAACGGTAGCACCGGCCACTTCTTTTTCCCGAACCGGAATTTTACGAATTGGCGGCTCTTAAGAAATTCCTACCACATGTCGCCAGATTTTAGTGCAAATGATGGAGTTAAGTTTTTCTTGCAAGGAAGTGGGCTCAAAGATAGTAAGACAAATTATCTTGCTTTTTTGTCATATTCCCGTTCAGCCGTGTATACATTAATCCCGTGTCTCGGCATCTTCCGGCGGGTACCCCTTGGTTTCAATCATACAAGATATGCCTTCGCTACGCTCCGGCAACAGCGAAGATTCAGACAAATGAGGGTACTTAAACCAGGGGTTCATTACACTTAGATGTACACGCAAATTTCCGAATTTAAATATGTGAATGTGCCTGATAAAGCGTTAATTCATCATGAACAACTTCCATGGATGTCAGTCATAAACTTTGAAACTGCGTACTCTTTGAAATCTGTCTAGCAGTGCATAATTCAGAGTGGATAACTGAATAATATTATTCCAGACACTATTACTCCTACTAAGAAATCAGGCTTACCAGACATATAGATGCAGGCCGCAATCCCTGCAAAATTTCGGGGGAATATGTGTGGTCTCCATACCTGAAGAAAAAACCACCACAATTACCTGTACTTTATGACTATACTGCGGCACAGTACATGGTCGGTGTTAATTTACTGCGCTGAACCAATTGAGCTGCGGGCTGCAGGGACAGGAAGCAAGGTTCCTTCGAGGAGAATGGGAAGTGGCGTTCTTTATCTTCGATCCAGTAATTGAAAAAAAAATGTGGCACTAAGTTAGATAAATGAAGGGACAGGTTATTGCGAGACATTCAAGATATTGAGTCCAGATAACATGTGGCTACGACATCTGGCTATAACGAAAGACCTGAGTCTGAAGAGCTGCGTGAGGACGTCCAAGCCCGTGGAGGGGCGGTGAGGTGTGCAGTCCTGTGTGCGTGTCGACACGGGCATAAATTGCGGAAACTCAGTGCGTTGGCTAGCACTCACCAAAATAAGAGTGAGTTGTGTTAATTTGGTGGTACACTCGAATTCCCATTCGATATTCACTGCAATGCAGAGGTAGATTAAGCGAAAGAATCGTGAAGTACAATTGGAGAACTCATTGTGTCACTGCCAGTGGTGAAGCCTGCATATGAAGAATTCCGATCTTGTGAATGATTTAAAATGTTGGGCGCGTTTGAGCACGAAGAACGATCTCTTGAGTTTTGAGTGTTGTTCAGTAGAGAGCTTGGGACCACAATGGGATGCACATGAGTCGACGCGGCAAAGCGCAGCTCGGATGCGAATTGAGCAAACAGGGGTTGCGAGTGAGTTTAAGGGGAAGTTGGGGCTTTCGAATGTGCAACTGTGCTTGGGAATTTGAAGAGCAAGTGCTTGAAGATTTTCTTGTACCATGTGGAAACAGAATGAGCGATGGGGAATATTAATAGTTGGGTGGACGGGGGCGGACAGACCAGAACAAATGAATGCAGAAAGGCAGCGGCTTTATATCACGGCAAGTCACGCAAGAATACGTGGCCGCAGCATCGTGACAATTCCCTATCTGACTCCATTTAACTGCGGTGCAGGTCTTGTGCTCAACTCATGGCAGCGTGTTGAACTGCGGCAAAGCTGCCCCGGGTCAGCAGGTATGGTCTTGTGGTGTATTTTCGGAGCGCCGTGGCTGGAAATGGAATATAGCTGTAAGCAAACTGCGCACTCGTGGGACTCAGAAAAGCGATGAATGAAGTGCCAGAGGGGAGGAATAGGAATGGGGATACACAAATGGGGTTGATGAACAAACATGTACAATGACATTCGAGAGATTTGCTTAAGAGAACGGATAATCAGTTTATTTTTGTGCTTAAAGCATATTTTCAATGTATCTTGGCACCATAAATTGGCTTACTAGGATGTTCCGAGCCTCAGTGGAGAGCCGGTGGCCGGATGCTGCAAGGAGTCCAAGACTCGAGTCTGAGATGGCTCAGTTTATATCTCGGGTGCGTGCCAAACAAGTTGACAGGTCAGGTGCATCACTAGTTAATGGTGCATAAGCAACATTAGTGGGCCAAGTAAAAGCCAAGAGATCAAGTCCAAAAGGAGGTTAAAAGGCCACGTTTTCGACCCATAGATGGAAATGATCCCAACACGAATCAACTATGTCATAAACAGAAATGATGATTTTTGGCTGGACGAGATTGGAAAAGAACGAGTCTAAAAATAAATTTTTAGGACTCGTAACCCCCTGCAAAAAAAGTAAATTCTAATTCAATTAAACCAAATCTCCTCCTGCATCGTTAAATCTGCTCCCGCATCGTTTAAATCTGCTCCCGCAACGATGCGGGAGCAGCATAGCCGCCCAAAAAAAATACCTTTCAAAAATTTCAAACCCCTGCAAAAAAAAGAAAATTCCAATTCAATCAAATCAAATCTGCTCCCGCAACAATGCTGTCGGAAAAAATCTAAATTGCTTGCAAGGGGCCTGAATCTGCTTGAGACCTTGGCGCGACTTGTGAGAGCTTCGAAGTGCTGGATTGCTACTTAGTACTAACCAGCACCCTAAAATTTTCCTTGTAAAAAGGCCTGCACTTGGAAGCAGTTACAAGATTCCGACCTGTGCGTTGCAAGGCACTAAAAACCATCTGGCCTTGCAACGTCTTGGAACGCGTTCCGGGGCGTTTCAAGCAATTCGGGATTTTTCCGACAGCGGGAGCAGCATAGCCACCCAAAAAAACGGGCACACCCTCCGGCAACCCAGCCGGCCACCCCGCCCTTCTAACACTCACCATCCACACCCTCCTAGCGCCACCCCTGCCACCTACCCCTCGCACCTGGAAACTGCCGAATGAGGGCTCGTTCGACGGGCGTGCACCTACGAACCCTACGCACCCTGCGCACTCGCACCTGTGCACCTGTGCACCCGCAACCCGCAATCATCAGAGCACCCGCAACCCATCCCTAACCCACCCGGCCATCCCGGCCATCCACCCGCCCCTGCAACGCCGGAAAATTCCGACCCCCCCCCCCCGCCACCTACATCACGCCACCAACACCACACCCGCCACCATCCGCCGGCCCGCCGCTACGTCGCGTCAGCACTACCCACGCCGGCTTCTGCCACGCCGCCCACCCCGCAGACCGTGTCGCGCCAACGCACAGTGCGCTGCGCCGGCAAGTGCCGAGACTACGTGCCAGCCACTAAACCCCGCCAACTGCCCAACTTCACGCGTTCATGCCGCACCTTGCGCATACTTCTACGCACTCCGCCCTCCCCGCATAGTGTTTGCTACGCAATGGCAGCCCGCTGAACATCCCGCCCAAACCTCATCACCACTACGTTCGGCCGGCATCACGGCAGCCCGCAGTGTATGCGGCTGTTTATCGCCTACCATCGAGGCCGCCACCGACCAGCGTCTCTACGGGGTCCCTTCCAACCACCTCAAATGCATTCTAGGCTCCTTCCTACCCACTCTCACAGCGCTGCTCCCACTCTTGGCAACAACTGCGCTTACTGCGTGCTTTCTTGCCACAGCCCCTTTCCGCTCACTTTCTGGGCTACTTGATGGCTCTACCTGCCTACCAAACTGTGCACGCCCCCGGCAAGTCGAAATTTTGCTCTCAGAGCATTCGCCGTTCCACCAATTACGCGCCTGTCGAGCGTGGCCGTCGTGAGCGTCGCGAGGACCCGTGCCGCCTTCGTTAGTCGTCGTGGGGCATCATACATCGTAGGGGACGAGTATTCTACAGAATGGAGCGGTTGTGGGAGGCTACAAGGCCCACAGTTCATTATACGCGCATTTCTTTCACATTTGCGCAATTTTTTGACTAATCTACCTGCCTCCGCGCCCCAGTTCGTCTTCATTTCGCTTGATTCTCTCCTATCAGTCACCACACCTCACCCCTGCATTGCTAGGTCCGCGGCACCGCTCTTGCAGCACTCCAAACGGCTCGTTTTGGCGCTTTTTTGTATGGTGATGTACATCGCCGTCATGCGTCGTTCTTATGCCCCCACAGACTTCATATTCGTACTCTACGACCTCGAAAACGCTGGTTCACTCACGCACGCGAGTTATCGACCGCCTCGGTACGTCCCCCTATTTTTATTTCACCATTTCCCGCTAATTTCGACGCTCATGTGCGTCCTAGGTGTCACCCTCCTTGGATGCGTTCTCCCGAGTGAATAGCGAAGTACGACGAGGTTCAGGTGCGGCACCGCGCCTTCAATTTCTTTTTCTTTGGTTCAGATTATATTCCAGGGAAAGCCCTGGGAGGTCGGATGGGATCGTTGTGCCGCTCCGAAGCGGGGCTGGCAGTCTAGGTATGTCTCCCACATCACACCCCCGTCCCTCACGTCCTCGCAGATCCGCACTCGCTGCGGGTCCATACCGTTCTCCCCATCGTTTTTCCGCCAATAAGCCAGCATCGCAGCGCCGGACTCCACTTGGAGTCATGGTACCGTGCTGGCTTGAAGGATCGGACGGGTGTTTGATCTATCCAGTGGTCGTCTACGTCGCGCGCGCCGTGTACGCCACCACCACTGAAAGCGAACTACTACCAGATACGCCGGATTCCAAAAACCCCGACCAAAACATCATCAATCCCCTCGTCAAGATGGGCTACCAGCTACAGAAAAATCCCTTCACTGTAGCCATGGAACCTAGCAGAGTCGCAACAGCCTGGATAGACCCACCTTACCTAGAGATCGGGTCAACGACTGCCCAATACCATTCTGCGAGGTTTAACATACCTCTGAAGTGTGGCTGGGTCGACATTTCGTCGAACGGATCCATCCTGCAATGCTTTGTCGCGGATTGGATCATGAGCTGGATGGTCGACCTCGGCAGTGAAGCCATCGGCGATATCGAGGAAGGTGCGTGTTCTTTGGCCTTTCCAACGTGGGCTGCAAAGGTAGAATATGTACTGAGACATTCTAAACAGAAATTTTACACCCCGAAGCGAAGAAAATGGTCAAGGATGCATTGCAAGGTATGCCGTCGACGGCATTCTTGATCTCCTCCGCGTTCTGCCTCTTCGAGAACGACCGGATTGTCAACTCTTTTCATATTCGACTCGGAGCCTCCCGGGCCAACGTCTCCCAGGACGCGGCCATCGCAGCTATAACCACCCTCGCAGAAAACGCCGATAACCCCCTTGCAGCTGAGTCTCCGCGGTGAAGCCCACTTTATTTCAATCAATCATCATCAGTGTTCGCCATGCGGTCGGCTACTTGTTCAAACTTCAAGCAGCGCAGCCAGAACGCAGTGTATGACGCACCGGACGTACTCCTGTGAGAGGTAGATCGCCCGTATTCGATGGCATTCACCCCTTCAGGAAAGGGGGGGGGGGGGGGGGGAGCGCTGGGGCCCCGGGGCGTAGCATAGTCGCATTGAATCAGCATATCCAGTTCGAAGCGAGTGTTGGCTGTAAGCAATGTAGATTATCTCAAAGAGGATGTGGCCGCCATTGCAGGTGACATCGTACTACATAGCTTGTTAGCACCAGGCGAATGCTACTTTTTTTTCGGCATCCCCAGCAGGTGAATATTGTGGCACTCAGGCTCGTACATCAAGGAAGCGATTCATTGGCGGCTGGGCCTCGGAGCGGACTATCTTGACCGCATTCAATAAGAATCAAATTGGGTATTTTGCGGGAAGAAAAAGATGGGACGTCGAGGTAAGAATTGAGCGCACCTATTAGGGAGATGGTGGTTGGAACCTATCTAGAGATATCACGGTGTTTCAAAACTTAGGCAGCTCAATTTCTTAGAGTAAAATTTTATCCACATAATGAATATTGCCCGTGTTCCGCACGTATTTCTACCTAGATTCGCAGCCTGAATATCCTCAGAAACAAAGTACTGAGCCATTCCTATCTCCATAATTCAAACGATTAGTGGATGTGAACTTCCTGTTCACTTATTCGAGAGAGCTCCCCGATAATCGCCCTGGTGGACGCCGCAAATTCCTGCGCAGGATCCCGTCGGATTTCATCAGCAAGGTAGGTCAGTGCATTGTGGATCCGTGGAGTGCTCGAATATAGCGGAATTACACGCCGCCGCGTGCCGCCGCCTTCTTCGCTGTACATGGAATGGAGATGAATACGACCACCGCTCTCTCGAGCTACTGCCGCCATGCCAAAGAAATGTAGGTCCCAATCTGTCGGGGGATCTTGAGGCTTTGCCAGGATCGTATACTCAAAGGAGAGTGGATTGTCAGTCACGCCAGTGTAATCAAATGCGATACCGATATTTTCCGTCGGGAATCGCGCTAATGCGCTCGCCTGGCCAAGATATAATTGTGCTTGCGATGATTTCCAGTCCGCGTGCAGCAGTGCTCGCATAAATGACTTGTCGTGCGGGCTGTAGGGTTCTGGCCTCTCTGAAAGACTGTCAGGTTATTGTGGGCGGACCGGAGCAGTCCATACCTCGATGACGAGTGGCGTGGCTTTTACAGAGCTCTCGATGGCCACCGCTCTTCCAATGCCGAGTCTGGCACTCCTTGGAGCAGTAGTAGAAGGTCTGGCAAACCGCACAGCGGCGAAAGTGCCTCCTTTCCCGAATTTGTAGACACTTTGAACGAGGTTAGTTGTGTCCGAACGAGGCGTAGAACACTAACTTGGACATTGTCGCAGCCCTGTAATGAGACGACGGCCCTTGAATCATACTTTTCCATGATCATTATGCGGGTCTCCGCCAATCGCACAAAGGACCACCAATGAGAATAGATGTCTGAATTGATGAATCCCTCCTCCTTCGCTGCTTCTCGAACTTCCGTTAAGCGCTCCTTGAGTGGTGACAGGATCGAGTGGTAGATTGTGAACGCCGGGAAGGTGGTTTTGAACATTTTCCCCACAAAACCAGCATCGCTATTGTCGCGGATGGTCCAGGAAACGAATCCAAGAAGGAATCCCGATTCGACCGCCTCCTTGAACCGCAAATAGCCGCCCTGGGGGATGAATGTGTATCCCACTAGGTGGATGCAGTGTGCCATCACGACGGTCGTCTCGGAAAAGGCGTCGTCAGCGAGAGAATGGAGGGCACGGCTCACTGCGGATACTAAGCCACAACGTATGAGGGTCGCGAAGAGTACACCCTTGGCCTCGGTGAGCTCGGTGACCAAGGTAACGACGAAGCCAAGACCGAAGGGACAAATAAGAGTCGTAGGGTGCGAAGTACTCGATATGAGTGAGGATCAAGGACGCCAAGTCGTCGACGCTGCCACCTGCACCTTCGATCATTTCAGCAAGCGCCTCAGAATCAAGTGCGGAAAGGGGATCAGAGATGCTCTGCATGAATGACCCAAGTGCATCGAGGATGAACTCGGGCAACGGGTGCATTGGTCCTAAAAACAGCCCCTTCCATGCCCTTGTATATGCGATGAGGACTCCGGGAGTGTTCTTCATCAACGCCCCTGCCAGAGGGTGGCATAAGAACCGCGAAAGTAAGAGTAGTAGCATAATGCCGAAATTCTGGGAAAGAAGGGGGAAATAGATGTCCAAGAACTGGCTCCATTTCCAAACGCGGGGCCAGAGGTCGACGAGGACGGCTGGTAGAGTATTATCCACCCCGATCAGCGCAGTCAAGGCCAGGATAGGCCCATGCAGGACAATATCTGGATCGCCCCCCAGCACGAGTTTTTCTGCGTCTTCTGGGGAAGGAATCGCACTCGGATCCAGGTGGATGCGGTAGAGAGGCAGTAGTAGGAGACGGTGCACTGCAGGGATCGAATTTTTTGCCTGTTCCAATTTCTCGAGATCCTGACGGGAGCCGTTTGCGGCCGCCATTGCGACTGACTGGGAAGGTGGATTAGAAAAAGGAAAGTGTTTATATAAAAGTGAGAACTACTTGGAGCGGATAAGGGAGCTTCCTGAGGTTGTGAAGCCTAAGTGCTTGGTGCATGATGGTGACTGGCAAGATCGTTGTGCGCGTGTGTGCTTTGAAATTGATGAGACATGTGCCACACGCTTTCTTTCGGTGATTGCCGGGCCCATATAGTCAGTCGTCCGTTGGTCGTCCGAGATGAAAAACAGAGAGTGATTCAGCGATAGAATTGACAGAGAAGCGATGGATAGCATAGCAAGGTCCCATCCATTTAAGGAACACGAGCCCTTCCTGATCCCTGCGCACCCTCTATATGGTCTTTGTACATGGTCGCAAATATTTTTACAGAGCCGAGGCGTCACTGCCTGAAGGTGACGCCGCCTGCACTGTCTGCAAACCAGCCGTACCGCTGGATCTTAGCCAGGGGCAGCGGATACTCGAACATTATCCTGCACATATCCTGCATGATCCATCGCTCGTCAGAGCGCACCAGCTGTGCGGACTTTGCTTGCACCCACAGTGCATATTCTACTAAGGTAGAGGTACAGACACCAAATCTGGACCTCAAATTGACTGGAAAAAATCAAAATGCGCACGGCAGATTCGTTTTCAATATGCGGTCGCTTCCTCTTCTAGCGCAGGTTCACCATGTTCAAATGTTCCTATGGTATGTCCTCGCTGTGGCCCAGGAACACCTGCGATATGGAAGTATAAACTTGCGGAACACTTCCGTGCCGTCCACAATCTCGTGGCTCCAGATTTGTGGCCCGCTGAATGCACAATCGGTGGCGGCGAAGCCGCAGCACTACTGAAAATCTGGAAGAAGCGTAGCAAGATTCCCCAGCCAAGGCAGACAGGCAAGTCTCGAGAGCCTCTGGGAATTTCGGAGCAACACAGTTCTCGTTTGGCATTTCGGTACGCTCATTATGGCACAAATAAGCTCAAGTTAAATTCTTTTTTGTAACAATTTCAGCCATTGAGGTTCTTAAACTCTCGTTCATCTTTTGCTATCGAAAGCTTGGGCTTCTTTTTGCTAGCCATCGCTGGGATCCTCAAGATAATTTGTCTCATATTTGCTTCCGGATATTGGCTCCCATTGATGGGTTATCACATATATTTTCGATTCACAAATACATTACAGATTGTGTTCTACTGTGCACCCTTCTTCGCTTTCGCCACCATCATGCCACCACGCACGCCCGATCCGTCGCCTTCATCTGGCACTATTATCGCCGTAATTCACTACAAGAACGGTATCCACTGCCCCCTGGAGCCCATAGCCTAGATTTGCACAGCTTCAGGCACCCGCAACTGCCACTCCAGAGTCCTCGACAAGTGGCATCGAGGAAACTGCCGCCTCTTGGTGCATGGGTGTCTTTTTTTTTTCATTCTATGATTGATTTGAGATTGTCTAGGTCTCTGCTTGTTTTGTCTTGGGAGTGATTTCGATGGCAATACCCTCGGTGGCGGTGTGAGTTAATTTGTTTCGCTCTGAACATAACTCTGACATCTACGTGCCTTTCCTCCAGTATCTGACAACGTGGCTAAATCCACACTTCTCACAGTACACAAGTGATTTTTATTTTTCCGATCTAAATGATTCTTTAACACGTGTGTTTAAAGATACTGTTAAATGGCGAGTCGATTCAATAACATGTTCAATGGAAGATTTTTAATCAGGTCGCCCAGGTCTTTGACTTGTCTCCCAACAGGTGATGTGCCGTTGACGTCTTTAAATCGGTGAGTCTGTTTAAATAGTCCGTTTAAAGCGAGATGTTTAAACAGTTTCGACTTCGTTGAACCATTGTACAATATTAAATGGGTGAGTCCATTTAAATAGACCATTTCAAACGATGTGTTGAAACAGTTCCGACCTTGCAAGCAGGTGTGAATAATCATCGTCTAATTCAAGTATTTATGTAAACGGTGAGCCTATTTAAATAGTCCCTGTAAAACAGCCTGTTTAAACCGTTCCAACACGCAGATCAAACCATCGTCGTCGATACCATACGTGCCGCAGGATGAGGCTATTTAAATGGTCCCTTTAAAGCCAGCTATTTAAACTGTTTGACCTCGCACGCAGGTTGGAAACAACATGGTCAGTCTCTGATGTGCCATAGATGTCCTTGAATGGGTGAGTCTATTTAAATTGCCCGTTTAAAGCAGCCTGTTTAACCGTTCCCACCTTGCATGCAAGTCGGAACCATCATCGCCATATCTAACATGCCGCAGACGACTTTAAACGGGTGAGTCTATTTAATTAGTCTGTTTCAGTGAGATGTTTAAACAGCTCCGACCTTGCATGCAGGTCTTAACCATCGCCCTCCCATGTCCGATATGCCGCAGACGTCTTTAAATGAGTGAGACCATTTAAACTGCCTGTTTAAGTCCCCACTTATTTAAATTCACAGGTCATTCCCTGAGGTACGTACACATTTAAACAGTCTTTTAAACTGTTTAAATATCGTCCGTTTAAACTCCTCTTTAAATATGACTCTGATTGACTAGCCTAATGGATTCTTTAAATATTTAAATAGCTAATTAAATACATTGCCCGTCTCAACGTGTATTATTTAAAGAATTCTTATCCTGCGAAGGCCTTTCGCTCCTCTCCCTCCCTCTTCCTGCTGACCGTGATTTAATCGACAGCTCCAACTATGATGCCATCCTCTTGTCACTCCAGGGTCTCGTGGAACAGGCGGCTGCCGCTGTGCGCTCTGTCGACGCGAGCAGTCTCATTTGGAGCAGTGCCAAAGTGGTGGATGAAGGGCAGGAGGAGATTTGACCGAGTCTTTTAGCGGGCAGAGCATATTTGAACATACAAAAGTACTTTGCTTGTATCTCTTAATTCTAAGCCTGCGCCATTTCCCATAGATTTATAGTTGTGCGCAACGTGCCGACTGTTTCATCTATTTCTTAGATCACTGCATGCCTCGTCTTTGTTTGAATGTCGGTCAACGTCCGTCCTCGGTACCGACGTCATGCCATCACGCACGCACCGGATGATGCAGCATCAGTGGATCCTTTGTCGAAATATGCTGCTCGGCACTGCCTTCACCACATGATCCCCTGTGATACTCAGACCGGTCCATTTTCTGAGGCGATGCAGGTCTTCGAGGAAGCCGACGCGAGAACGGTATTTTGTCTTCAGCTCCGTTGTTTGCTTCCAATAGTTTCAAGTTTGTTTTCTTGTCATTGGAGTATAGGGTCATGACGGAGGGTAGCTCAGGTAATCAACGGGCAGATGGATGATAGTACATATCCGTACCATACATAATGATGCGATGTAGGTAGTTCAGACCCCGGTTGTTCCTTGATGGGACCGCACCGGTAATACTACCTACCTACCTACCTACCTGAGCAGGAAAGCAGCTGGATACTATTTACCTCAATTTATTGATGTTCCAAGAGCATGCTAGGGCTTTCAGTCCTCCCGCATCAGAAAAATGAGTGTTCAACTTCTCCTGATCGGGGAAGTAGCTGGATATGTACTTCAGGCTTTTACAGACAACCAATTGTAAAGAAGGTTGGCAATATAATGTGTTGCTTGGGACAAACTCGGAGAATACAAGTACAAGCACATACGGGAGTCGGAAAAAAAAAGAGAAACACCGCATGATCAGTGGATTGCTATTGCGTCTGGATCCTCCTGATAAATGACATCCCGGATTGCTTCAGCGACCTTGGCTAGATCCCACGTCTTTGAATCGGCCGGAAGATGAGAGGCAATATGCCTAAGTTCGTTGCGCACGTGAACTTTCTGTGCGCAGTGGGACCATCCAAATCCGACGTGTGTGGATCTGTGTCATTAATTGAAGCTCCATTTTTCCAGCGCTTCGCGCCACGCGAGAAACAGCGTCCTCCCAGTCGACCACAAAAGTGTTTCGGACCTCGGCCGATGGAGTGGAGCGCAAGGCGGTAGGCCGTACTTCGGTCTGAAGACTTTGAACTCCTCCCTTAGTGTAGTCGAACATAATATAATATGGTTCGTTAGGATAACTGCGCATGAACAGGGGCAGTTGGAGGTAAATCTTGGATTTGGTAGCGGTGTAGTCGTGATTCAGCAACGCACGAAGAAACCATCGTTCTCGGCGATCAAATAGTCCTGAGTGTTCATCTAAACGAGGGGCAGTAGTCTAAATATCATCGCGACGAATGGTGTGTGAAAGCACGTACTCAGGCAGTGCAGATGAGGCCTCTTGCATATTTGGCGGTGATTACCGTGGCGCCAGTCCGCCTTTTGGCATTCTCTTGAACAATAATACACGGTGTGGCATCCGGAGCAGCAGCGGAACATATATTTTGTGTTCATTGCACAACACTGGTAATGAGTTAGAGTTGGAGTTAGAGAGTGCTGAGTAGTTGGGAAGTCCGACTGACCTCCATGTTATCGCACGCTTTATCAACGCTTTATAGGCAATATACTCACCATCCTCGATCGAGTCCATCAACTCGATGCGCTCCTCTGCGAGGGAGATGAATGCCTCCCATTTCTTGGCGAGTGGTGAGTGTCGAAAGGCATCCGTATTGGCTATCTCTTCAACCGCCGTGAGGGCACCACAAGCCAGAGCCGCGATCATATCATGGTAGATTAGCGCGGGCGATAGCGTCCTGGAAACCAGGCGTTCCAGCTGATACTGCACTTCGTCGAGATATTCGTGTGTTGCGAATTGGGTGATCGCGCGGAGAAGGCCGTGGTCAAGGGCTTCGGGAAACCAATGGTATCCACGAATAGCGGTGAAAATCCTCGTGAGCACGAGGAAACAGTTGTTCAGCGTCGCCGAGGTGTGAGGTGTAGAGCTTTGACTGAGTGCACATACCGAAATGACGAGGGTCTTGACAATGCCCCGACAAGCGAGCTCCGCGCATAACTCGCCCAATCCAGATTTGCTAGGATCGAGGTTTTCCAACCCACCTTCCGTACTGGACAAGAAACGGAGGATGGCATAGAGGAGATAAACATCACTTTCCCAAATCGGAGTCGCGTCCACGACAAGACTGAAAAACTGTAGGGAAAGGAACCTCAAGTCTGACAGACTTCCCCACCGCTGTTAGGAAATTCGGCGAGGTCCGCTGGACCAGGCTCCAGATAGATCAGGAAGCCCCTTGAGTCGTTCAAGGTGACTTTCATGAGTTTCGGGTCCAGTTCATGAATAAACAACCAAGCGTGAGTGATCATGAAAGGGAATCCGGGAGTCGCAAGAATGAGCTCCGCAGTCTCAATATGGTCATGGAAATGCCCGGCGAAGAGGAGGAAGTTCGTACACAGTTTCGATTCGTGTAATGGATGAGCTCCGAGTTCGGTCAACCGCGCGTGGTACGTGTCGAGGACATCCCCAGACGCGGGGCCACAGATCCGGACCAGCTGAGTGAGGGATATGGATGGAGAGTGAATAGAGAGCCGAAATGGCCACCGCTGCCTTTGAGACGGCCAGCAGATTTGGACAATCTGAGTCCAAATAAGCGGACGTCGGAATGCCACCCGGCTCGAGATTCAAGTTGGCGTAGAAGACTGGGAGCAAAAGGGCTGCGTTGGACCTTAGAAATTCTGATCATCGAAGAAGAAAGAACTTCAAGATCGTTGAGAGATGCATTGGAACTCCAAACTACGTTCTGAAGCACAGTCATAAATATGCGCGGTGAAATAGCGAAAGAGTATACCCGGAGAGTTGGCGGAAGTAAGGATGGACACGGGTCGCGGGTACACCCGCGGGTTTGTACCCGCAGGTGTCGAGATCCCGATGGGCTAGGTTAAACCTCACGGGTTTACAACCATTAACTACGTTAAAGCCCGATAATCAGTCGGTTAAACCATGAATTTGCCATGAATACTGGGGCCATAGGCAGCGATAACACGTGTTGAGAATGATACGAGTTGGTTGTTGATTAGAACCGGCAGACGGCTCTTCGAGACACACAAAATAATTGGGGGCAAGATACGTAGTGATTAATTAATTCTACCTAAGATACAAGACTGCTTAAATACTAGCTAGGTGAGTCATAAGGAGTCATAGAATGTCTGTGAGGAGAACATAGTAGAATAGTTTAGAACATACGGGGATGTCCGAGTTGCCCGATGCCCGAGGCGCAGTACTTCCGGGCTGTGCTTCAACACTCCCCCTCAAGTCGGATTCATCCCGGCTTCAGCAGAAAATTTCTGATGCTTAGGCTTAGGGAGTCCTTTCGTTAAGAGGTCTGCAACCATCTCATTAGTTGGACAATAGGTAACTTCAATGATACCTGATTCAACTTTCTCTCGCACAAAATGATTTTGAACATCAAAATGTTTAGACCTTGCGTGAAATTGAGGATCTTGAGAGATTGCAATGGCGGACTGGTTATCACAGAATATCTGGCTAGAAAGTAGTTGTTCCAGCCCAAGTTCGGCGAAGAGGTTGCGGAGCCAAATAACTTGGCGAGTTGCATGAGCTAAAGCGGCATATTCAGCTCCAGTGCTGGAGAGTGCAACAGTAGTCTGTTTCTTCGAGTTCCAAGATATTGCACCTCCTCCAAGTAGGAAAACATATCCAGATACTGATTTGCGGTCGTCTGGATTTGAGGCGTAGTCGGCGTCGGTGTAAGCGAAGAATTCATAGGGGTCAGCGTCATCAGTAGTTGCCGGCGGTCCGTAAGTGATTGACATGTGGCGATGTCCATTCAAGTACCGCATGATTCTCTTTACTGCTGCCCAATGTGCGGGCCCAGGATTGCTCGTGTACTGGCTAACTCTGGTGACTGCGAAGGCTATGTCTGGTCTGGAGACGACAGCAAGATATAGCAGAGATCCAACAACAGCAGCAAAACTGGAACTCAGTCTTTCATCTGGTTTTACTTCTGTGGCGTCTTCGCGCTTTTCCAACGTGACGTTCGGGTCCATTGGAGTCGAAACGGGGTTTGAGCTCTCCATACCATACTGGCGAAGCATTCTGTCAATGTAGCTGGCCTGGGAAATGGAAATAGAATGATTGGCTCGGTCCCGACTGATTTCAAGTCCGATGAGAAGCTTCGGCTCACCAAGATCAGTGACGGTGAATTTCTGGCGCAGTGAGTTCTTCAACTCTTCCATTTCTGCTGTATCTTCAGTCAGTAGGAGTAGATCATCGACCCAGACTGTGATGTATGAGGTTTTACCCTCGATGGTGCGTGTATAAACACAATGATCAGCTTCAGTATGCTGAAACCCAAATTCGGCAAGGGTCGCATTCAATTTGCGGTTCCACTCGCGTCCGGACTGTTTGAGTCCGTACAGGGTCTTGTAGAGGCGACAAACGCGTCCACTTCCGTCGTCATAACCGTCTGGTTGACGCATATATATCTCTTCTTTGAGATCTCCATTGAGGTAAGCTCCTTTAATGTCGAGCTGTTGGATTTCCATATTCCTAATTGCTCCTATGGTTAGAATGGCGCGAAGCGAATCAAGGCGAACAACTGGGGAGAAGGTATCAACATAATCCATCCCGGGGATTTGTGAGTAACCTTGTGCTACGAGGCGTGCTTTAAGTTTGATGATGTTTCCCAGGTTGTCGTACTTCTTGTCGAAAGTCCATCGAGAGCCTACAACTTTTCTTCCCTCAGGTAATTCTTCGAGTTTCCAGGTACCCATTGATTGTAGTGTTTGATATTCGGTTTCCATAGCCCTCTCCCAACCATCCCGTTCTTGTGATGCGTTCACTTCTGATAAGTTGCGAGGTATGTCATCTATATTTCGTTGCGAAGCTAACAAGACATAATTTGTCTCGTCTATTGCCTCAGATGCATTCTCATTTGTGGGTGAGTCGTCTCTGGGTGCATTGGTACGACGGGGGCTGTGAGCGGCAGGTAAGCGTGATTGCGGATTGTTTAATCGGCGATAATTCTGATCGGGTATATCTCGGAGAGATCTGCGAAGAGGAGTAGGATTTAATCCCTGAGGTGCGTAAATGGCTGGTTTAAGCGGTGATGGTAAGTTGGCTAATGGCTCCGTAGGTGTAGGTGATGGAGTGCGCGGTGAATTAGGAGATTGTGGTGGAGGAATGGCAGGAATAGCAGGTACGTGGGTTGGTTTAATTGGAGTTGGAGCGGTAACTGGCTGAGTGTTGGAAGGCTGTGGATTGATAGTAGATGGCTCCCCCTCAAGCGGCAGTCTGACAGATACATCCAATTCAACTTCCTTCGGTTCAGTTTCCGAGAAATCGAAATTGCGTGAGACTTTAATTTGCCTGCTTGATTTATCCCAGTATTTAACTGCTTTAGGTCCTTCTGCATATCCAACGAAGGTGTATTTCTTGGATTTGCCCACAGTTTTGCCAGGTTTCTTGGCTTCGGTGAGTATCCAAACTTCGGATCCAAATTCCCTCAGATGTGACATATTGGGTTTATTGCCAGTCCAGACTTCGTGGGGGGTCTTCCCATTTAAAGCTCTGGTAGGTGAACGATTCCGAATATATGCAGCATGAATAACTGCTTCCGCCCATAGGAAAGATGGTAAATTGCGAGCAATAAGCATCGCACGGGTAAGTTCCATGAGGGTGCGGTTGAAACGTTCGGCAATGCCGTTCTGGGAGGGTGAATAGGGTGCGCTCGTTTGTAAGTCGATTCCTTTCTCTTTACACCATCGGATAAGTTCCTTATTGATATATTCTCCCCCGTTATCCACACGAATATATTTCGGAGCAGTCTTGAGATGACGCTCAAGGTAAGCGACATAATCTTTCACACACTGAGTTGCTTCTGATTTCTGTCTCATGAAAAATACCGTGCATCGGCGAGAGAAGTCATCGGTGAACGAGATGTAGTATTTGGCGTTGGAAACTGATAAGTGGCCTTGAATAGCCGCGACGCGCGCAGGTCCCCAGACATCGGAGTGGGTAAGTTCTCCAGTCTCCGTGGTCTTGTCTTCGGATTCCTTTGGGTAAGGTTGACGGTGTTGTTTAGCTTGAATACAAGCTTCGCATTGGGTAAAAGGTGGGCTGTTTGGAGAAACAGTAAGTCCATTAATAAGTTTACCTTTCACAAGTTTTTCCAATGACGAAATTGACAGGTGACCGTATTTCCTGTGCAACGAGTTCCAGGTCTCGGTAGACTCGTTAGAAATATTGGCATGGTCCTCATCACGAGGTTTAACATCCAATAGGTAAAGTTTGCCCATCTTCTTTGCTGTAGCTAATTTAATTCCTTTAGCATTGACCAATGTACATTTACCGTGGCTGAATATAGCTTCGCCACCGGCATCATCAAGTTTACTAATGGATAGAAGGCTATTGGCAGCTTCGGGTGTGTAGAGTACATTCCTTAGGATGTTAGTAACATATTCCCCGTCAACGCTGAAGTCCAATTTAACCGTGCCTTTTCCGATAGCCTGAACTTTATGCTCACCAAGACCAATTATACTGTGATCTGTGAGTGGGGTAAAATCCGTAAATAAATCCCGTGAATTCGAGATATGAGACGAAGTTCCAGAGTCGACAATCCAATCGGTTGGTTTAAATGATTTAACTGCGGTGAGACAGTTAGTAACGTCTTCAGTGACATGGCATGAGTATCCATAATCAACTAAATCAGTATTTGGAGATTGGTGTGTGGTCTGGTTAGCTCTGTCCTTCCGTTTAGATTTAAATTTCCCCGAGGTTCGGTTCGGTCCTTGGCCTTCACGACCTCCACCCTTTGCGAAACATTTATGATTGCAATGATACTTCCGACCACAATTTGAACATGTACTATCTGAAGGACAATTACAACTGTAGGATTTATCGGACTTGGGGGTACGATTCAAATTTGAATTCGATCCCCTCGAGACTAACGAAGAGTCTGTGCCCGATTTTTCCAAACGGCGTCGATTTTCCTCCAGAATAATTGCGATGAGTTCGTATGATTTGATCGGAAGGGTAGAAACAAGCGAAGTTGGTGCCTGAGTAGTAGTACCAGTAGTATTGCTTGTAGCCTGAACAGCAGAGAAGGTTGCGCCAAGATATGCCGTAGTAAATTGGTCCCAGTTCTCGGGAAGAGATGTGAGGAGTAGGAAAGTGAAATCATCATCAGATACATAGCTACCCATGAGGTGTAGCTGTTCTTGAATTTCCCTGAGCTCCGTAATGTGGGCCAAGATGTCGGTAGATTCGTCGGCAGTAGTCCGATAAAGTCGGCGGCGCATAGATAAAATTCCCAGTTTCCCGCGAGATTCCTTGACAGTGACAAGCTGTTTCCACATTTGCGCAGAGGTCGTAGCTCCCGAGATATGAATCATTTGAGAGTCGCCTATCGTCAGCTCGAGTTGAGTCTGTGCGCGAGCGTCGTTGTCGTCCCATTCTTCAATAGCCTTAAGCTCATCGGCGGTCGGGTTATCAGCGGTTGCCGGTGTCGGACGGGTAAGAGTTCCCGCGACATACTTCAGCAAACCTCGGTCCCTCAATATGGAGGTAACACGACGCTTCCAGCCTAGCCAATTGGCGTCCTGGAGCGGCTCAATTCGATACATGCTTGATGAACCAGTGGTTGAAGTTGACGAAGACATTTAGAAGATAGTAGTGGATGTAAGACGGAAGTACTCGGAGATTGTTGTAGATTGTAGAGTTGTGTAAAGCTGTCTCAAAGATATAGGCGGGGCCCATAACCTGTTGAGAATGATACGAGTTGGTTGTTGATTAGAACCGGCAGACGGCTCTTCGAGACACACAAAATAATTGGGGGCAAGATACGTAGTGATTAATTAATTCTACCTAAGATACAAGACTGCTTAAATACTAGCTAGGTGAGTCATAAGGAGTCATATAATGTCTGTGAGGAGAACATAGTAGAATAGTTTAGAACATACGGGGATGTCCGAGTTGCCCGATGCCCGAGGCGCAGTACTTCCGGGCTGTGCTTCAACAACACGATGTCAGGGCTTCGTTATACAAAGCTAGTTAAACCGTGTATTTAACCAACTATAATGGATTGTTTAAACCGTGTTTTCACCGGGATTCAAACTCACGACCATCTGGAAGCTGCCTCCGAGGAGACCAGGCAAGCACTATCTGACTGAGCCAACATGAAGTGATGTATCATAAATATAATGGCTCCTTATTACTAATTTCGGAGACATGGTACAGAGGCTTGGGCCCCTCAACTTTGGGCTCGTACTGACCTGTCTGGCTGCTTGGTTAAACTCATGTTCAACCGAGTGTACAATGCAGCATTTAAACATGACCTAATCATGATTATAAGCAACAAATATTAAACATAAGTTTAGACCACGCTGCCAGGCAGTATAAGCCTCTGTACATGTCTCCGAAATCAGTAGTAAGGAGCCATTATATTTATGACACATCACTTCATGTTAGCTCAGTCAGATAGTGCTTGCTTGGTCTCCTTGTAGGCAGCTTCCAGATGGTCGTGAGTTCGAATCCCGGTGAAAACACGCTTTTTTGTCCGTTTAAACACGGGGTGGTTTAACCAAACAGTTTAACGACTTAACATGGTTAATGGTTTTCAACCCGTGAGGTTTAACGCAGGCCATCTGCGTTACTCAGGTGTGGGCGGGTACGGGTACAGGTCGCAATTTCAGACCCGTGCTCAACCCGCGTACCCGACCCGTGTACCCGCGGGTTTTGGAGCCGTCGCCGTCGAGCGTGTCTTCTCGCACGGGCGCCGTCTGCCGCACTTCCCCCACAACCGCATGTCCGCCGCCTCTTTCCGCCGCACCTGCTTTGTTTGGGATCTTGGGGACGCTGCGACTTACTTCGGATAAACGACTTGATAACAGCATGCAGCCGCAAAAAGCACAAGCGAGCTCGGGCCCAGGACGACGCAGATATCTCGGGAAATGAAAGTGTTGAGATTATCGAGTAGTCTACATTTTACCGCACCGTATTTGACAATAAAATATTATTTATGCTGGAAATTCCGCGGGTATACCCGACGGATTTGGGGACCCGCGGGTGCGTTGAGGACCCGCGGGTAACCTGTACAGGTTTTAGACCCGACCCGTACACGGGTACGGTTTTTACGGGTCCGGGTACGGGTAGGTCCCAAGGCACCCGCGGGTGTACCCGTGTCCATCCTTAGGCGGAAGAGAGGTGAGTTGGAAACGCAGACTGGGGTGCATTTAGGAGGGAATCTATGAGGCGATACGGTGATATGAGCACTCTGAAGCTGAAAGAGACACTGAGGTCGTCGCTCAAAGGAAGTGGATTTTGATGCCGGTGATTCCCATCAAATTCCCATCACTAGATTTAAACTCCGAGGCACATCAAAGGCAGATGCTCAATTGTTCAGTTATCGATTTACTGGTCGAATCCACCTTCTTGTCGATGCGCCCGACGGTAGCCGGTGAATCAGAAATCAATCAAAATTTATTGAATTTGTTCGTCCGTCAAACACAAGAGCAATGAAATACCGGGGGCCCGCCGCGTCTGTAGGTTCTTGTATTTGTGAATATATTCAAGCCTTTTCAAATCATTTATCCAACCGCTACTGAATTTTGTTCAGTCTATTACTCGGCGAGTAGTAGTTCGGGTCCATATGCATATTGAGCTTCTATCTCCTGGCTGCATTGATTGTAGCTCTAACTTACATTTATGAGAAGCAGGCGCTGATGTATCCCTGCTTTGATAAGGCCAGTCAAGTTGCATGCCAGGGTAAATGGTTTTTTGCGCATTTCTTGAATGCCTTCCGAGGGCGGATGTGGAATATGGGTAGAAAGTTGCCAGTCTCTTTCTCCTTCAACTCGTGCACTCTCGAGAACAAGAGTTCAGGACATCGGTCTTCTATTATGAGTTCGTGAATCCGCAGGGACGGTGCGCTTAAATTTCCCACCGTCGTTTTTCCATTCCCCACAGATCATGATCGTACTTTGGTTTTAAAAATAGCAATATTACACCACCTCGGAAATTCCGAAATCAGCCTTTTATCGCATTCGAGTGACCGATGTATTAATCTTTACCGGTGCGCCTAATGGCCTAACCGGCTCGAAACTGTGGCTGCAAAGCTCATGAATTACAAATCAGAACATTGTCTTCCCGCGAGAATATAATTGCCAAATCAAAGCTCTCGACTTGACGCGGCCAACTCGCCGCAATTCTGATGCATTTTTCTCGTGATTTGAAAATCCCAACTCCAACGGAAAATCTCGTTCAGCGCGACGTGGATTTAAACTCGTTTACGAACAATAGGACACGTCTCCCGCCCTCCTAGGGATTCAGGCGCTTCGCGCCAGTTCAACACCTCTCCCTCCCGCCCGAGACGCATCTCGGGAGTCCCCGGTGGAACTTAGTAAACCGCCAACGCCGGGAGCGATTTCAAAAACGTCTTGTGGAAAACCCCGGACCGTGCGTTTTCGTTTTTCGACCAAATTTCGTGTACGTGACTTGAAATTAAGCGTAGAGGAGTCAGACGAAGAGAAGCGGGAAGGAGTGTATTACAGTCGAACCCCTCAGAACTCATACGGCTATCACCCTATACTAGTAACCCCTTCAAACCCAATGCAACAGAGTTGGTGGGCGGACGTGACCGATGATCTTTCAATAAACAATAATCTAAAGGCACACGCGGAAACATAACCCATGAATCTGACTAAAAAAGGAACCTTCGGGGTATGGGAGGACAGCGATCATAAATAATTGAGACTCGGACTGTCATGCGCAGCAATGACCATAACCAAGTACAGTAGTACTCGGACACAGGCAGGCGGGATTGGTAGGCGACGAGACTTATAGTGATGGATATCCGGAACGCCCATCAACTGCCAAGTATCGCTGCGCCTGCGATTCGGGGCGGAGCAAGTGGTGATACGCGGCGGCCTGTCCATCGGCTAACCAGTTCATAGACAGCGTTTACGAGCATGGCATGTCTGAATGCAGAAGTTTAAGACCTTAAACGAGCGATGGGTGTCACTTGACCTGAGCGTCAGATGCTTGTTCAAAATTCAAAATTGTCCCTATTTGTCCCCATCCTGCTCTCGTCTTTATATAAAAGGCAACGGCGGCAAAGTCAATACCTCAGTTCAATCGACTGCACCAGACTTCCTTCTCCAACCACCCTCAAAGATGCAGGTAATTAATATACATCCCTAGACGAAGAAGCAAAACTCACCCATTCGACGGTTCAAAACCACTTCGCTCGTTGCCATCGCTGTCTGGTTGGCCGGGGCCGCCAACGCATCCACGCTCAACGCCCGCGGAGTCGCACCCATCCCCCAACAGGCGGCAGTCGCTCACGTCTACATCCACCCCATCCTTGACTCCAGCCTCTGTTTCACCCCGTCAGGCGTGAACCAAAACAGCCAGGTCGTCCTCTCCGCCTGCACCAACAGCGCCTCCCAGATCTGGGGTGTCAACACCCTCGACAACGCGAACGTCGTTCAGTTCCAAAACGCGGCCAACAACCTGTGTTTCGAAATGAATGCTGACCCGTTCAGCGGCCAGATCGTCTCCGTCTCGGGTTGTTCCAACAGCGATGGCTCCGGGCGCCCCGTCAGCAACACCGAGTTCAATACGTCACCGCAGACGATCACCGCGGGCAACCTCCCGATCGTGCTCACAGCGATCAACAACCGTATTCATTTCACGGACAGCGGGTTCTGCGTGGACCGCAGTGGCAATGGCCTCGTTTTCAACCGCTGCAACGGCGCTTTGAGTCAGACTTGGTTGTTGACCGCTGCTTAGTGTGGGTGCCTGTAGCTATTAAATTCCCACCGAGCTACCGTTTTTTCTACTTATACTTAGTTACTTTACCGTCGTTCAACTTGAATTTGGGATCTTTTGAGTCAATCAATAATGTTTGTTTTGGGCAATACAGTCCTTAACCGGGAAGCGAAACGATCGGGCAAAATCGTGAATTACTCTATGATGGAGACTCATTTCTACCCGTTTTCTTTTTCTAATCAATGTATCAACTCTGTGGCTACATTAATATAAGAAGATTTGAGTTAATTGGTGCAAAAGTGGTGGAGAACGAGCCGGATTTAGTGGAGCCATCAATTTTGATGGATTCACTAGGAAGCGAAACACTACATAGTCACGAATTTTGCCTCAGGAAATGATTTTGATGACATGGGATGGCCATATTCGCAATTTGTGGCCCTCAAAACCCCCGATATATGCCTTGACAATGAAATTTATGTGCAAGAGCTGGGAAGCGGCGACTGCTCAAATGGTGAGAAAACTGGGCCAAACAATGCTCCAAGACATCCGGTTTTTTGTGCTCTGGAATATCTCCCTTCTCAATTCCTTTGATGAACATGAGTTTTAGATAGTATACAATGCTCCTAAAAAAATGTGGCCCTCTGAGAGCTACATATATTCCGAACATTGGGGGGTCCCAATTGGGAAAGTTCCGGAAAAGCGCCAGCCGCCCATGTGGGGGGGTCCGGAAAAATCAGGGGAACAATATTGATTGATTCCCCAGGACGTTTGGCCTTGTATTGGCGCCGCTGCGGCCGAAACAGTCCGAAATCCCATCTTTCCTTGCTGGCACATAGTTATACATCGGAAAAGCTTCCAGGTGGGTGCAGTAAAATCTGGAAGGTGATTCTGGTGAGATTCCACTTTTCGCTTCAGTGATTTGGTCGAGAATCCGTGCAGCGCTGGAGTGTTCTTTATATTCCTGAAGGCTTGATCTGCGATGCGCCCCATCAATGCTTGCTGGCACATGGATAAGTTGGGGGAAAGCTTGCATGTGGCCGAAAAATCAGGAGTGAGATTCCGGTCAGTTTTCAGTTTTCGTCTGAGTGATTTGGTCAAGAATCCGCCAGGTGGTGGGCCATCCATTATATTCAGGCCCTGCAGCACCAGAGGCAGGGAGTCAGACACCGGAAAATGTTGCAGGTGGCTGTGTAGAAAAATCAGGACAGTGATTCTGATCAGTTTCCACTTTGGGGCTGAGTGATTTGATCAAGAATCCGTGCAGTAGTAGGCTGTTCATTATATTCATATATGGCCCTATATTCTGGGTGTGATCAATGCCTGCTGACAGATGCTTAGACGCTAGAAAAGCTTGCAGGCGGATGTGCAGTTAAATCAGGAGAGTGACTCCAGTCAGTTTTCACTTTTGGTTTGAGTGATTTGGTCAAGAATCCGCTGAGTATCATTATCCTCATATGTTGTGTATTGCAATCAATGCTTGCTGGCACATGGTTAGATGGCGGAAAAGCTTACAGGCGGATGTGCAGGAAAATCAGGAGTGGGATTCCGATCAGTTTTCCCTTTTGGTCCTATAACTATTTAATCCGTCTCATGCAATCTGACTTTTTGGGGATTTTGGTCCGACCTGGCTTTTTCGTTAAATTGGGCCTGATCTGGTTTTCTTTAACAGGCTTGTTGCATTAAAGAAGACAACCTCGCCTCAAATCGGGGAAACCTGGCATTTTTTGAGTACCCTAACCTGAAATCATTGCCTGTTCTACAGGCACCCTACTCGTTTGCCGACCCGTTTCGAGGGTCAAACCGGATGGACATAGCCACCGTTTTGACCCTCTAAACGAGGCGGTAAACTAGTAGGGTCAAGACAGTGGGGCAAAGCCTTAGGGGATTGGATTCCACTACCCCAATGTCGACGTTGAAACTTTACGCTGTAGCGGGGATTGGACACTGTGTTCCACACAACGGCAAGCCTCAGTGCCGTCGGCGTGATCCGGGCGGAGTTTGAAAAATGGTTAGATTGTCACATCGCCGGAGCAACACCGGAGGAAAGGTACTGATGGACGGAGCTCGGAACTCATGAGGCAGGGCGCATGCAAGGCGGGAGGGCGGGGGCGATCAAAATAGTCATATAATAACGGAAATAGTTGTAAAGGTACGACTATAATACTAAAGTTGTCGTGCCTCAGTCAAAACCGACAAACAGTAACCTTAGTACCGGCAATTTCGCACACAAAAACCTACTAGTAGGTGAAGACACATAGCTCTACAGACTACATACACACGGCCAAATGCAAAATTTCGGCCGGCCCGAAAATGTAACTTAAATAATCAGTTTCAGAAACCAACTTAAGGAACCCTTATTTTGTACCTTAAATAATTATTTTCAGGACCCCCTAATTTCTGTTTTCACCCCAGCCGGGAAAATCCACGCCTTAAAGAACACATGTTTGGAGGTCAAATTGAAGCTATTTTTGGAACTGAAGAGGAGACACAAAACTAGGATGTTTTTGGTACCATTTTTCTATCCGCAAACACGAGGTTTTGGTCAAGCTAAAATACCTGGGAAAACTTGGCTTGTTTGAGATGTATGTTTTCCCAGAAATTCCCAACGATCTCACTTCACCTGCTGCTGCGACGCGCGGCAACGAAGACATAGGTGATATACGTGCCGCGGGCGATGGGCGCGAGGGGAGCGGTCCATATGACGGTTCCTTTGTACAAATAAACATTTACGCGTGCGTGCCTATATTAGCGCGCGCGCGACCTATATTAACACGCGCGCGTGCAGGTGTTATATCAGTAATAGGTATGGCATAGGTGTCCTGAATATATATAATGTGTATGCGATATAATCAATACAATAACGGTCGAATGGGAGTTGTAGGCTCAGCCTACCGACCCCACAACTGGGATCTCAAATGAACATAATATGCGACGAAACAGATCAACGGTAATGACACGATGATGTTCAGCTGACGGTACTCCCAGCACAAGTGGTCATACAGTCTCTCCCAAGTGAAGGCGAATCTATGTACCGAATCCAGAGAAGAAAGCAGAGAACATGGGGCTGTATCTTCTTGTACAGCTCACCAATGTACCTGCATGCACGGCTAAGCTAAGGGAATAAGTAAGCATATGAAGGTTGGCGAATGACGACTCAGACTTTTCGAGGCGGGGAATTTAGTCTGGTATGTCTGTATGCAAGTACGTTAAGACTCGTGACTCCGCCCACTCAGGCAACAAATATTAGGGACAACTGGATACCATTAGATGCAGTAGCAGTAGTATTGTAGGTGATAAAGGAGCGGAATGGGAGCACAAGTAGGAGGTATACCGGGAACCAATTAAACGAGATAAGTTTCGTAGTGTAGTCCGTGAAAAGGAGTGTGATGTTAGAACGAGCAGAACAAAAAGTTTCGTAAGTAAGGGTAAAAGCTGTTGTCCACAAAGAGCAGTGATGAATTAGAAGGAGCAAAAGGGTGCTGGTGTGCTAATGAAAGGCCCGAGGCAGAAACCTCCGAAATCAATCGGTCTTGCGGCGCTTCCAGGGATTGCGGGCAGTCTGGCATGGGGGGGAAGCCATGACATCTAGAATATTATCAAATGAGCGTTTGCGGGAAGGTTCCCCCAAGTTGCCGTATTCATCAAAATGGTCGAGAGCAGCGGCCGAGGCCGCGTAGAAGGCATCGTCTGAGTACGGGAGGGGAGGTGCGGGGAATACTGTTGTTGCCGAAGACGCAGACGTGGGCATGGAGCTGGGGTGCAACGTTGCCGCAGAGGTGCTAAGATTGATGCTCGGTGCCGACGATGTGGACATGGACACCGTCGTGGATGGACTGACATGCCAGGCCGCTGTAGAGGCACCGGAACTGGCACTGGGTGCCGATATCATGGAGGTTGCAGGGGCGGTATTTGCGAACCCACTGCTGGAGAGAGCGCTGGGGATGTTAGAGGCGATGTTGAGCCTGAGGTTGGTGGTATTAGCTGCTGGAGCAGCGACAGTAAATGCCACGGGGACAGGGACTGGAGCGGGTAAAATGAGCGTGCCAGAGACTACAGCTATAGGTGCGAGGGAAGCCAAGGCAGGTGTCAGAACAACGGCGCTGACTATGGGAGCAGGGACATCAGGCGCAGCTTCTAAAATATGACTCGTAATTCCATGATGTCGCTGTCGTCCGTGTAAAAGAGGGAGTCGGTTTCTACATTGAGAAATATTGAGCTTCAAAAAGACAGTACAATAGGAATAAGCCCACTAGCGATGGCGGCGAGCTCCGGAGCGAGCTTGACTTCTTTCTGGGGGCGTGGGGGTTGATTAGAGCCGGAAGGTCCTGGCGGATCATTTGTTAAGTAGCTGTACAAGTAAGGAGCCTTGCATACAACCCACCTAGGACGGAACGGTCCTCCTCATCTGAGTCTGACTGGATGCTAATAGCCTCTGGTTCACCCTCATCCTCGGTGAGAGCTACGGACCACACGAGAAGTGGCTAAGTGAGACCTGCAGCTTTGGACGTTCTCTCCCGAGCATTTGCCAGTGTCGTCCGTAGGTGGGGCACACCTAGCTGCAGGTAGACGACGTGTGAGGGGTTTTGAGTGTCCACGACGCCGTGGACAAGAGGTGAGGCTGTGTTGGTAACATTTGTTTGGCGATAGTTGATCAACATCAGCCCTCTCTTGTCCTTTCACGAGCGGGTCCTAGCGGTCGCCCTCGTCTCGCTCCTCTCGTCCAAATGTTGCAGGATACATATCATCCCACCTGCGACACTAGTTTTTCCTGCACCACTCGCTATCCAAAACTCCTCCCAACTTCCGCCCATCGGCACCCGTTGTCACAACTACATCTCCAGAACCATCCCTCTTCATGCTCTGTCCATGTTCAGCGGAGGACAAGCACACAATCCTATACAACCTGGGTCTGTCCGAAGCGCATGTTATCGGTCAAATCGACATGGGTGTATTGTTGGGACCCAAATACCAGTTTTTGGAACTCGGAGGGCGAGTTGTCTGCTAATTGTGGTGAAGGGTGCGTGCCGTGTGCACTGTACAAAATTTTGTAGCTAGCTGTAGTCATATCTTGATGTATTTCCTATTACTTTAATATATGTTCCCCGCGTGCACGGCTTTGGGGTCGCGCGCGCGCAAATGTTTATTTGTACGAAGGAACCGTCATAGTCCACGCTCGCCAGGGCCTGCGCGCGCAGGTCAGCCCACACGGCGCTCGCGATGCGGACCGCTACTGCGATTGCCTCCTCGCCGCCCACGCCCACATGTCCCGCGACGAGGAATCAAAGTCCCACTCAACCACGTCTGTCGCAGAGCCCGCAATGGGCGCTGACCGAAAAGCGCGCTCCGGACGGACGGATGGGCGGCGCGCGTGGATACACGAGATGCGGCTACAGGGAGGACGGTGGAGGATTGAGTACAGAGCGGCCAAAGTATACGGTCGGGAACCAATGCGGGCGGGCGGCTGGAGTCGAATATAGGTGTGGCAAGGAACTGGGTCGCGCCGGTGAGTGGTGCTGAGAGGGCAGAAAAAGCGCTGGGGGCCTGCGAATGTGGCGGTGGACAGAGTATGCTCGATGGTGTGCGGGGAGTCGTCGGCGTATAGCGCGAACGGCGTAGAGAAGCTGGGTGATGGAGGACAGCGTCACGGTGGGGAGCTTAATGTGCAGGAGCTTAAGCATTGGGGGCAGTCGAGATCATATCCGACGGTAGACGTGGGATTCCGCCGACACTGCTTTCGCGGAGGAGGAAAGCCGGAGCGCGAGCTGTTGGCGGGGAGGATGCGTTGCTGCGAGATCAGGTAGGATCCATTCTCCGGCAGAATCGCGATGTGCCGCAGTCAGTCGAGTCCTGTAGACACGGCGGAGACCCATGTAGGCCGTGCACGCGGTGCAAGAGGACTACGCGCAGAGGAAGAAAGACCTGGTTAGGCTGGAAGGGCGAGTTTGAAGTTGGAACGCGGACTTTACGTACCTTCGAGACGAAAAGGCACTGGGAGCAGGGTTGCAGTCGTGGGATCCGTGGGTGGTCAGTGGTGGAACGGAAGTGTGGGTGTTATGGATATACAGACTTTGCCTATACTCCTCTAACGTTGGTCATTTATTGCAGCATTGTTGTCACCATGCGAGACGCCGGACATTCCCGGTGTGTGGGAATTCAACATAAGTCACATGGTCATTCAGACTGCCAGGCTCCGAAGCGACGCTGGAGTCATTCTCAGGGAGTGACTCACTCTGAATCCCTTTGACTCCCTACATATATAGTTTATAAACCGAATGTAGCCCATCATGAGAGATCTATCTTTACTCAATACCATCATCTTGCTTTCCCAACTCACTGTGTGAATTAAGTGACTTTGAACTGAAGCTAACAGAGCTTATTCAAACTAGCTACGTTACCTTCCAGCTGATAGCTCCACGCTCATCTGGAAGTTAGCGCTCCTACTGTCCTAAGCAAGTAGTAAGACGGTTTACGCCTGCTTGCGCGTCACTTGACGTATTAAATTACTCAAGTTTCGGCAGTCCTATTTGGATTCAAATCAATTAGTAATTACTTAAGTGAAGAGATTTCAGAACTAATAACAGATACTAAATTCGCAATTAAGCCGAATTTACCCATATCTCTAACAGTGGGTAGCGACCTGTGCCGGAATCCTTTGAACCGGGTCAGTGTGGTAGCTGCAGGTGTTCGGAGAAGCAGCGAGATCTGTGAAAAGCATCAACGCTGGAAAGCGGTCGAGAGGAACGGAATGGAGGGATAGCCTCGTAAAATTCATCTTGCATGCAGCAGGCGACAACAACATATTAAAATAAACACATACCAGGATGAATGAGACAAGAGGTAGAGGCTGGGATTCTATTGGGTAAGCCTGAACTCCAAAGCAGGGGGTCCTGGGTGACTAGCGGCGGTCGCCACATGCTCCATCGCCATGATTTTGGACACAAAATGATCTGTCGGCTCTAGAGGAGTCTTGAGTCAAGTGTAGCACATATAATGACTGTGAATACGAGACGCACCGGCGGCGCTGAGGGCGACAAAATGGACGAGAAGTTTGGAAAGTGGATAGGAGAGAGGTTGTTCTTGTTTGGCATCGGCCTCTGATTGTTGATCCGCTTTTTCTTCCACCATGGAATTCCTCGTTCTTACCCGCCACTCTTACCTGCCGCTCTCATATTCTACTCATGTAAATTCTGGCTGTTTAATATCATTTTTACCTTTTTCAACCGACTGATCAGAACTCAGGCCGGCGCCAATTTTTGTCGAACATTTGTTTGCTGTATCTTTTCAATATAGACCTTATTAGTTGGCTTTTTACCAAGTCACTGTAAATTCTCCCATTGGCCGAAAAGTGTGGAGTAGCCAATCAGATCATTTACAGCGACCTCGCACAAAGTCAACTAACAAGGTCTTATGCGACGCTATAAATTAGGACGCTCTTGGGCTCTCAATATTCATCTCACTACCTCCAATATTTATTCTCGTGATTCAATCTCAGTAAATCACATTTCTCCTCCCTCAAGGTATGATTATCTTTGCCGGCGGCTTTCAAAATATAGCAATACGACAACGAACCAGGTGCGTTTCCCCTCTCTTGGCCTAAGATTTTTTCTCCAGGTTCCCGTCTGTCAGCCCCACCTTGTGCAGATACGCTACTTCGACTTCACCGTCTTCGGCCCCGGATTAAAAAACCCCTCGTTGTAGGGCGGGGGCACATACGCCGGCGCGCCCGGCGTCTGTGCAAACGCACCACGGACGTCGAGCGTCGGGTCCTCCACGAGCGCCCACATGACGTCGCGCACGTACTTTTCTGCGGCGCGCGTGCGCCGTCTGCGATAAAGACAATGAATCTACTTCGAGCATTTATGCAATTGAAGGAGGAGGGAATGCATACCAGGAAGATATCCTTCGTATTGACCTTGGGTTCCGCAAGGTCCTGGTCAAGTAGAATCGCGGGGGTTAAGCGTGACGAGGGTGTTCTCAAAGCTAGGACAAATCGAAGTGCACTGGTTGGTATTTTACCCCCCCCCCCCGAAATTTGGTCCACCTCCCGGAAAGTAAGTAGGTACCGGGAAATCAAACCCGAGAGCCGCTTTTTGAACGTGATGATGGTGGACTTGAACACACGGTATCGGCGCATCAGTGGCTGAAGTGCGGCTTGCAACATCACGACGTGGTTCATTCGGAATTCTTCTTTACGACCACCACAGCCGAATTGCGGTCTCTGCCTCCAAACATAGAACGCACAATTATTTTTCAACTGCTGCTCTTTTGCGTTCGTGTCATCCCGCCTGATCTTCTTGAGCGGGTGATCGCAAACAAGCCGCCAGAATTTCTTAGCAACACCGTTGAGCATTTTTACATACAGCGCTGCCGGCTGGTCAAGGCGGCCTGCAGTCGCGTTACCAACGTGTTGATATTCAGGCCCACCGTATGGCTATTATACGCTCCGGCAACTTTGCGGTGTTTTCGACGCCTTACAATCCTCACTTTGGAACTTCTCCCCCTTAGTGCTGCTCACTGGCTCACAACCTCAGATTCTAACTTTGATGACCTGCATTTATATCTTGTCCTCGTATCTCATCGAGTGCGTACAATAGTGAGATGCTAGAACTCCGAAGATCTCGGAAAGGTGGAATGGCGGCTGTCGGACACCACCACAGTTTGAGCTGTTGAGGCCAACAAATAGTGGGTTTAAATTGGAAAATGAAGACGGTAAGTCCAGAAGATATAAACAAACAGAGATCTTCTGTATATATTTTCTTTGCACGGGATGCCCTAAAAATCGTGGAAGAAAACTCTTTTGGAAGAGATCTCAGACTTCAGTGCGGTGAAATTAATATGGCAAGGGGCTAGGTATGGCCGTAAAAAAAAAAAAATCGACATATATGGTTGTGCGCACGGCCCGAGGAATGCGCAAGGGGCCAGACATCTCGGCATTTGCCGTGATGCTTGGTAAAAAGTACAACTTCGCATGCCAAACGTTGGCCAAACAACTTACGCGCTCTTTGCCCGCTGTCAGCAACTCCGCCACAACTGACTTGTTTTCTGAAGAAAATCTGGTGCCCAGCCCAAGTTTCCACTTTTTCTCTGGATCTTTCATGATCAAGGACTCCTTCGAAGGCAAACGTTCGAGATAACCTGCTCAATGTGAGTTGATTCGTCTACACTGTCTAATCATTATTCAACTGACGGCTTTCAAAAAGCAACTCGGCAATGCATGTACGTTGCCATGGAGCTCCCAAAGTCGTCCAAATTACAGGCCGCTGCTGCCGTCGCTGAGAAGTATTCAGAATCCAGCGGCAAGGTTCTTCGCCCCGATTGGCGAGTCAGCTTCACCGATATTACTACTTGGCACGATTTGATGCTTAAATATTCGCGACAAAGCGCCATCACTAGAGCATATTCACACGACCCAAAATCGCTTCGATCTATGCTTTACTCATACACTACAGGGCGAATAGCCCATCCCGCGCCCCCATCAATTCATAAGCTACTGCGCACCTTCCGTCCTTGACTTCCCGCCTATCTTACTCCAGGCCATAAAGCATCGCCCTGCTCCAGTTAAGACGAATCACCCTTGATCGGGACACACAAATGCTACACCCGATACAGTCAGCGTCAGTAGTCCTCTGGCGAGAGATAACGGAGAAGAGAGGACGGAGCAAAGGAGGAAGAAGAAAAAAGAAAGGGGGAAGGGGGAAAGGGGAAAGGGGTACACAAGAGAGAAAAAAAGTACATTTTTTCCATCCGCATGCGCCGGCCGGTGTACCATCGTCCGACAATCGTAGCCGTACCTGCGCGTTCATTAGTGCTGATGAGATAAAAGGAAATACAGAGAACGGGAACGCACCAGCAATTCGTCGGTGGCACCCACCCGCCTGAAAATCATAAGATAAGGAACGTCAGTCTGTTGTCAAAAACAACCAAAGGGCAAGTGGGACGGAATGACGCACCCTTAATCCTCTCCTCCAACAACCACCTCCACACATGCTCGTCCAAAAACTTCGTCAGACATGGCTGGCAGTAGCTCTTGTCCTTGTCCCACCCATCCCACTCCGTCCCACTACTCGTTCTTTGACGTGCGGCGACATCGAAGACACTCGAGATCCACGCGCCCATCCAATCGTCCGGCGCCAGATCGTTGGTCAGCATTTGCGCCTGATGAAACGGCGCGAGCGCGACGTCCAAGGGCACTGTGACCGAAGTGCTGTTTTTGAGTCTATTTTTGAGGAAATGGATGGGGGGGAGGCTGAGGCGGTGCCAGTCTATGGATGGGTTAGATAGGACGGAAGGATGGATAGAGGACAGGGACACGCACTGGCTTCTGTGAGGAGGCTGAGCCCGCCGGGGCCAGCGCATTGTGAGCCTGCATGCATGCCATAAAATCAGTATCATCGTAGTATTATTCACAGGGAAAAACGAAGCGCACGTACACGTATCGTTCGCCCCTCTAACTTCATCCAAAATCCACTTCGTCTTCACCGCGGGGTCGTCCTCCTTCGGCGGCGTCACTTTGCGCTCAGCCCATATGATGCCAAGGGGGAGATCGTAGTACGCCTTGTAGAGCAAGACCTCCTCGCCGCCGTCTAGCTCGTACAGGGGGAACCCGATGTCGTCCTCAATAGCTTCGCGGTTGCGGTACTCCCAGGCTTGCGAGACAGCGCTGGGGCCGACGGCGAGGATGATGTCGAGGATGTTCTCCACTGGGCAGCGTCTCGAAGTCACACGAATGATGAATTAAGTAGACGGGACGGACGCACGATTATCCTCCTCATGGCAGATGCCTTTGAGGATGCCGCGCATGAATCGCACGACGGTGTACAGCTGCTGGAGCTCGTCCGTCGGTACTCATTAAGCACGGCCGTGCGCTGGCGCTGGATGAGTTTGACCCCATCTTCCCCGAGTTCTTCCAACTCGTCCGAGTCGAAGCGGTCCGCCGAGAACAGCCGCGAGTAGTGCCAGATGCGGTAGACAGCGCGACGGAAGCGCATGGACTCAATTGAGGTGAGGACACTGGTTCTGGAAGTGCGGTCTTTCTGCCTATGTGAGACAGTCGAACGTCAGGTAGATACATCGGAGATGCAAGTCGCACGTTAGACTGTAGATGTCCTCTAGAGTCTCGACCTCTTTCGATCTCTCTTGCAACATCTTCTTCTCTTCAGCCGTGATAACGCTCGGGCCGTGTTCCTCCGGGCAAGTTGTGGCCATCGTGTCGGGGTCACTGTGCTGATTATGCGTCCAGAGGCTCTCAGCCGTCCCATCCGGATTTGGGTTCCAGTAGGGATACCGTATGAGCCGTAATGCCTGTGGCAACGTGGGTCCAACAATATTATACGCCACTGCGCGTGTTATAGACTGTAACGAACATCCAATGGGGTCAAAATAGCACAAAAGGCGGCGTACTTTGGGGTGTGTCTGGAAGACACTGTGGAAAGCCTTAGAGACCAGGACCATCGACTGAAGAGTGCCAAATGTGGGACAAAAGGTCATTATACGGTCGACGATATCATCATCGACTGGTAGAGCGCTGAGGGCGCGCATCGTGGTGCCAGTGGTAAAGAAGTGTTGATATTGATGGCCGCGTAACCAAACAAACCCAAAGTGGTGATCCGCCGCACAGATCCCCTCTTTTATGTCAAAGTGCGCCCTTGCATTTCGCCTTCTCACTTTCCGGGTGTCTCCCAACTCTATGTTGATGGTTTTTTCTCCTCGGCTTGTTCTTGAGCATTCGATGTTCGACCAGCGCCGAGCGGATCATCTCCAAGTCCTTAGGGGCCGCCAGACCGGGTGGTCAAGAATAAGGTAAGTATCAGAAATCTTGGGAAGGAATATAATACCTGCTTTTCCTTGAAAAACCCCGTAAAGCTTGCTCCTTCTGAATCCCCGCCGGCAACCAGCAACCTCGGTCGTCAAAGGCTACACCACAAGCGTACACTAGTTCCAGTACTGAAGTCCTAGTCTAGTCTATGGATTTCGTCGAATGGTTAGTTGTAGTTGCTCTTTCGGGATTGGGCGAAATTCCTGCCACCAGTGAGACAGCAGGAACAACCAGTGGAAATCCCCACCAAGGCCGAGGGACTGGCGGCGTCGCTGATCCCCAGACTTTAGGAAAACCAGTAACGCAGCAGAGATCCTGCCACAGAGTCCCGAAGCCGAGCCTCCCACAATATCTGGGTGCCAGTGGCGCCGCGGACGGCGAGAGGACTAAACTGTCCCTGCAGGGAAAAGCGGGGTTTTCAGCTACGCATTATCAGAATGATAACATACGCTGTTGCGCGGCCGATTGGCCTGGGGGGTCCAAATGACGCCGCCCAAAGACCGGGGCCTGGAGCTAAATTTCGGCAAATCGTCAGCTGTTGAGGTAAACGAGGAACGAGTTAGAAATACTGTTGAGCCCATACACTCAAAGGAAATGGACTCGGAGCAGCCGGATCAAATTAGGCATGATATTTATAATTTATTGTTTTGCCTTGGTGGGCCTTGTTATGGTTTGATCTTTGTTTCGCCTTTCCGCGACAGTCACCTTTGTCCGCATAGCCATGGATCAATGGACGATAGGTGATGGTGGGGTAGGTAAAACTGCGTTAGCCGTAGAGGTAAGTGCAGCTAGCATTTCTCCATGCCCGTCAGGTTGACAATTGCATAGTAACTGCATAGTTTACACTCAAGTGTTTCGTTGGTGAGTTTCCATCTGGCTACCGTCTACCGACTGCATAGTGAATTTTCCGCCCCTCGCAGAGGTGTTGTCGTTTGATCAGCCAATCGCAATATTAGCCGCTCAGCAGACCTCGCACAGACTTACGATCCAACGATAGAAGATGCCTACCGCAAACAGTTTGTAGTGGACAACCGCATGTGTTTCGTTGAGGTGATTGATACTGCCGGTCGGGGTATGTCGCGAATCCGTCTTGTGTGCAGTCAATTATTAAATGCGACGGCTGTCAGAGGAGTATGCAACACTCCGGGATCAATGGGTGCGGTATGTGCCCATGTCTTCCTCACCAGTTCCTCCTAGTAACCGAGACCTGTGGCCGAGAGAAGGCCAACATTTCTACTGGCATACTCCATCACGTCGCGGTCAACCTTCGATAGGCTCGAGGTTTTCCGCCAGTCGGTGAGACGAGTGAAAAGGGGAGAAACAGTTCTCATGCTGGTCGGAAACATGGCCGACAAGGCCTTCGAGCGCGAAGTGTCAAAGGAGGAGGGCGCGGCCCTAGCACGACAGTTCGGCTGCGAATTTATCGAAACGTCGGTGAAAACAGCCAAAAACATGGAACGGGCTCTTACGAGTCTACTCTGTGCATTACGACAAACGAGAAACCTAGACTTAGGATCTGCTCCCACCCCTGAGAGGCCGAGAGAGGGAAAGCACAAGAGATGCATCATTTTGTGAGCTCGGATTGTATACTCCCTCGGCGCCGCTTGACCTGCGGCAACGCGAACCTACGCACTGGCGGTGTTATGATTCACCTGCTCAACTTCAACTTCCATTCCTTTATTTTACCTCCCTTGATGATACCATAGTCCCCTTTCGTTTTGACCTACTCCCTACACTGCACTCGATGTTCCCTCATGTTTCCGTCTTTATCATATCCCCAGATTTCGACTCTGGCTTGAGTTTTGAACATCGACATCGCGTCTGTCAACGTCTGCCTTTCGGTGATTTAACGGCGGCGTCACAGTTGTCGTATATGGTCGCCACAATATCAACCCGCTCTTCAAATCGGCCTGGTCCTTCCGGAATCTTCTTTGGTCTTGTGACAAACGAACAAGAGTCCCCGCTGTTCAATGAGTCGGGCAAACCACTGAGCGGCAGACCCCTTTGACATTTGAACAACCAATTTCATTGAAGTACTAGTTGGATCTGAACTACTCAATTACGTGCGTGTATGCATGTATACATAATAGAAGATGAATGATTTGAGGGGGCTGTTCCGAAACATTGCCCAGCGTGGGCATACGCGACAGCAGTAATCTTTGACGCAATGAATAAAAAGCTGTGAGAGAATTTAAATTCAGTACTTTGTTGGCTGAAGATGCAAAGACGTAATGAAACCCGCTCCTGTGACTTCTTACTTGTTTTGACGGTTGGCAAGCACATGCGAAGGCACTGGATTTGCCGTACCATTTGAAATGGGAAATTTAGCAATTTAGCACGTGTGAAATTCAGTGTTACCGCCCATGGCTAACCCACTGGAACTGACGAATCACACCCCCGAAATCCCGCCAGCCGCGTATTGAGTACCATGTGGTAGCCGAGGAGGCAGATAGCTCCTTACAAGGCTACAGCAAAAACCTGGATGTTCTCGCATTAAAATCAATAGGATGGATATTCAAGGGCAGGTTGAGTCAGTACGACATACCAGCACTCTGATCATCGATGTGGAAAACAAGCACTTGCAGAGACTAAGTGATTGGGAAAGTGTGGTTGGATCAGTAAATTATCGAAGCAGAAGCACATCGGCGACTTCCCTCTTATGTACAGGCTGGATTCAAGTCCAGCTAGGAGTGGAACAAATGGGCATTTTGCGGGTGCGACCTTGCCCAGATGAAAATGTCTGCGTGAGAGGCACCGTGGAGCCGCCAAGCACGCTCGTGAAAACTGTCCATTCCGATGAAATCTTTGATATGAATGCAGGAGGCTTCACGACACAGCTGGGCGTCGAGGATACAGGGAGGGACAATGGGAACACCAATTTTTTAGAAAGAAACTGCGCGGAAGCGGCATCGCACCGTGGCGCATGTTGGGTGCGCACAGGGCGGTTGACGGGAACGTAAAATAAATAAAAATGATACACCTTGCCGCAGACTTCGGCGACAGTGTGTCGGATCCCCCTGGCCCGAACACCACCGTTACCTTCCACGAAGCCGGCTGTGGTATCGGCGGGGGAAGGTGACGACCTTCACTTATACTGGTGTGCAGCAGAAGGTGGTCGTATCGGAGCTCAGCGTGGATTTGAACAAGTTCGGCACAATCGAATGGAATTATGGAAATGAACGGTACGGTGCCAGTTTTCAAGTGTCCATGTCTGCGCCGTTCAAATGAGCCATAAACCGTTCGCGGTTGTGCAAGAAGCAAGGAGCAAATATCAAATTAATAAGCTGTGCCCGGCGGCGTGCAGCACCGCTCTCAAAAGTGTTATGCTCCAAGCAATAGAGAGTTTGCGCATCAGCCACTGGAGCCACCTCGTGGCTTTTTTGACATGCGCAACTCGATGGCTCCACCGCCAAAAATATGACGTCAAGCCATTTGAATGGCTATTTTTGGCCGCAATGGCTTGGGCTGTCCTCATTCCATCCGAAGTTTGCCTGTTTACAACTTGTTTTCTCTCGCGAGTCTCCAGTCGACGGGGGTAACAGCATTTATATGTTAAATATGCTCCAGATGATGGCGGAGGCCATGCTCAAAATCTCAAGCCAAAATTAACCTGGTTGCGCAACAGCCACTGGAGCCACCTCGTGGCTTTTTTGACGTGCGCAGCCGAATGGCTCCAACCCCGCCAAAATAGCCCATTGATGGGAGAAGAGGCCATCGATGGCTGTAGACAACCGTACTAAAATCTATTCATGGCTAATCTAGACCTCAACTCCTGGACTGGGTAACAGTAAGTAAGGGACAAGATAACAGTGATATGCGTACGCGTTCATCCAATGATCTTCTTGAAGCCATTTTTGGAGAAACTCGGTTCGATCCAAAGACACCACAGACCGGACTGCATCGTGCATGAGGATATCGGACTCGGTGCTGGCGCTTTGGTGATCGTTATCCAGCTCTGGAAGGTCTGCCGTGGCATGCGCCATCCCATGACCGGAGGGTCCTCCACCGCCGGAACCTGCTCCGCTCCCGGAGGGGTTACGCCTGGGAACCGGCGAGCCGTCACGCCGCTCCAGGGGACCCTGGGACCCGTCCTTCTTGCGGTGACCGCCGCCACCATTGTCACGCAAGGGGCCGTCGGAATTCGAAGTTTGGATATAATGTTCGGCTTTGACGTGATTTTTGATGCTGAATCCGAAAATACACTCACCTAAGCTCTAGGATGAGTATTCACGGCACTAGAACACAATACTCTATTACCCGATTGAGTGAAATGATGGGCATTTGACGTGTACAGCCCCTCCGAAGACGGTAATTTATCACGTGAGTGATTCTCGGACCTAGCCGCCGAGTTTTCAACAACGTCGAGAACAGCCCGGAAAATTTGGAGATGCTGTAGGAAGGAGCGGGCACATAGGTAGAGGTGCCCTGTAACAAAACTTTGGGATTTGGGTCATTTTTGAAGGCGTGGGAGGCATTTTGATGGGGGTATGGGGGGGGGGTCTCCGAAGTCGACCTTAAAAAACTTTTCAACCCTATATCCATTTTTCGAAAGCCGATGGCCCCTTGTTGTCACGGTGACGGGGTGAGTATGACCCTGCTCACCATTGGCAATGGCGAGCACGGGTCGCGGGTCTGTACAGGGGTATGGGGGGTAGGGTCTGGCGGGTACGGGTACGGTACACCATTTTGGAAACCCGCGCATACCGTGACCCGGCCCGCGGGTACAGGGGGTATCACAGGAGGACTGGGCAACGGGAAACGGCATGGGCAACGGCATTCAAGAAAGTCGATTTTCTTTTTTTTCTGACTGGTCTCCGTACATAAGTTTTCCCACGCACCATATATGGTAATAGCTGACGTCTAACAGACTAATTCACCAGGACCTTGCACAGCATGCAACTGAAATAAGTGTTCTGCGTGTCCCCAGTATGAACAGGATATGTTATTGATATAGGAATATACCCAAGGTGAGCTAGGATCCCATTCCTGATGCCGTATCATGTCCAAAAGTTGAATTCGCAGTGCGCTCTACAGACCCGCGGGTTTGAGGGGTACGGGTACGGTACCACTCCGAGCGGACCCGCGCGTGACCCGTGCTTTTCCTTAGCCTTTGGGGGGTGGGCTTCATACTCATCCAGAGTGTCCAGATGGTATTGATGGTCATGATATCCACACGACTAATCCAATTCGACGGCAAGAGGTTCATGCTAGCTTGGAGCTTGGGCCCCGCATTTGCGATGACGAAGAAGGGGTTTGCACGAGACTCCACAATAGGCAAAGACTCGAAAACAGGGAGAGGGTAGAGCCCGATGGGATATATTTGATCGTAAGGGGGAGGCGGGGGGAAAGGATTGGAGGGGTCGGGAGTATCGGGGGGGACTGAAGTATCGGACGATTTCCGTCGCCAGATCCCGATATTGTCCTTGATAAGTTGGAGAGGCACTAGTCGGTATTTAAAACTTACGGCAGCTGGGAAAACCTAAATTCGTTGTCAATATTCAGAGTCACCAAAGTGCTGGATACTGTATACTTCTTTGTAAGTGCGTCCTTCCCGGGCAACGGTGAATTGGAAGATTTCTTGGATGACATGCAATTCCGGAAGGAGGAACCACCCCAGATGCGGGACGGCACCGCCACCAAAAAATTCCCTTCAAAAATTTCAGTTCTCAAATTCGTTCCCGCAACGATGCGGGAACGAAAAAGCGACGCCAATTTTTACTAGGAAAATCTCACCCAAACCTCGAGCCAAGTCTTGGCCAAGTCCGATCCCGCAACGAGCGGGAACGTTACAGCCCTCAAAAAATCGCTCCGCACCCTAAGAAAAATATGCGCGATGAATTCACAAAATTCGAGCAGCAACGCGCTCGATTTCATACTCCAACTCCCCCATTCTACGTCCAGTCGAGTTCCACTCACACCGACATCTCATCAGTCACGCCGTGACAGAAGCGTCTCCCAGGCATTTCCGTGGCAGTTCCCTTCTCGATCCAGTAAAACACTCGAGAATGGTTCCGGACAATTTTATTCACCAAATTTGGTTGATTCAAACACGAGAGAAACCGTATTACATATATACCATAATGTCAGTGCATTGACTGATGTGGAAAATTTTGAAGACTTTGTAGGCCAGTGGGCTAGCGAACTGAGCTGGTTAATTCAACACAAGACAAATCTCCTCATTCGAACCATTTTCTTTAGTCGTTAAGACGAATACTGCGCAAAGTCCCAAGGCATAACAATGCAATGTGTGGGATGAATTTGAACTGCAGAAAATGAACTCACATTGAGAAACACTTCTTTTACCGTTGTGTTTACAACTCAGTACATCATGTGGGGTATTTGAGTTCTCGTTCGACAGAGCAAGTATCCAAAAGTCATGCTGGAAGTGATGTTCAATGTCTCAAACACTGGACTACGGTGAAATTTTCGAAGCTCAAATGCACAAGCCAAGGTGATACTTGGCGTGGGGTGATGCAATCACGACAAACGGTTTGCGAGCTTGAAGCATGTTCCAAGACCCCGAGTGTTCATAGCATTGAATATAATCAGGGCTGGAGTTCTATGCACCCGGGACTCGTTTCAAATGCTCCAAATGTGTAACAATGAAGTGGTATTGAGAATCTGCCGTGCGCTCCATCATCGACGCAACATTTACAGAGCAACAAGGAATCGATTGGAGGTGTCCATAAGGTGTGCACAGAGACAATTTGAGGGCATTGGGACCTTTGACTTTGGTTAATTAAAGAAAATGATGTTGGCGGGTCAAGCCGACACAATGGCATGGCTTGATGGGCGTCAGCGGATCGGTTTTTCCCACCAAAACTCACGCCTACGCCCAGGCCCCATAAATACAATTCGCGCGGGCACACGGGGTTTTTACAAGCCAAAAGTAGTCTCAACTTCCTTGCACATCCCTACTCCTCATACATCAGGAAAACCGTAACCGAGCCGTAGTTGGCTCATAGCGACTGATGAGCTTGATGAGGAGGCACGACAACTTTAGTACTATAGTCGTATCTTTACGACTATTTCTGTCATTATATGCCTATTTTGATCCCCCCGCCCGCCCCCCGCCTTGCATGCGCCCCGCCTCATGAATTCCGAGCTCCGTCCATCAGTACCTCTCCTCCGGCATTGCTCCGGCGATGTGACAATCTAATCATTTTTGAAACTCCGCCTGGATCACGCCGACGGCACCATGGAAAAAAGTGTCCAATCCCCGCTATAGCGTCAAGTTTCAGCGTCGACATTGGGGTAGTGGGATCCAATCCCCTGTCACAGTGCACTAGACGATGTGCCGACGCGTATGGAACGCAGTAGAAAAGGTATATATCTACGCTACTACTGCCAATCAAATCTTTTAAATACCTTTAAAAAATGATTTTTTTTCATGTCACAATCTGATGTGGTTCCTCTGGACTGGTCACAGATGTACAGTAGGTTATATATTCCGGATACTTACGCCGTATCGCCCGCTCGCCGGCCTTGGAGGGCGCATCAGCCGCACATCAGCCGCACATCAGCCGCACATCAGCCCATCAAAATAGTCGATGTTTGATCAAAATAGTCATCACACTTACGACTATAGTACTAATATTGTATGTACTCCTTGATGAGATCGATGACGAAACACTGGTAGTTATTGTTGATGATATCGTAAGCTTCGGGCATCGCACCGATTACTGCCCTCCCTAGACGAGTGAACGCTTCGGCATGATTTCACGCGGTGGCAACGCAATGATGCGAGCGAGCGGAGTGCTTACCGGTGGCAACGATCGCGGCATCGTTGAACTTGATATACCCGACCTGCACCCTGAGCGTCCACTCCTTCCCATCCTCAACCTAGACTCGTAACCAGTCTGTATACAATGGCCGAAAAATGTGGCAAGCACTTCGGTGTATACAGACTGGTACAACTCGGGTTGTTGCATTGGGCTGTCCACGGAGTTTGAAAATTTGGTGAAGGCCCTGTTCTGGGATGCAGTTTGAGTATGAATCAATTTGGAGCACACATGAACTATTTTACTTTAAAAATGGCTCAATCTGTCTCCTCACTTATGTTTTAATCTAGCTTGGGAGAGTGGAAACAGCCATCAACTTTCGACCAGAATAGAGAGTTTGCGCACAAGCCATATGAGCCATCTGATGGCTTTTTTGCAGTGCGCAATTTGATGGCATATGGCTTATATGGCTCAGATACCCTACTTTCTTTTCTCAAATTGTATTGCTTACAAGTGAATTGCAGGTGATAGGACCACTTAGGATGTGCAAGTATTGTCCAATCCCCCAAACAACTGATTTGGATTCAAAATAAATTATATCAGTGGAATTGCAACTCTCCTGCAGCTGAACATGGATATTGGAGTAAGATGTGTGCAAACTCATGACATTGGCATCATTTAAGAGTTAAATTGACTCTGGTTCGCCTGAGACTTTGAAGCCATTAGCCATATGCTGCGCACTGCACATAAGCCATCAGATGGCTCATATGGCTGTTGCGCAAACAGGTTAATTGATGGGGTCTGATGGCTCTTGTGCGGGCCGATCACGGCACCTGCTAAAATTTGAAACTCCGGGGACAGGTCAATCACTTTCAACGAGTTGTACCAGTCTGTAACCACCGAAGTGCTTGCTACATATTTTCGGTATCTGGTTACAGACTGGTGACAAGTCTATCCTCAACCTTACCATTCTGGATATGCATGAACGCCACTCCACCTGAAATGCCTTTCGGGTTCAGTTCGTGGTAGTAGTCGCCGACCATGACGGCCCAGTGATAAGTCGGGTCGGGGATCGATTTGCCCGTCTCCTTTTCCACCTTGTCCAGTTCATCCTTGAGCAGACCACTGAGACCGATGCCGACCGGATGACAATCGATCACGACGGGTCGAGGGGGTCCGTCACGCTGCAGCTGTGGAGGCCACACTGCAGATCAGTTTGGCTGTGTTAGCACTCGATGTTGTAGCTTACGTGATTATCCTTGGCTTTCCTGAGATCATTGACCGCAAGAGCTTCGTGCCTCAGTGTGACGTCTCCAATGCGTAGGCTCGGCGGTAGGAAAGTAGTATCAGTGATCAGAGTCTCTTTTCTCTATAATATAATCCAACTGACTCGGGGGCCGCTAATTCCGAACATGAGCATTATGGCACACTGTCAACATTCTGCGACTTACAAAATAGGACAGGGACTAGGACCATCTAAATGAAGTGTTCGGAATAATATCACTCCGGGCCCAGAGCAGTGGGCGACGTCGGCTTGTCCCTTTAGCCGATTGTGTCAAACTTTTTCACCGTCTTACAAAAGAGTGGGGAATGGCTCAAAAATGCATTTCCACAGCTCAAAAAAATTATCTGTCTTTTTCTACCACTCACGTCCATGATCCAAAGCTTGCAGCTGACAGTTACCTTTTGGGAATACACATGTGTGAGATACTTCAGAATGCCATATTAAGAGTGCCCAAATATTACACCATTGTCAGGATGGGGAAGCTCAAGCCTACGCCAACCTTACAGACTAAGAACTATTGATATCTCACATTGTTCTCACAATTTATTCTCACTTGGGTTGAATTTGTGTAGGGTGTTGAATCCCCATGTTTGAAAACAGTGTGCTCAGAAGGGGGAATGGCTAACTAAAAGAGTCTGAGTCCTCAAAAGCGACATTTTCACATTGAGGGTAGTCCTTCGCACTACAAAAGCTATACCACGGAACCCTAAACACGAGATTTTGCACCAACCACGAGTTGAGTTGGCCTTGTTTGGCATGATTGATGACATCAAAATATTGCGGGTGGGAAACTCCTTCCTCATTTGGAGGGGTAGGAGGGGGCCTCAAATTTCGGTCTTAAAAAACTTTTCAACCCCCGCCGGGTCCGGTAAAAAATGACACGAGCTGACGCGCACTGACGCGCATTGACGTGGCGTCAACGAGGCGGGGACGCGGCACAGACGCGATGTGGCTGTGTCATTGACACGGCATAGACGCGCGGCCTCTAACTCTTTACCAAATGCCTCTACACTGGGCCAAGCTCAGACGAAGTTTTCTCATACCAATGTACTGTCTAAACCAAAAAAACTGCTTCTTAATTATTGGTCAGTTGGGTCGGGTAAAGTGACGTGAACTTGCGGCAGTGGAGGGGGTGTGTCCTAAAATGCTGCCACACCTTTTCAGTGACCTTCATTCATGTCCTATTACATGCAAAATCTTAGCCTACTGTAAAACCATAAAGCCAGTAAGGCCGACAAGCAGCACAGCCCTCTACTGGTTGCCAATAATCTTCGAGCTACGGAATCATGTTTTCTTGGGGCAATTCTTGGATATTCTCAGTTGGAAACAAAATTAATAAATCTATGAGTGTCCGGAAGCTGGATAAATCAATTGTAAAAGCATTCATCAAAATTTTGAATAAGTAGCTTTATTTTTTACCTCGCAATAGCCTTATATATATCCATGTCACCATACTTACGCATCAGCTGCTGAGGAAGAATCACTGACGGTTTCTCAGGCTTGAGGTGACAAAGTGCAGCACAGGCACATCAAAGATGCGTCACAGACGCACCTGTACCATTATGGATGAGGGGTAGATACACAAGAGGCTGAAGCCAAGCCTGCCATACATAACTTTAAACCCCAGGCCTCTTTGAACAATTCATACTCACAAAGGCATCCCAGTCAGGCCGTCGGGGAAGGATTCGACACAATTGAGTTACTGAGAAAATGTTGTGTCTATTGAAATCTGTTCGGGGGGAGGATCCCTTCACAGAGTTCTACAAATTCAAATAGATTCATAATAGATTGTCTACGTTAAAAGTGAGAGAGTCCTGACAGCTACATCGACATCACGGCAGACAATGCGTAGATAATCCAAGACATTTATCTCGCTGTCAAGCGAATACCCTGTCAAACTTGGCAAATTCCGCTAATTAAACACCGAGTCTCTCTCACTCCCTCCCTCCGATTCATGCTCCGTCCAGATCCTCCGGTACTCGCATCGCCTTATGCCGCAATATCGCCCGAGTTTTTTCAGCGTATATGTACAATTCCCCATTAATATTCTTCATCCACCGTCGTCCCCATCATCGTTGCCGCGAACTGAATTGACGCCAGATCCAGTGTGTTGAGTTCGAGCGTGTCGATTCGTCCGGCCCCTGCCTCGTGCAAGTTGAGCATCAGCCTGCAGAGCAGGGTTAGGGACAGGCTAGGAATGAAATGGAGGGTTAGCTTTGTGATAATTTGGAAACAATGGCAGAGAGCGGCACCTCGAGGTAAACCAGGAGAGGAAGCCCGAAAGGAGGATCTATCTGTCGCTCAAGTCGAAGGCAAATAGAAGTCTGAGAGACGCACGTCGCCAAGCTGCGGAGGCGATTGCGAATGAGGGGAACGTTCTATCCGGGAACTGTCCATGACTTACATAAAATGTCGAGATATTCGCTATAGTGGCCAGGACGATCACCCTATATCATTTTGGTCAGTCATTCATTCTACTCCAGCCTGAAAAACACACCCAAAATACATGCTCCCTGCGCACCCATGAACACAGCCGAGTCAGAAGACAGTAAAACGAAGGGGGCTGTCAGGCACACAGACCGTCCTTTAGCATCCTCTGGATTAGCGAGCCGGCGTATAGCCGCGATGTATGACGCTGCACGTATGCTTGTCGGACGGTCAACGCGAACACGAGCACATCGCAGGCGAGTCTGAATTAAACGGGCCGTCAAATTCCAACCGCGTCTGACGAAGTTGAAATGCACGGACATGACCATCCAAGCTTTTGCCAGATCTGGAGCAATCAGTTGAATTGAGGCGATTAACCAAGTCACCTACGTTCAGCCCTGTACGTGGGACGTCAATAATAATATCGCCATGATCTCAGAAAATCAATTAAATCTCTCACGTAGAGCGCGGGTATGGCGTGTTACATCCATTTAATCCAGGTGCTGCAAGGTTCTGTGCAGGGCCGTCAAGCTTAACGGCCCCCACCTGGACGCATTCAAGTCAGCCAGCCTCAGTTCATTTATTTAAGTGGAAACTGAATTTCTACTCACCACTGCCAGGATCCCGCTGATACACACCAGGGCCAGGAGCGGAACGAGCACCCACATGTTCCTGCCGTACATGGCGAAGACACGGATACTGAGTGTCGCTGAGGCAACATGAATTATATGACCGAGGGCCCAACGTGGGTAAGCCGTGCTCACTTTCAATGAGAACCTCCTGGCCGATGATGAAGATTTCCCAGACGGTCAGCATCCTGATGCAGCTTTCCGTGGGATCCGTTCAGTATTGGGAGAGGCGGTAACAAGGACGCAGTTCTACCTACCTCTTTGAAAGGACGTAAAATCGGACTTGATTGAGGCCACAGGAACGGAGCAGCAGATGCTTGAACACACCTCATGGCTTAAGGCGCCAAAATAGAACACCGACACAATGATGTTCCCGATAAGCCCGATGTATCTGGCTGCGAGGAACCAGCAGGTGCTCGGCCGCAGCTTGGTTAACCAGATGTATTTTACCTCCTTGCTGAAGGTCAGGAGGTGATCATAAATGACAATGACTATAGCATGAAGTGAGGCTTTAAAACTTAGTAGTATTAGCGCACTCACCGAGGCCGGCGAGGAAGACGTAACGATAAATTCGACTAAAGGTTAGCATAAGCATGAACTGATGTAGATGTATGCGATGCAGGCACGGACTAATCAGAGGTGAACGTAGCATAATCCAGGTCTGTTGAATCTAGCAATGCCTGCAATCTGGAGTCAGACATCATGAGAACGGTGGGATCTAATGTGGACAGTGGACATGCGGTGGTTCAGCTTATTACTCGTTCTATTAAGATTTACTGCCCAATTCGTTGGGGTGTGTTTGGTTTTATCCCCTTGGAGCTTACTCCACAGCTGCTCGAAATTTTACAGCTTCAGCTTCGTTAACGAAGCTTCCTGATACTGTACTAGTGCTGTGTTGCTGTTTACGCGCGGCCTGGCCGACAGAATCTTTGGGTGTAAAATGAACTGCACTGTTCATTTCCCACCGGCTCGAGAGATCCAGACCACCTAAATTCTGAACTGCCAACAAGTCTGCATTAGGATCATTCTGGTTGGCAGGCTCATCATATGGGCTGTGCATATAACGTGCCACCCATCTTTCACTGACCACATGTCCATGAAATACACCACTCAATGCTCGCTCAAAAGGGAGAGCTGTCTACACGCGGCCTGGCCGACAGAATTTTTGGCTGTAAAATGAACTGCGCTGTTCATTTCCCACCGGCTCTACACATATGACTAGTTCATTTGGCTACCCAAATGAACCACACAAACAGCTCAAATTCAAACGAACGTGATCGGACTTTCGTTTCTAAAGTTCTGGTTACGAAACGGAAACAGCGCGACGTCGCTGTCTTCTAGGCACCCAAACCTTGACTTTCCATTAACCGCATCCTCGAACATTCACCATCTATGGTGCGCATCGCTTAGTCACCGCTTAAATGTAACTAGTCCCAAATCGGCCGACAGCCGATTTTTTTTTTTTTGTGTACCTCTGTGGCCGCTACCCTTCACCAGATTTTGCACTTCTGCCTTATACATCATTCCTACTCTCTACTCTCCGCACATAAGCTCTATAGTCAACGCAAAACATCGAGACCATGGGCAGAAAACCGAAATATCTCCGAAATGCCGCAGCAAATGCCCGAGCAGCACGACACAGGCAGCAAGGCTCTGCCTCAGCGCAAGCTCTCGCCGACGAATCAGAGCATGAAATCGGAGACATACGTGGGGTGAGCACCATGCTCCACGAAGCCCCTTAACTGGCGAGCATTAGTTTAATTCAACACATTTAGGTGAATGGGCCAATAAAAATGGAAAAGTTGTCGGAGCCTACATCATGCCTTCGTGGGGGATCGAACCCTGTCCCTCAATACAGTATTTAGGCTAGTGAGACGAGCACCAATGCTCTACGAAGGCCTATCCTCTGGATATTGATTGTTCTGGAAGACTGCACTGAGTGCGAGTCCGCGCGGAATTGGCTGGTCCCTAACTCGCACTAAAATTTAATGGAATCAATCAAGCCGAAATGAGTGCTAAATGGTACGTTTTGGTGCTCAAGAAATCAACACCGAAACCATTGGTTTGAGCAGCAGCTTAGGCAGCGCTAAAACCAATTGGTTAGCATTTCAATCCTATTGTTCCAGGGACATCCGGTCGAAACGGTGGCCGAAACGTATGCTTTCGCCCCGAACATTTAGTTTCAGAGCTCTCGAAACTAATGGTTTCAGTGTCGCCGATACCTGGGTCTAAACTTACCATGTCGAACTCCTTTTCCTCTCGACGCATTCCACCTGATTTCCGGTGTGATTATTCAATCGAAATGCAGGGGCAATCTATAGTAATGGGCTGTTCAGAAGATGGAAGGAAAGAAACAATGGAGTGCCACGGAATTTGAAAGATACAACCAAGTACGAAGAGGAGTAATCCTCAAATTTTAAATCAATTCGCCAACTCTAGACGAAAGCTGAATCACCATCAAGGTGCGCTGCGCTGAGTTGCCTTACGTTATCATTCGATACATCTAGGTGAATGGGCTAATAAAAATAAAATGATTCGATGCTCACGGCCATGCCGTCGTAGGAAATCGAACCCTGTTCCTCAATTAAACTGGGTAGTAATTCTAAATCAACCCATGAAGGCGAGGCGAGCACCATGTTCTACGAAAGCCTGGCTCACTCTGGAGTAACTCGCGTATGTGCGGTTTTTTTTTTTTTTTTTTTTGACGGCGTAACTTGTATTGTAAATACTGTTGCACGCAAACGGCCCTGGTGCTACCAATTAATTTGTTACTTGGGAATCCTTTCAATCAGAAAAGCGGGCTGTCTCGTTCTGATTCGTGTTTCCGTCACCTTGAACTTGACCGAGCGCCTCTAAAACTTTTGTGGGCAGCATATTGTCTAGTAAAGTTTTCAGTAAAGAAATGAAACTGTAATATGCGAAAATAAGCTGCTCTGGAATATTGCATGTACGTTTCTTTCATTCCTTACAGGCCCAAGCGGGACCGGACCGCATCTGGCCGGGATCAGCGCCACCGACAAACACGCGTCCACATCAAATCTCTTCCTCACTTGCAACGAACGGGTTGTTACCTATATCGCGTCTGGGCTCCGCGGCTAACGACGGGGGATTGCTTAGGGTCTTTAACCCTCCTTGTACTCGATCCTTGAGACCCTTGGAGCGGCTCTGCCCATCTTCCCATTGTATCTGGCGTTCCTCGTAATCCCGGCGGATTTGGCTTGTGAAACCCGCTTCGTTGGCTCGCTCACCGCCCGAGAATGCGTCAAAGTCTCCCCTCGCCACCTTGCCTGCCTGCGCAAACAAGTAGCGGCATTCGACTAACGTGAGTCCTGATCCACCTCTTCCTTTTCTCGGCTACATTCCATTCGCCATCCTCCCTAGACTTGCTTTCTTCGTAACCCTGCGCGCTAACGCGACTCCCCCTTCGTTTAGTCATCCTTCTAAGTCCAGTCATAAACGTGGTTGTCCCTCCCTCCCCCATTCATCGAACGCCGAGACTCCCGCTAACGGCCTGGATTGCGCGCCGTCCACCCCCCGCATCTCGTCTCGCCCGACAGGTCCCAGCGTCCGCTCTCCTCCATATTCTCGCTGCGTCCTAACACTCCCGGCTCCCGTCCAACGGCCATTCACACCGGCTCAATCGGGCTTGTGTCGACTCATGGCGTCCTCGCTATCGTACCCCGCCCTGATTCCCTCTCGGGAACCCTTCGTCGCATCTTCCGCAGAGCCAAACCGCCGCCGGCATTACACTCTTGCGTTATCACGTCCGTTCAATACTTTCTTCCGGCGCGCTGTGTCTGCGTTCCGTGCGGGTCCTTTATCGTCGCGTGTCACCGTCCTCGCGCAGACATGCAGCTCGGTGTGGACTTGCGCAACAACCTCTCCGCGTGTCAGCTCCACCGTGCCACGCATCTTCTTCCCTTCGGCCGCGTGGTCGGTGGGGCGGGTTACTTCTCGGCGTATCCGTGTCTCCTCCCGTCTTCGCTCCCTCGTTCGAGGCCTTCGTCGTGCAGGCGTGCGGCTCGGGGTGGACGTCCGCCACGCGCTCACGTCATCACCATGCGCCGCGCCCTCCTCGCCTCGCCGTGTTGGCAGTAGCGCGCCGCCCAATCTTGTCCCCTCCGTCCGCGTTATCTTGCTTCTCCGCCGCGTCCGCCCACTCCTAGCGTGTCAGCACCTCCTCGCGCCGTCGTCTCCTCCGCACGCGCACGCCTAGCCGTGCGGGATTTCACCACCGGCCACAACATTCGCGCCGCGCACAGCTTCACGGATCGAGTCCCCACCGTGCGATATATAGGTGGATCGAGTTCCCCGATAGTGTATGTGGGACTTTAAGCAGATTGCCAATGGGCGCGTGCGCGGCCACTTGGGCGTGATGACGGATGTGGTGGGGAGGTGCGGAGGAGGAGCCCGCAGACGATGCGTGCATTGACAACGGTGAGGTGGTGCTGTCGCAGGAGGCTCGCGCGGTGGCGTCATGAAAATTTCAGCAGGATGAGCGGAAGGAGGACGATGAGGTGGTCGTGGTCACATCCGGCCGGCGGTGGGTGTAGTACTGGAAGCGCCTTGAGGGCCTCGGTGCGGGTTTCGCGAGCTGCGGCCGGATCCTGCGGCGTTCGTCTCGCCCGCGGTGTCGGCCGTCTCTGCACGCCCTCAGCTGCTGCGAAGTGACGGGATGGAATGGCGTTGAGGTGTACTCGTGTCCGTAGTGCGTCCTCTGAGCCATCGACCTCGTCACTGACGCTCTTCGCGCAAGTCCGTCGCCCACCGCTGGCCGGCAAACACGCTGTGCAGCACATCTGGGGCGGGTTTTTAATTCAGGTATGTAGATCGGCTTCTATCCACCCCCTCCTCTTTGCACGTGTGCGCTCCCATCACCCTCCCCCATACCCTGTCGTCCTTCCCCTCCTTCTGCGACTCTCCCCAGTATTACGCATCGTCCCCTCCCTCTTTCTATCAACTTTAGTACGCGCCATTACTAACTCATCTATCTCTTTCTCCAGGTACTGGCGCACGCAGATCGCGGAGTTACTCCTCGCGTCTTCGATGAGCGCCGTCTCCGGCGCAGCACCAATACCGATACGCAGTCATCGCGGGTTGTGGGCGCGCGGGGGATCGACGACGACGGCGCGATGTGTGGGAGCGGTGGCGATGTAGGAGGGAGGGGCGACAATGAAATCGCGGCTGCGTTAACATTGACCGCTGTCTCGCGGATGGCGCGCGCGTCCCGCGCAGCGCCGATGCACGATCCGCGCGGTGGGGGGGAGGGGGCTGGGGATCGATGGCAGAGACGGTAGTGGAGGTGGCGTGGCGATGGTGGAGGGGCCGGGCGATGGGATGTCGTGGCCGCAGTTCTACGTTCTGCTCTGTCGCATCTTCTACCCGCGCCGCGCATGCGGCGCCGATCTGCAATTGGGATCCGGTGCGTGCGACGGCAAACCAGTGCGATCCTGGGCCACGATGGAGCTGGCGTGACGAGGGTGGAGGGGGGTGGGGGGATTGGGAGATGCGGCGAGCATGGGATGTCGCTGCGCATCGGGGGCAGGTCCGCCCGCTGCGTCGACGGCGGGGTGATTTTGTTGCGGGGTCTGGCGCAGGTGATGCTGTGGGGGATGTCGCGAGTCAGAATCACGTCGCTGCACAGCGGCACGGTGTGGTGCGTGCGTGTCGTGCGGTACGCCTCGTTTCTTTCTCCGCTTCTCCGTGTTGGGGAGGTCGTCGTTCGTGGTGCTGCCAGAACCCATCACGAACGGACCGTCGTACGCCGAGGGTGGGGCGTGCTCACGGCGTCAGGCGCGCTATCTGATCGTGCATCGGGAATGCGCGCCCGCCTGCATTCTCTTCTCCTTTGCGCGTCGCGAACACGATCCATGTCATGCGCATGGTATGTGCGCGCCATTGGTGGAGCGGACGCGGCGCGGATATTGGTGTACGAGGGGTGGGCGGATCGGTGACGCACCGATGGCGGAGAGAGTCCGCGCGCCGACTTGGTGGTATGGTAGGCGACCTAACCTTCCTTCGGTCTGCGCCGCTAACGCCCATCTGTTATCCAGTGCTTGTAATTAATCGATTCCTTCGCCACCCGTTTGTCGAGAACTGATGCCATGACATTGTCAGTGGCGGGTGTGACTTCATGCCCTTCTCCTCACCGTCGCTGATTCGTTTGTGAATTCACCATGCAGTTTTCGTATTTAAACTCGTCTGCAGTGATATCAGTAAATAGGATTAAATTTTCGCACGAAACCGTGCATCATCATCAAAATTAAATTTCCCCACATTTTTGTGGTGCATAAGAAATTTAATCTCTGCACATTGGGCTACTATGGCAGCTTTTAGAGATTAAATTGTACTTTTGGTTGGGCATGAAATTTAATTTTCGCACATTTCGCTACAAAATCTTTAGTTGCTTGCTCAAATTAAATCTGGTTAAACTGGATCAAAACAAAAAGGCACCCACCGAGATTGAACAAGAGACGATATCGCAACATCATGTAATCACATCAGCAGAATGTACTCTGGTAACAAGACCATGTATGTTGGCAGCTGTGTCTCTGAATTAATCTGGGTGTTGCCAGGGACCAAATGAAATAAACACTCACGAAAGGGTGATTTAATCTTCCAAAAAAAAATAATTTCAAGTCCCTGAATTTTGCATTTTAGAGCCTCTTTCAGCCACCTACAACATGAAATGGACTTAAATACATAGGTACTACTTCCCTTCGTCCTATCTGCGATGCTTCATATAGTAGGAAATATGAACCTGCATGCTATATCTTGCTCGGTGTAGTGGTTAAGGTTTGTACTCCTCTCTTCTCCTCCCTTTCCTAAGGTCGAGTGTTTGAACCCTCGTCTTGGTCTTTCTTTTGCCACTTTTATCAAGAAAATTAATCTTGTTCGTGTAATTAATCTTATCGTAAGATTAAATCTTATAAGGCACAACTACCGTACTAGCCGCTACCCACTGTGGAACACGTGGTCATTGTAGCAGAATGTGTGAAAACTATAGCTGCTGCAACCAAGCTGCAACCGTTGACTCGTCAACTAATGGTATTGATGATAGCTCCTCAGCTGAAGCTCTGAAGCCTGCCATGAATTTTTCCTCCGCTGACGGATTTGCCAGTGGCAGATGTAACGGGGGTTTTTTGGACCTCTTCATGAATTCAACCACTCGACGACTATGCTGGGTGTTGAAAGGCGGTGACCGTCACGCGCCATCCCAGTGCAGTCTAGCGTCGGTCTACTTCATCCCTCGCTAGCTCGCGCTAATCTCACGCTATATATATGCTCCCCGCCCTGTATTCAGCAGTTTCCGAGTTCCCGGACGCACTACTTGGTCTCCAAATATATCTTTGTGCTTCGTACTTCCTGTGTGACTTCCAACACTGCGTCTTTCTAGGACTGGATGGTGTCCACTACTGCGTGTTTTGGAACACTCTACCCCCCCGAATACTGTGGCCTGCGTCTCTTATGCGGCGAGTGACTTCCATTGACTTGCAGCATGCGGCATTCATATTTTTATTTTCTGCTAGCCACTCTAGTTCAACTAGATCCGCCGCCGTTTCTGTGTGCCGTCCCTCTCGGTTTGTGCTCATAAATAGGCCGGCTTCCTTTTTTTCTTGGTTCCAAAATCAAAGGCACTCGCTTACAGTCTTGCAATTGAACTCGTCCCTCGCCTCGCAAATCTTTTCTCCCGCGGATCAAGTCCACCGAATATTCTCCTGCTTTTCTGGGGATGTGCGATGGATGCGGATGTAACAGAATGATGGATGTAATGGATACACGACGCAATTCTGCCGCCGCGTTCCCATGAATATTCGACAATTCATTGTCCCAAAAATATTGACAGGTGAGTTCTCTGTATTGCGGACCGATCCTCGCGCACCCAAAACCATCAACTTGCAACCCGATTATGTAAAATAGGCCAACGTCATTCAAGGTCCGCCGCAGATCTATCCCTAGGGCCTTCGGATATTCACGCGCTGGTGAGGGAGGTGCGCGAGCTGTACATATCTATTTTAGCATTCCCCGCGCGCGCCTCTGAAATGACAAATACAGACTGGAGGCTCGTGCCCTGACTCTGTCCAGGATTGTAGTATTTATCTCGACGTATTCCTCACACATCTCTCGGCCGCCACCGACTTCGTAATCCTCTGCACTGGACCGCTATATTGTGACTCAGGCGTCTTCTTTAGGCCGCAGCCACTACGCAGTTCGACAGGCACATCTACGGTCTGCACAACAATAACGTCATCAATCCGTATATAACTTGCCGCGGCTATTCCTATTCCTCCGCGCCGCACTCGATGCGCGGGGAAGGATTGCGCGGACCGCTGGAATATATATTTCACACGAATTAATTAATAGGGCTCCGGGAGGACAGTGGGCGGGATAAGGTCAAAAAGAAGAAGAAAAGGAAGTAGAAGCGCGAGGAAGCTTCGTGCAGAAGGAAAGTCCCATAGCAGTAGTCGCACCGATCTGCAGACATGAGTCAAACGTGGCACACGTTCAAGACAACCGGCACGGCGTCCAAATGCGCAAAACGACACACAATGGGCATAAAACCGAAGGGAAAAGGAAAGAAAGAAATGAAGGCACAGCGCACCCAGCCGAGTTCTCCTCGTTGACAAGCAGGAAAGACATGAGGGTACGGCGCAGTAGAGTAATGCGCAAAGACGAGTCAAGGATGCAAACGCGCGCCGAAATCCAAACTCCAAACCAGCACAGGATAGGACTAGAAGCAGAATAAATGAATGAAGAAAGGGAGAAAGAAATAAAGAACGCATCTATTCAATATTGCTTGATCTCCACAAATATATCAGCCTGCGTCGACGAGGGCACGCTGTGTATGTATGGATGGAGTAGAAGGATGCAAGACGGACGCACCGCGGAACGCACGTTAGCCGCGAGTCGCCCCATGCGGGATAAAAAACTCGAATATCGTTCTTCAGGTCCACCCGCTTCTCCGTATCGGATGAGACGGAGAAGTGACGTCGACGAGGAACGCCATTACGGTGGGTATGGCGACTGAGACGGGATTGGCCGGTAAGTCACGGAGTTGACTGGAACGGGCTCGGCGCACTGAGAACAGTTTATCTTACCCCCATGCAACCCCCACGCTCTCTCTCTGCCCACTCCGCACGCTGGTGTTCGAACGCGGCACGCACCCCGCATTCTCTTGAAGGAGGAAGAGCGGTCCGCCCCCACATTCGCGATATTTGCACTGAGGATGTGCGTCCTATCCTCCAACGCGTTTTCCCGGATCACAGAAGCGTGGATCTCATAGACTCACCGCATGCTCCAGATGTATAGCGCATACAGGTGTGCTATGAACTGATTTACAACCTGGGGGGGATAGACGGAGTGTCAGCAGAGAGCTAATGACGGAGGATGTGGCGGTGCGTACGACGACGGAAAAATTGGCAACAGTGGGTTGTTTTACGGATCGTAAAATTGGTGCGGAGGGTACAGGGGGAGAGGGTAGGAAGCGGGGCGACTCAGGAGTGAAGGGATTGGCGGAAATGGAGATGATATGGCGGTGGGCCAAGCCGATTAGTCGAAGAATGGTGTAATTGGGGAAATCGGCGCATAAGACGTACTTGAAGCTCCGGTGGCATCCCCAAAGTGACCCATTCCTTCCAATACACGCCTCCCTTGACCCCAAAACACAGACGACGAAGAAGGCCCGTGAGGACGAGTGGCTGAGGCACGGACAACGGCGGCGCTTGGCTGGCGCGCGATCAGCGGAATGGGAAATGCTTGTGGGCCCAAGTTTGTAGAGTATTTGAGGGAGTCGTCCAAGGGCGTCGCCGGGTGGGTATGGAGTTTGGCGAAACCAGAAGTAGAGAAAGAGAGCAGAACGGCGGGGAGACTAAAAAGCGCGAAGGGGACGCAGTTTTGAGAATAGAGGGGAGAATAAAGAAGCAGGAGGGAGTGGGCGTGGTGTAAAGCATATTGACAATAGCCTCAGGACGACACCGAGCGAATCTGGATGTCACTAGGCGAAAGCACGGGCAGACACGGAGTTTGATCCACAGAATTGGCGGGCTGGGACAGAGTTTTGAGCCAAGATGGTTGAGAAGACGAAGGGTTGGCAAACAGAGGAGATAATGGAAGTTGGGGTGGACAGTAGGGAGGGCATAGGCGACGACTGAATCGGTGGTGGTGGATGTAGAGAGGAAGAGGCTGGTAAACAAGCGCACATAGATGTGCCGATGCGATGCCGGACGGGCCGAAATGAGTGTTTTGCGTGAGGAGATCAGACAAGGGTGAGGACTGAATGAAAGTGAGAAGGCGGGAGCCGCGGTGGTGGTTAGAGTCCGGCGGCGGGGAGGCATTGCTATATTATTGAATGTTGCCGGTTAATTCTGCAACGGGGACCTCGGGGAGTCAACACTCAACGAATGACTAGGTGTTTGGGTAGTGGAGACTGACTGATGTGATCAACGGGCGATCTTGCCACTTTTTGAGCGCATTCTCAGTATAAAATTCGATTCTGAGAAATATTCGGAATTGATTTAGAAAGTAGGGGGAGCAGTATGATGCCGGAATGAATACATGGGCATGGATGAATGTGCAGATGGGTTAGTGTAAACAGTAAGCGTGCAGGGAGCTGGATAAGTGAAAGGACGAACTGAGTTGCGGAGCGGATTAAAAAGGACGGAATAATTGAACTGAGGTGCAGAAACAGCTATTTGGATAGCGCTTTAAAATATTAAAGGCCATGGATTAATCTGTGTCAATTGATGGCCATGGAGCTACGACGTAGGTGGTTCGAACCATATGTGACTTTACTGATAGGTTCTAAAGCAATCTTTTGGAAGTAGGTGATTTTCGCGCTTCAGCTGAAATATATTCCCAGAGGCTTCAATAATGGTGCGCCTGAGTTGCGCTTTGGTCCTACCTATTGATCTAGATGTTCAGAGCTGGGGCGGCGGGCAAGTGGTCATTTTCCGCGGGGTTGTCAAAAAACCCAAAATTTGTGCATTGGGCCCTTAAAGAAAACTACGCGCCTTATGAGTTTAGGGAGGGTTTCAAATATTAGGCATGGACCCTTAAAATGTTCTACAACATATAGTCATGATCTGGGAGGGGTATGGTGTTTTTCCTCCCAAACATAGGGGGGGTAAACAATTGTTGCAACGAGCGGCAAGAGAGGTTGGCCAATTTACCTAGGGCTCAGATTTAGACAGCACACGAGAGTCGTCTGATGAAGGCAGCGAAGGAGAGGTAGATGACTTGGAGGATGAAGACCTGGGCCCGGAAGACGGCGAGGGTTTTGTTGAAGACACGGACGATGAGGATTTTGCACCATTGTAATATTTTATTCGGTAGTACTCATTGTTGCCACGAACCTTCGGCTGCAATTGAATGCAATGGTATGGCATGGCGCTAAAATCACAGAACCATTGCCATAGACTTGCCTACCTTCACAATCATTGCGACAGCATTACTTTGCCTCCGTAAGGATTCCGATTACATTGCGATCTGCTAGCGGCGTACCGAGTTTCACCTGCCATCAGCATGATTTCCGGTTTTGGTGATGTTGCACAAACTGTACGCCTACGTCCTCGCGCCTGCTGCTCCGAGACCTTCTAAACTTTCACGAATGCGAGACGGGCGCATACATACTTACTGAAGGCTGAGAATTGACGAGATGCATAGCCACAATGATGCGGGAGATCGGCTCCCGCCAGAAAAAAAAATCTAACTCTGTGCTCGCCACATGTGTTTCTCATCGCAGGCAGACTGGTGACGTCTCGCACAATGAGACGTTGAAACCTTGAACTCGGTTTGTACTGATTACTGTAATGAAGATATGGAATCACATCATTTCCATTCAATCGTTGTGCGCCGATTCAAATCCGAGGCAAGTTTGGAGACCACCAGTTTCTGCTGAGGACCAGCATAGTTGAAAGTCTTCCTCTCTCCGCCCAGAAGTAATTCGTTTGGCTTGTGCACGACACCAAGAATTGTGACCTCGGCGAGTTTCTGTGTGATATGGAATGCACCCTCAGCCGATATCGTCACGGTGCTTTTGCTAGAACGGATGGTAACGGTAGTGCTGGGGCCCGGAGGATCGGACACGCCGTCATCTAGATATGTGATGCCAAAAGCGTGCCCATCTGCAGATTGCGTTACGAGGAGGGAGAACGGGCCTTGGCGCGTCTCCTGGACCGTGTACGCCGGCGTCTGGTGCAGCAGAATTGCAGCGCCGTCGCGTATGTGGACATTGATATGGCCGAGCGGAGCAGCCAACGTCGTGTTCCCATCCGCAGTCGCGTTCAATACGTCGTGAGTGTACCAGTCGCGCCATACAGTCTTCTTGCGTCCAGGGAAGATTGCTTGCGACAGTGGATTAAGTGCCAACTCATAGGCGATATTTGTCAAATGCAAGGAAGGGCTCACCATCTACACTCGACACATTTGGAGTTAGGACGGGCGTGACCAGAATATCTCTCCCAATCATGAACTGTCGGTCATGGAAAATAGCTCCGGCTCCTCCGGGAACTCCCAGAACAGTGCGCGTACAGGTGGAGTTCCGTGCATCGAAGCGTTGGCGAACAGTGAGTACTAGTCACCCGCGACGGTTAGGGGCGTACTACTATAGTCAAGTCGAGTAAACACGTACCCAATACGGCAGCATCGCGTACCGAACAGCAATCGCAGTGCGCGATGCATTGGCGACACCATCCCACACGTACGGCTCTTGCGACATCGCGCCTCTCTGATTATGATTGCGGTAGAACGGCGCAAAAGCCGACAACTGCATCCACCGATTACATAGCTCCTCGTCCGTGTTTCCCTGGAATCCGCAGGTATCCGTGCCCACGAACGGAATCTGGAACATCTGGTGCTGCAGAATGCCCTGGATTGAGAGGTACATGTACTCCCATTTGCTGTAGTTGTCTCCGAGCTAGCCAGCCATTCTATAAGTACGAGGTTGGGCAAATTTCTCTATACAAGGACGCACCCAGTGTCCAGCCCATTTTCCGGAAGATGCAAAGGCGGAACGACTGATGATAAACGGTCGTTGACCGGGAAGGACGGCTTTAAGTGCTTTGTGCGTTGTTGCCGCCTCCATCAAACCCCATAGATTATGTACGTCCAGTTCCGCGTAACCCCCTGCGTGTGATGCATTCGGCGCCAAAGTGTGGTTCGAGAGGCGACCGAAACCTGGATTAACATCGAGCCAGGCATCATTAACGCACAGCATCAATCTACACGTATTACCGCAAACAACGAACCATTGTGGATCGCATACGGCGGCGTGTTGAGGTCAACGCCAGTCTGATGACCTGCCCCAATGCCGCGACGAGAGAGCCTCGAGAGTGAGTGCGCGGTTGCGCCGTACGTCAGCGTGCCATTGACAGTGATATTGCCGCTTGGTCCTGAGATTGTGGAATTGTATCCTTCTGGGTAGTCTGTGATAGGATTTCCGGGGTCTCCGGGAAGAAGGAACGGCACTTGTAAAGACAATCGTCAGTTAGACGGCCACTGTAAGTTGTCAGTATACGGACTGGAAGTATTGCTTATATCGATGCCAGTCCCGCTGGAGTGCTCAGTCAGTAGGAGCGGGAAACGGCAGAGAGAGGACGAACCATGAGCCGTCGCAGAATGAACTCGCTTCATTCATGTCAAGCCAGATGCCTATATACACTTGAGCGCCATGTCTAGGTATGGCAACCTTCGTTTAAGACGCACCGCTGAATTCAACGCCCGATGCACTCCATAGACTCGTGACCAGTCTGTAAACAAAATACCGAAAAAATGTGGCAAGCACTTCGGTTGTTTACAGCTGGTACATCTCGGGATCCTACATTGGGCTGACAGCGGAGTTTGAAATTTTGCTGAGGCCCTTGTTCTCTCTTGCACTTTGCCCATGAACCAAATTCAAATTATCAAGAACTTTTATATGCTAGAAATAAACACATTTGCCTCCTCAGAATATTATTAATTGTATGTGGAAGAGATGGAAAGGGCATCAACTTTGGGGCAGAATTGATCGTTTTTGATCGCTCGCTTCTCGGCCGATCACGGCACCTGCCAAAATTTCAAACTCCGTTGGCAGCTCGATCCCCTTTCCCGAGATGTACCAGTCTGTAAAACACCGAAGTGCTTGCCACATATTTTCGGCAATTGTTTTACAGACTGGTTACGAGTCTATGCACTCCAGTTCTTCAGTGCCTCCGTCCACCAACCGAGAGTCTGTGGTGCAAACCAATCGGGGAAGACCTGTCGTTCGGGCTTAACTGTTGGAGTTCAAGAACAACCCTGGATAGCCAGGCCAAACTTGCCCAATGTACTCCGTTCCATCCGGGTTCTTGATGAAAACATCACTGAGAACACACACCGTCAGTGTGTTCCTCGGCGAGAAATTAAAGCTGCGTACAGCTCAGCGCCTTTGGAGTAGGGATCATACTGAAAGATCTTGGTGTTCGGGTCAATTGATGGTGCACAAAAAGGATCCATACAAAGTCAGTGCTGTTAGTCGTTTTCCCGATGGCCGCGTCAACGATGGGGATGACTGAATGGTACATGAGCGATCACTCTCCAGGTGGATCCACGGCGGAACACTCACAGTGCTGATTATTCTTGCGCTATACAAACCACGTTAGCGCTCGCTCGTGATTCAGTTTCCCTCAATTCGAAGCCAAACCGACGCACGAGCTCCCTTATAAACTCCCTGATCTCATCCGCGGGGAACTTCTCCGGGTCTGTCGTAAAATCGCGAAAGGCGTGATACAAATCGATATCGTTCCACATCACTTCGAGCGGGATCTCCGCCGCGCGCATCCGCGCGACGACGTCCTTGGTCTCATTGACGCTCGTGTATCCCCAGCGGCAGAGGTGGAAGCCGAACCCCCAGTAGGGCTGCCAGGTGGGCGTGCCGACGACCTCGGCGTACTGCTCCATGACGGCGAGGGGGGAGGGCCCGGAGAGGAAATAGAGGTCCAGCGTGCCGCCAAGGAGGCGATACTCGATGAGGGAGACATTGGACGAGGGGGGAGTGAGGAGCAGGATCTCAGCGCCGTTCGCACTTGATTACAATTGCAGCCATGAAGTAAGATGGAGGTAGTGGCGGTAGAGAACAGCAAACGTACTTGAGGAGGAAGACACCGTGGGATTGGGAGGTGACGGTCGTTGAATTGAACCGGTGCTCCATGTAGATTGGGTGGACTCCATACCTTGGTAGAATTAGCGGAGAACGACGACTATCAAGGAAAAGAAGAGCACTTGCATGTTTTCGTTAATTGGGTCTTGGATATCTCGAGCTGATCGCATTAATGAGCGTTGGCTCAAGGATAGTACACAGAACACATACCCCAATTGGTTTGGATTGTACCTACGCCGCCATCGGTGCCCACGTCGCGTCGAATTCCACTGCTCGCGATTACCTCCCCGAGGCCATATACATTGGCTCCCAAAGGAAGGGCCGATGCCAACTGACGAAAACTCGAAATTACGCTCTGCAAAAAAGATATCAGAACGTACCTGAATATATTGATTCTCGAACACCAACGGGAAGCCGTCCAGACCCGTTGATGTGTCTCCAGCCATGGCTGGGGGAATAGGAGTGCGCGGTAAGGAAGATGAGCGGGTATCGAAAAGCGGCATGTCGTGTGGGGCGGAACGGCGTGTTATCCAGAAAGCGAATGGGCTTGGGTCGTAGTTGAATACAAGGTCCGACTTCGCGGCGGTATTCGAGTCAGATGCTTGAGATCGGGTAACTACGGTCTCGGGGATGGTGAATTGAGGGTTGGCGGTGTCGAATATGTTGACGTGGAGTCTACTTGGGCATTAGAAATAACGTCCGTGACGGATCGATGTTTTGAGACGTACCTCGTTTCGGTTTCGTACTTCACCTCGATCGTCAGGTCAATAACGTCGATTCCAAAGGCATTGCACGCGGGTCCCGCAAGATTGAGTCGGGCAGTGAGACCACCACGGGATTCCGTCAAGGAATGGAGCGAGTATCCGGGACAGGTCGAGACATTGAACGAGTTAACGAGTGGTTCAGTACCAAATATTGACTGCGTGAGTGCGTCTGATGTCGGGAATTCCGATTTGAAGTTGCTGATGAGGTTTAAACGAGACACTTGGGCGTGCTGGAATTATTGAAGCCCTAGGGGTTGAGTGAACAGGCAGGACAGATCCTCCTGCTGGAGTATGCCTTGTCGGAGCAATAATTCGATTCATATCAGCTGTCATATGAGGTGGTGAATCCCGTGGAGACACTCTAGGCGTCTCCGTAGGCTTGACTGTATGACTGGTGTCAGGCCGTTCCATACCGCGAATTTCATCTCTGGGAAAGTCGAACTCTCTGTCCAGCTGAACCAAAAATTCTTCCACTTCAGCACGAAAGCAGACTCCAGCAATTTCGAAATCGTTCTCCAAATGCCATCCGGACACTTCCCCGGTACTACCAAAACCAGGTAATGTCGGGAGTGATTTCCCTCTCACATTAAAAGCATCGATGGCGTGCATTCTTCGGAAATAAAGATGTCCCATGAGAGCTTGAAATAGTGCAGATTCTAAACGATAGAGGGATTGAACAGTAAACGATATTTCGCCAGCATCATGCGCTCTGTATTCACGCCTTTCAACCCGAGTGAGTACTTCGTCCAAGGCATCTAGTTCATCCTTGAAGACAAAATACCTCAATCGCCTTGTTGCATGTCTACAAAATTTCAGCCGGGGATTGTTGAAGACTTTGCTTCCTTTCTCCAAGCATAGGTATCGACGTTTGATCAGCTCCGACCCTTCGATCATCTTACGGCGTGCCAGGAAGGTAGGTTGATCAATTACTTGAATGTCGATCAGCGCATCTTGTTGCTGTTCTAATTAGGAGTCAGGAAGGATACCTGGGTAGTCACGTACTGGTGCTAAAGAAAGTACAGTCTTGTCCCCATAAGCCCCATCATCTCCGCCCTCATGTTCCTCATCATCTTCACTAGCGTAATAACGTCCTGTCTCCTCGGCGGTTTGGGATAGAGAATGCTCATGATGAGCAGAGCCAAAAGATATTGGATTTGTTGTTGTTGGATCTGCAAGAGGACCTGCAGATTGAGTTGTCGTCATTGTCGTTATCAATTAAGCAAGTCTTTTTCTGGAAGAGATTCCCAATGTGTCCACCAGTGTTAGAGATACAGATAAATTCGGCTTAATTGCGAATTTAGTATCTGTTATTAGTTCTGAAATCTCTTCACTTAAGTAAGTACTAATTGATTTGAATCCAAATAGGACTGCTGAAACTTGAGTAATTTAATACGTCAAGTGACGCGCAAGCAGGCGTAAACCGTCTTACTACTTGCTTAGGACAGTAGGAGCGCTAACTTCCAGATGAGCGTGAAGCTATCATCTGGAAGGTAACGTAGCTAGCTTGAATAAGCTCTGTTAGCTTCAGTTCAAAGTCACTTAATTCACACAGTGAGTTGGGAAAGCAAAATGATGGTATTGAGTAAAGATAGGATCCTTCCTTAGATCGGAATACATTGGTTTATATAGTCTGTCTACAGTTCTGAGTCACTGTCGACTCAGAGATAAAACTACGGAGCCGCCTAAGAATAGAGTCATTACGCCGATCAATATTTGATCGCATCACGGACGCAGAAAACGGTTTAGAAGTCGTAACAGGTCGTGTTCATGAAGTTCATAGCTACGGAAACGTAGGATCGTATGAAGGTCGTAAGAAGAAGTACTTAGAGTCTAAAAATAGGGGTGAAGGTGTGAATATCCATAACACCCGTCTGAAGGTCCCAGAGTCGAACAGTGCCATCTCGAGAAGAAGAGGCCCGCCTCGCACCGTCGGGGAAGTAGACGACGGAGGTGATAAACCCAGTGTGCCCCATGAATGGCACGGCAAAAAGGGGGTGCGTCTTCGTATCCCAGACGCGTACCTCATAGTCTGCGGACCCGGAAGCAATTTTCCCGCCGTCCGGTGAAAATGATACGCTCCGCACTGCGCCTGTATGCCCTTCACACCTCGCAATAACTTCTCCTGTGTTGATATTCAACAAACGCACGATTGAGTCGTTAGACCCCGTGGCAAGCTGCAAGCAATTTGGGGAAAGTGCAATGGCGAGAATGCCCTCTTGAACTTCAAAAGTCGCAACACTGCTGCCTGTCACGCTGGGAATCCCAAACTCCGACCACCTTGTCCTCAGCGCCAGAAACAATCCTCATCCCATCTCGCGTGAATGTAGCGTAGCCAACGCTGTTCGAGTGGCCAGGAAATGATGCAACGGCGGTGCCATATGTGAGTGCATCCCACACACTTAGGTTGTCATCCGAAGAGCCCACACGATCCGCAGACCGTCCGACGAGAACGCAACAGCACCTATTATGTTCGTGGGTGCCTCAAATTGGCCGGCTAGAAGTGCCCCCGTTTCTGCGTCAACCAGACGTATGGTGCCGTCCGAGTGACCTATCACGATTCGTGTGCCATCAGGCGAGAAAGCGGCGGAGGTAACTCTATATGTAGATGCGCTGAGAGCCGGCGGGGCTTTCCGCTCCAGTTAGAGCATCTAAGACACAAATTGCGCAGCCCCCGCAACCTGCCACAATATTACATCCATTGGGCGAGAAAGCAACCGAAGTGACCCAGTCCTCACAAACTGATATCGGCCCCACCACAATATCACCAGTTTGAACCTCCATGATTTGCACCATGTTGTGCGACGCCAGTGCAGCTCGTGTACCATCCGTTGAAAAGGCAGCACAATCACGTTCCTCATATTCAGATTAATGCAACTTGTTAACAGCACATCGTCTGTTTCCATTTCTGTAACTCTAAAATAAAAAAAGCTTCCCTCACCGTAAAATAAATTCCAAGTATAATAAGCTTCTCACTTTTTTCACCAGGAAACCATATGATTTTCTTTTATATTTTGCTTTTCACTTCAGCTCAGACTCAATGTGAAGAAAAACAGAATCAAGACAAGAACATTCTGAGAACAAAATTTTCCCTCAACATTTTCAGTGCATAAAGTGTGAAAAATAAAGGAAGTTTGTCACCACTGTTTTTCATGAAACTTTGAAAAGCTCGACAAGGCCAGACACTAAAACCTGCATTTAAAGGGCCCCTTTCTCCACTACACGGCGCAACTTGTATATAAAGAGGAGGCACCTTTGTATTCCATAGTCTACATGTGGCTGCAAAATAAAAAACAAAATAGTAACAGTTTTTGTCATGGCTCAGACCTGAATTGACCCGGGTGAATTTCTCCTTGCATTAATGAGGCAGGCTGCATTGGTAGGAGACACAAAACCATCCTCCAACAGTGCCTTACTTCTAGTCTGCAACTTAGTTCCTGCAACACGACAGGATAGAACTATGAATCCACTAGCTCCTGAGGCCGATTTCATTCCTTATTATGGTCAACAGTAGCCCTGTGCTTCAACAAACTGGGTTAGGCGCAGTGGCAGCATTGTAAGAATAAATTAATAAATACACAGACTACATACTGGACAAAATGCTATGACCTGGATATGACATGTCCTGCATATCAAATACAGGTGGGTATGTATTTGTCCAAAAATGGGTGGAAAGGTTGAAGAGACTGAACAATAAGACTGAATACAAACCCTGATGATCAGAGAGCCAGACTGCAAGTCAAACCAAAACTCCTTGCCTCCCTCATTCCTGAAATCACTTGTTTGAACCAATTTATCCTCCTCTTACTCTTCCTCAGCCTCCACAACATATTTCTCCTCTGGAGTGCTACCAGGCACACCCAAATCTGAAAGATGTTTGAGGTTCTCATACTCAGCCAAAACAGCTGAGTCAACCTCTGCTATCTTTGCATCAAGCTTGATTATATCCTTCATCTGGGAAGATCTTTCAAACAGAGGCCTTGCTGCCTTCCACAATCCAACTGCCTTCATGACCTCTCCACAACTATTCAATGTATCAGCAATTTGAACCATGCAAGCTGCCCGCCAGCGATGGACGTCCATGAATGTGAATGCATCAAGGGCAACATTGAATAGGCTGAGTGCTGTGTCATCATCACCTTCAGCTGAAAATATCTGTCCAAGGCATCGGAATGCCTGCATTGTCTGGTGCTTGTCTTTGCATTTCAGAGCCAGACTAAGAAATACCCTGGCCCATTGGAGTGTAGTTGAGATGCCATTCATGCCAGTAGAAAGATCTCCAAGTCTTTCAGCAGATAGGAGTGCCAGCTGTGTATCCACAGATGATGCAAAACATTTTTCAAACATTCCCTTCGCAGGACCAATAGACCCATCTCCAAGATGGAGTTCGGCAGTTGCAAGATCCACTGTGGAACATGCCAGTCTGCCAAGATACCCATATAATGCTTTCGAATGTGACTGAGCCATGACTAAATTTTTGCGAGTGATTTTGGAGTCAGCACCAGTAGCAATGTCAATGAGAGCAATGTTCAAGTTGGCTAGGATGGCTTTATATGAAGTTGACTTGCAGCTGGATGCAATGGCGACTTGAAGTTGGCGAGATTCCCGATACTCTGATTTCAACAGGTGGATCTCAGCCTCACTATTGAGCATGAAACGCGCCAATGAACTCTGTTGTTGACAACAGGCAGTTAACATGTCTCTGCCATTGTGCAGAAGATGTCTTGCATGCTGATAGTTTGCCAGTACCATGTGACAACTTGCTTGAAGGTAGAGAGACCTTGCATGCATATAGATGTCCCCCGTGTACTCAGCAAACCTGGATGCCTCCTTTGCATGCATGAGTGCACTGAAGGGCTTTCCAGTTACAATCAGGATGTGGCATATGCTGTGCAAAGCATTGGAGCCAACAATGGTGGGGTTTCCAATGGTTTCTGCCAGAGAGTGCGCCCGTTGAAAATACTTGAGGGCTCCCACATAATCTACCTTTACCTCCAAGAAGTGGATTCCCAGTGCATGGTACCATCTGGCTGGTGAGAAATTAGTTAGGTACAATGACAGTGATTATGTCTTACCCTGTTCCTGTGGAGCTTTTAATGTGAAATACTGAGTACCTATGGCAATGTCACTATTGACATCCAGGTCAGGCAAATGGTGGGAACTTTGCAGTATGTGAATAAGATATTCTCCAAATATTTGATGGTCTTTCCAATGGGGCATTTTCCCAGAAATCTGGAGCAGAAGGGATGAATATGTGTCTTGAACCCGCTCATAGAATTGATTAAGAAACAGGATGCTCTGAAAATTCTGGACAATATCAGGGCCCTCTGTTTGAAGCCCATCATGAAGAACAGTGTTGAAGTTGCCCAGATTTCGTGAAATGTGGGGGAGTATATCTGCTGAATCAAGATTCTTTAATTGGTTCCAAAGATCCAGAATTTGATGGAAGTGTTCCCTTAGTTTTAGCTTTAACGCAGTTGCTGGAGGATGAAGATGGAGGATATGTTCTCGTATTGGAGCCAGAACTTTGAGATGTTCATCCTGGCCAACAAAGGCAAGGGCCGTTTGAATTAGAGTGGCCTTGCAGGCCAGAATGTCAAGGATTTGCAGTTGGGCCTGCACCAAATCTGCATTTGCAAGTCCATCTGGTAGCATAGCCAGAATACTGAGCAGCTGCTGAGCACCTGTGGTCATCCGGGAGCTTGTGTATGACAACATGATGGAGATGTCTAGGCTTGATCTCTGGTCATACCCTTCGGACAGCATCCGAGTACTTTCCACTTTCCACCGAGAAAGTGCCTGGGCACATCCTTCAGAACCAGCAACACTTGCAATGAGGCCGACTGCCAGTGGGAGATTCCCGGTCAGTTAAAGGAGTTCTTTGATGCTGGCATCATCATGGCCATCATCAGTAACCTCAATGAAGGTCTGCTGAGCTGCCAGATGGGAAAGCGGCTCAAGAGGGGCCAAAAAAGGCCTGGTCCATTTGACTTTGCTTGGGCACTCAGCACCTCTGAGGGTGATCTACAAGAACTTCAAGATATCATTGGATAAACTTACAAACATCACTCACGATGAGGCCCAAGTGGGGGACATCAGTTAGAAGACACAGAAACTCTTCAAGTTCAGAGCGAGATGAAACGGCTTCCCAACAGGTCTCCAGATTGTCAAGGACAAGAAGGGAAGCAGGAGCATTGGCAAAATAATGTGCAACCCGTTTTGGCATGTTTGAGCCCTTCTCCAACCCAATATGATCTGCAATTGTTGCCGCCAACTCAGTGCAAGTGGGACTTGAGTGGCATGGAACAAAGTATCGATGTGGATACTTGGCTTCCACCTGTTGATTATGGAGGACTGCGGTGGCAAGGCTGGTCTTTCCCATCCCACCTGCACCAAGGATAGCAATGTGGGCTGAATCCTGGATTAGGACATTCACCACATCCTGGAGCTCAGCTTCACGGCCATGGAAAATTTTTGGGCAGGGTGGAAGTAGACCAAAAGATCCTGAACTGTTCAAGGTCTTTAGTGAGACTGATACTTTTTGCAGGCTCAGCTCACCTATTATTCCCTAAGCTTCCCAGGGTTCCTGCCACCTAACAACCCGAAGCTAACAATTTCAATGGTCATCATTTGTACTCACTGAGGAGCAATCAGAACTGGTGAGGTCAGAGTCACTCTCCAAAAGGGTGACAAGCTGTTCATGCTGTTCTTCTGCATCCCTCTTCATTTGCCCCATTTGAGACAAGCTTGAGCCTGTAACTTGAGTCTGAAACCAATGCTCATGATCAAATATGCATTGATATCCAAGTTATTTGATGTACCTTGAACAATTCAACCAGCCTGCTGAGCTCCTGCTTGCATGCCTCCAATCTTGCCCCAACCTCAGGCTGTCGAAACAGTCCCTTTATCTTTCCTAGAGTTCCCATTTGTTGCCTATTCAGAACTGTGAACAACTTTTCAAGCACCCTGGGGCAATATATATAATGACTCCAATGTCATTCTCAATTGGGCTCACTCTGTGAATTTTGCGATATCATACAACAGCGCTGTTGGAAGGACACCCTTGATTTCCGACGTTGAATGAAGCTGGACAATGGTACACAAGATTTTGTGAATCTGCTCTATAATCTCAGCATATTCTTCCTTGTTTGATCTGGTTGTCTGTTTTTTTCCCCTGTTAAATATTGTGCCAGATAGCCAGAGAGCAGCTTACCTCAACACTCTTTGCAATTGATAAGCACAATGCGGCAGTCGAGCCAAGGAATGGCACTTTGGCCGTTTTCTGCATTTTCTTGGCAGTAGTTGCAGCCAGGATGGTGTATTGGATAACATTCTTGAAATTCACGGGAGTAGGCATGGTGGGAGCTGGGCTGCCGTTGCGGTTCTGGGCTTATATATATGTGTATATTTGACTGTGTTCCTTGTGCGGCGTATCAGCGTGATACAGTTTGGCCTAATTTCTGGTGGTTCAGAAGGATACTTTTCGCAACCATTGAGTTTTCTGCGCAACTCAATAATTCAGGAGCAGAACACCCTTTGGCATCATTTTTGCCCTGCACCCGTACAGCAACACTGAGCAAACGGAAGAATGCAGGCACAGGGACTGGGTGATGATGTACATAGAGTTTTAGTGGAGCAGTAACGAGACAGGTGTAGCAATTTGGGCCATTAAAAAATACATGTTAAAGACCAGGGTCACACCGCAGATTAGGTGTACAGTCTGAGAGCTCTACTTAGGAGACAACTTTGAGTCTACATTCACAGCAGTCAATGGAGAAAAAGACGAGTGTGGTAATCGTATCACAGATTATACAGGTACTGCAGCTACATGTAGATTCTTCCTGAGGAACTCAGTATGAGCTCCCTATGGAGGAAGGAAATCTAAGGCAGGACGAGGAGATGTATAAATTGAAATTTTTGACGCAGGAAGACATATTATATTGCCTGAAGGTCAGCCGCCATCGATGGCACTATCTTGTGAACTAGCATGAAGTTGGTACATGCAAAGGGTTAGTGGTTGAAAGAAACTCAAGATGGTTTACGTGCCCAACCTTCGCTCAGTAAGAGACCCTATCAGATCATTAATCAACGTTAAACTAATATTAATATGAAAGATGTCGAGACGATCCTCGATATCTTTTTTTGCGCCCTAAGAGAAGAAAATAAAGAAATAAAGAGAAGAATGAGCGAAAATTTCGAGGTTGGACAGATGACCGGAGAAGAAAAGCGGACCGTCCACACATGGAAGGAGAACAAAAAAATCTAGCAATTGGTCACCACCAAATAAAATGTTAGCCCATCTTATTCCCCATATTCTAATGTTTCACCCGCTCATTTGCAGCCACAGGCTCGCACCGAAGGATGATGACTCGCGTTCAACTAAGGTAAATTATAAATGAATGACCGGTAAATGATAAATAAATGACCAGAGTTGACTCACCGTTGGTTCAAAATCTGCGGGGGCAAACCGAGCATGGGATTCATGTTCCAGTTGACGGTAACCTTTCATACTACTCGTTTAAATTATTTATAAAGCCGCTAAGATTATCCAACCAGATTCTCTCAGTGCATGATCCTCCCTCAACCCCAGCTGGGTACTTCATTTTCTCTTCATCCCATGCTTCTCACAGCGTAACCATTAAGCATAAAAAATACAGCGGATTCCATTCGAATATTTCCGCACGGGAGATGCGGTCCAATTGAATCCGGCACATATTCATATGGCCTTGCCATACGGAAATCGTGCAAGGACAGAACTTGGAAGTTTGGAAAAGAAGATCCAGCGAATAAAATTGAGTTTACCTGAACAAAATCGAGTTTCACGTCCACCAGGATAGCTCAACGCGCTCATTTGCCGCACATACAGCGCCGACATCTTTGCGTAAAAGAAAAAGAAGAAGAAGCAGGTCCGTGCCCCAGCCGCTGGTGTTTTTTCCTGCTGCGCCCTTGAGAAGGAGTGTTGGTTTTGGTGAGTTTGGTTACACCGAGAGCTTCTGAACGCCAGACTCGTTTGATGGTTTCATCGGAATCGCGGTCGAGTGGTCAGTGGCGTATCATCCAAGCCAAGCGGCACACAGACAGAATGAAAGCCGAGTTGCGTCAGGAGAACTCAATGGAAGTTTAAACTTCAACTTCAGGTGAACTCTGGCCCCATAATTCATTCCTTAATTGGACCTACCCACCTGAAGCATGAGACGACCCTATCACAACAGGACTTCAGATACATGTGGATCATTAGCAATAGATGTGAAAGAAACACTGCGCCGTTACAAGCAAGCTTCGAATGTTCCGAGTTCACGGTTCAAGTTCTTGCTTTATGGAACTATGTAGATATCTACCGTGTGTCGGGAAGACATCGCCCTCTTTCACGCAGTAAATTCAGACCAAGAAAAAGCGCCCGTTTTCCCCGCCTTGTATATGGGAGGCAGTTGCTGAGATTTTCGTCTTTTTTTCTTAGACCTACACCCCCATTTCCGTTCTCCCTACGGAGAAGTGTGAGTTTCTTTCGCAATTATCAAAGTCTAGTTGCGGCAGGCACGGAATAAGTTTCAGGTCAGAAAACAGGCTGAAAAACTCAAATACAGTGCCAGCCTCAGGCGCTCAGAAACAAAATAAGATTTAGTTTGTCCTCTCCGCTCATTTCATCACACACAGCACCCACAGCCTCCCCAAAAAAAATTCGGCTCAGGTCGTGCATCGCTATGTGACCCGCATGTGGTCGTGATGCCTCACACTCTCTTTTTCTCCTCCTCCTCCTCCTCCTAATGCTGTCCCTCTTCCGCCTACGCACGTCCGCCGCCTTGCGCTTCGTGCCGCTCGCCGCCCTGCGCCCCACCACCGCCGCCCTCAACGCCAACGTCGCACTCGCGCGCTCGCTCGTGACCTGTTGGTGCGCCTTCCCCGTGGTCTTCTTGGCGTATGCCACGCTGATGCTCCCCTTATTGCAGCCAAAACTGTCTTTAGTCCACCTCTCACCCACCGGGCACTGTTCCGCTAGTGTCCCAAGCCCGTCGTGTGCGTTGCGTGCGGCGTCGAGGGACACGCTGTGCGTCCTTCCCTTCCCGCCTTCCCTCCCTACCTCTGCACATTCCCCTCACATCCGCATCTCCCTACACACATCTGCATAAACCCCACATCCACTTATATCCGCACATACGAGTCCGGTAAAATTGACGCGGCTGACGCGCACATCACCAAAAGCGGGAATATATGGTGTGACCTGGTGATTGCCGCCAAGCGGGTCCGGTAAAAGTGACGCGGCTGACGCGCACTGACACGGCACTGACGCGCATTGACGGCACTGACGCGCATTGACGGCACTGACGCGCATTGACGGCACTGACGCGCATTGACGGCACTGACGCGCATTGACGGCACTGACGCGCATTGACGCGGCATTGACGTGGCGGTGGGCTGTGTCATTGACGCGGCATCGACGCCTTTAAATTTATAACAACTACTCTCTGTAAGCTGGGCCAGGTCCCAAAATGTTTTCTAGTGCCAATACATCATTTGGGCCGAGAAAACTGCTCCCTTTTTTTCAGTCATTGACTAAGTAAATATTCAACCAACAACGAATATTGCAGTCTGGTCAATACTACATACAGGCCAGGTCGCAGAGCTCAAGTTTTCTGGTATCAAAGACAGATCCCAACTAATTCTAAAATAATCACCACCCCAGATTTGATGTGGGTTGGCAGGAAAATGGAAAGACACTTCTCCATCACATTCAGGTTGTTGAACTTCACGCAGGATTGCCATCCGCAGCTGTAGTAGCCATAGCATACTTGAAACATTTTGTGTCTCAATAGCAGACACTGCTTAAAGCCGTGTTTAACTATGCCAAACTTGAACAGCCTGTTTAAAGTTTAAACGGTGTTTAAATCAACAAAGAAAAAAAATCGCGACTCCTGTGAACGGACCATAAAGCCAACTGGCCCAACGGTTCTTCGCATATTCCAATTTAACATACTTCTTTCCATTCACTGCGGAAATATCTGATACGGCAACATAAAAATGTTGGATCTACCAGCAACATATCAGCCTCTCCCAATGAAATCCATGCAAAAATTCTTGACTATTGGAGCTGTGTCAAATTAGTTGAGTATTTATTGTCTATAGACTGTTGGTTTACATTATTTTGTGAGTTAATAGCCAAAATACGGGTCCGGAAAAGTGACGCGCACTGACGCACTGATGCACTGACGTGGCAGTGGCGCGGCGCTGATGCGGCGTCGACGCGCTGCCTCTAAATTTATAGCAAATGCTCCCTGTACATTGGGACCAGTTCCCACAAGGTTTTCTTATGCCAATGCATTGTTTGGACCAAAAAAACTGCCCCTTAATTTTTGGTCAGTCAAGACGGGAAGTTACGCGCACTGACGCAACATCCGAGGCGGCGTGTCTTAAATCGGTGGGTTCAACTGCATCAAAAAGCTATTTTGCATGAATGTGTAGATTTGTTCTATCAATGCCGATGGCTTGTAAACATTGTGGATGTCAGGGCCACAAGAGTGCTCTTCCATACCCCATCTAGATCTCAGAAAACAAAGCCGTTTTGAATGAGAAAGGTGCCAATTAAAGACAGGGGGGGTGCCATTAAGGGCATTAATCTAGGTCTGGTATGGGGGCTAAAGTAGGGTCTGGGAGCCCTACAAAGCCTGGAAAAAAATTAATGTGCAATGGGAGGGCCAATAAGTATGGGGGGCCAAAGTCGGGTTTGCGAGCCCTAAAGGGTGCCGAAAAAAAACCAAGTCGGACTAATGGCATTGCATTTGGGTACCCAAATGACACGACTATATAGACTTTAGTGGAAGAAAGTTAGTTTGTACATGTTACTTTGGGAACTGACCCTTGACTGTGACTCGTGTCACCATTCGCTCATCTCGCTCCATCATGCAAGGTCTGCGTGCTGTGCGCCAACTGGCATTGCGTCCTCCAATCCCAACTCTTCGTCATCCGTAATGTGCTATACTTCCTCACCCGTCTTCTCGCTCACTCTTGGCCTGCTAGGATGATTTACGGGGCTCTGGCTACGCTGCCCCAGTCCACCGTGCCCGCCACGCCAGATGTCTGGGACGGTGTGGTGAAAGTAGGCTTCAAAAGCCACTCCATTTCTCAGCTAACGACCCCTTGTCTCAACTTTTACCGCACCAAGATCAATCTCGGCCCCTTTTCGTGCGACTGGGAAATTTTTCTCGCCTGGCGGTTCTTTGCTGTGAGCTCTGATTGGCACGACCTCACCGAGATGGATTTCTTTGTCAAGCGGCTGTTCAAAATTCCCGGCACGATTCGCCCCCTTGCGTTCCTGGACTACTATGAGCCTTGCATTGTGTTTGAGGCTGGCGGCGAGTACTGCTATCTCGACACAGGCAGTAATGACTGCTTGATCCATTATGGGCGCGCCTTTGCATCGGAGGACGACTTCCTCGCGGCCTTCATCCATCGTCACCCTCCTCTTGAAGGGACGATACACGAGTTCCCCGATGACACGGAGGATCTGTATGATGCCGTGTGGGACGAGCAGAAACAGCGCAAGGAGGCTGCAGAGAAGGCTGGACAGAATTGAGTTGTACGTTGCCACTTATGCTTTCTGTACTTGTGTTGTTTGATATAATCTTGCTTGTCTGCTGAATTGTTGCATCGCACGCGTAATGCCGCCGGTCCTATGATTCTGATATTCCCCTTCGATGGCTAGTGTCTTCGCAGTTTGCTTTCCTTTCTCCCTTCGCCTGTGGTATCCCAACCTTTCCGTCGAACGGTCGGCACTCGATGGCCAGCTCACTTTACTCACAGATGCGGAGGTACATGCTGTGTCTCAGCCCAGCCTGGGTAGGATGGAACTCAACGAGGTGCTACAGAGCGAGGTCACGTCCAATGCCCAAAACCATTCCACGAGATTCCATCGGTCCATCCCGTCATCATTTCATTCTTGCATTGATGAATGAATGATCTCCGACACACCCAGGAATCTCCTTTCCCTGCCCGTACCACACTGCCTTCTGACAGGGAAGCCTAACACGGCCATTCAGTCGCGACGAGACGAGCGATCCATTATTTTTGAATTTTGTGGACGCAATTCAATGAGCAGCAGTTCATTAGTGAAAGGTACGTGTGGCCTCGTGCTCGTGCTTCTATTTTATTTCATTCCAGGTTTGGCTTCTTCCGTGCGCCCATTAAGCCAGAAGAAGCCAATGGCTTCAAGAGCAAAAATGGTCAATCACCCTTGTTTCCAATCACCGACCACTCCATGGGAACTTACAGACCTCGCTCCTTCCCCACTTTGCGCTGCATGTCGGTCTCCTATCTCATCCGGCCTTAGCCATTCTGGTACTCAACATTGGGCTCCTGGTGTGAGATTTACCCAGAACTGAGAATATTGGATGAGTAGCCTGCAAGTCCGAAACCAGACTGCGGGCCTTTCGCTCAAGCCTCCCTCAGTCTGTTCTCTGCACCGCTTTTGCTACTCTGGGAAAAATCAGCCTCATGAATCTCGTGTGGTACGGACCTTTCTTCATTTTTTTCCACCCCATCGCACATTTTGATAGACCACATCAGCATTATTCCAGTTTTTAAACAACCCTTCATTGCACACATGGGCTGACCATGCTAGAACATCAGAACGGCCACTAGGCATATTGACATGGTGGATTGCCCCCCCTCCAATGCACATTTCTCTCACCCAAAGTCGTTCCCATGGAGGTCCTTGATTCGATCAAGCATCAGAAAAAAGGAGCACAAAATGCACGCTGACTGGATTCCGCACCCTACACCAGCCGACTTACACCAACTTACGCACCGTGTTCTCGGTGTCTCCCCCTCAGCAGGTGACCTTTCAGACCCGTCAGAATATTGATTCTGACAATCTATCAAAATCCAGGTCCAACGCCATAAGCCACATCCCCTGTGAATAAAATGGTGCCAACAGGCTGAAAGTACAGATGTTCGCCGTATATGAGGCGAGTGCTTTTTATATTTGCGGTTCTCGAAATAAAAACTAGACAGTCGGATTCGCCTCCGTTCTGCCTTCTATTGACCCCCTAGCCTCCCAAGAACTGCTGATATAATACCATTTTTCATCCAGAACGGCCACAGGAATGCCATTGCTCCCGCAAGCAAGTTCGTTGATGGGCTGACCCTGCTGAGTTCCCGAAGTGCCCGAAGGTAACAACCTTACTGTCCTATCTCCTCAATCTGCAGTCCCTGTCAACCCAGCGTTACTTACATTAATAATTAGCTAACCGGATCTTCACCCGCACGCATGCGTGGCGCACACGCAAGCCGCTGACCGGCTCCTCAGCTCAGTGCGCCGAATATATGCGCCGCTGACTTGATTCAACTAACCACCACTCGCATTTTCCAATGAATTCTGACCAAACAGCCTCTAGTCCCTGGATCTTAACCCAGTAACAATCTACTACCACTGACCCACAACAACACCTCTCCCGTTCCAAACTTCCCCTACTCCACAATCCTGCCGCGCCATCACATCAGCGCACGCGCCCACCATCTGCATCAACTGAGCGCCAATGCGCGCCACACACCCCCGGTAAACTGCGACACCCCATTGCTGCGCTGATTGATGCTCCCGTTCCTCCCGCCCCCCGCCCCCACCACGCCATTAGATCAGCGCCTATTTATCCGGCGCTGAATTGATGTTCTAGCTACTAACCCACCCCCGCTGCCGCATGCCATCCTACCGTCCCTCAGACCTCCTTATCTTCATTTTGTCAGGCAACACGTTCAACCTGCGCGCGTTCAGCAATGTCTGTATACACTTGTTTATCGGCGCTTCCCAGCTACATCCACCACAGGCAAGACATTGTCCGCCTGTATTGCTTCCCGCCGTCCACCCAAGGCCCAATACACTCCCTACTATCTACTCTGAGGCCTCCTCAACTCCCTTGACTTGCAATTCTCTTCCAGCCCACCTCCTCTGGAATCAAAGTCCATCTGCACACGCGGTATTGGCTCATACTGTCCAGATTCGTTCAGAATCATCCTACAACCACCCTCAATGGACTCTACTCTACCCCACCTCCATTTCGCTCCCGTGTACTCCCCAATACGGAAATAGCTGCGGCCTCTATGCCAGTTTTAATCCCACCCGCCATTCTTGTGCCTCCCTGACCTCCTGGCCTGGCCAAACTTCATACACACCCATGGGCGCTCCAGGACGATTCCCCTAACCCACCTCCAAGTCGAAATTTTGGACCACCAACAGTCATCACTCCGCCAATCGCGCGCCACCCAAGCACTGCCGTCATCTGCGTCTCAGCCGCTCGCATCGCGGTCCTTCTTAGTCGTCTGCATTTGGGGGTCTGGGTAGGGGTGTATCTAAGAGAATAGGTTGGTTTGGGGATGCCACTGGCCCTTCAGGTACGTTCTATGCGCTCATATTATGATTTTCACCCTTTTTCCGACTAATCGGCTTGGCCCTGCACGAATTCATCTTCGTTTGTCCCAATTCCAGTCATGGTGAGTCGCCCTACTCCGCCTCTCCATCGCAAGACTTGGTGCCACGCTTTTACTGGCCTCAAACTGGCTCGCTCGCCTCATCTCCGTGCGTACCGCCACACCGGCGCGTCCCAATCGCTTCGCCAACGCCATTTCCGGATTCCGTGACCTTGAAAATCCTGGTTGGCCCATTAATGCGATGTCACCTTTCTGGTTCAACACAAGTTCAACACCAAATTTCTGGTGGCCCTGTTTTTCCATATCCTTTTAGAATCCCCGCCCCAGCAGCTAGGAATTTTTGAGTCCTTCATATCCACCGCCAAGATTTCGACGCATACAGGTTCTCAGGAGTCAGGCAGCCAAGCTGGATTCAGTCGAAGCACTCCAAGATAGGCTGACGGTGCCCTCGCGTCAGTTCTCCGATATCATCCACGATTTTGAAGTTGCGCCACTGAGATCCGATCGATTTCGACTTTACTTCGGCACCGCCAAGCTGCATCCGACCGACAGCACACCGAGTACCGCACCGACTGGGACTCGGGAGCATCAGCGCACGGTGTTCGGTGCAGACATGATGTGTGCGATTCTTCCTAACTTATGTTTTTGTGTTGTGCATTGGGCGTTTTCTTATTGCGGCGGGTGGTTTTTTTTTTGGTATCCTCCCAGCCCTTCTATTCATCATCCGAATCGAATTGATTATCTATTTTACGCATACTCGCTTTATTCCGTGATAGCAGGTACAATTGTGTGTCTTCGCGCCGCCTCGGCCCCTCGACTTGGCTCCATTCACGTCATTCTCGCTGCACATATATTGGCGGGACTACTCCCTCTTTTATTCTGTCCAACCGTCGAACTGTTCGCTTCCTCCGTTACAATAATCTCCTGCATCGGATATATATTGGAGGCACGATAGCTGCATATTCGCGTGCGCATAGACGTCGGGTGGATGGTGTACGCGTGAGTTTCCCCCCTTTCTTTTATTCAACCTTTCTGGCGGCCTTTCGCGGTATCGATATCCTGATCCACCCCGGGCATGAGCAAGGCTTGAACTCCATTCATTCACAATTAGCTCCACCTGAATGGTTTCAGTTTGTCAGAATAAATTCAACACGCTCATACATAGTATTTGTGAATGAATAACTTCCCAAATGGGAGATACACGGGGCGGTAAACAAATATTGGGGGATCATGTTCCCTAAGAAGACTCCAAGTGAGAAGAGGCTTCGATGTAAGTGCCGTGTGGCAAGGAAGAATATATCGACGACTGTGAATTAATTCGCATGAAATGAGAGTCTCGGGCATCTCGGCTATGTTGAATTTCGGGTATAGACCTGTGATATCGGCTCTAAGAAGCCATCAGAATATTTACTGTGCGTTAAATTGTAACTCCTGTTCACATATTCTTGGACTACATGCTTCCTCGACCCATAGATGAACTCACGAGTGCTATAGTGGAGACCTTGCCACACTTCTAGGCGTTCAGGGGCCATAATGAAGTAGAAATAATTTTACTCCGTGAGCAGGAATACATGTACGCTGGGATTCAACTCTTATATCTGTCCAATTGACAGACACTGCAGGAATACAGTGTCATATTGTGTAACTGCACTTGGGACTCAGAACATGACTGAACATTATAATCAATGAACCTTTCAAGTATAATGAGTATAATCCGGAGAGAAAGCATTGTTCCAAGATCTGTGATGAACAATTTACAACAGTTTGAAATTGACACTACAGTTCAGATCTGAACAGATGAATCCGACCAGCTCCTGAGAGAAAGGCTTTTTACTGGGGACTCTCAGGCGGCGTTGGAATTTGAATCCGGTTATTGTCAGAGTCATCGGAGCCATCAGAGTCATCAGAGCCGTCAGGGTCATCAGCTGGTTGAGAGTCATCCTCCTGCCCAGACTGTGCGCAACCGCTCTGCGCCTGTTCAGCAGCCGTCGCCTGAGCAACCAAATCCTTAATCATTTGGTCCTGTTTCTCCTAGTCGGCTGGTGTAGGGTGCGGAATCCAGTCAGCGTGCATTTTGTGCTCCTTTTTCTGATGCTGGATCGAATCAAGGACCCCCATGGGAACGACTTTGGGTGAGAGAAATGTGCATTGGAGGGGGGGCAATCCACCATGTCAATATGCCTAGTGACCGTTCTGATGTTCTAGCATGGTCAGCCCATGTGTGCAATGAAGGGTTGTTTGAAAACTGGAATAATGCTAGGATCAAGCCCGTGTGTATCTAGTTTGGGATGGGAGTTTAAAAGGACATCATCATTTCAATTGTCCACAACTCTGCCAAGTTGAACCGGTATGCTACCTACAACAGGAATATTGTCCCGCCTTAAGCGACAGTGACACCAACAAGGAACCGGAACGTATCCTTGGGGTCCAGCGCAGCCTTGAGGGCTTTGAGACGTGGGTAGTGTGTTCCGTAGTATAAGTTCGCCGCTGATGAAGTGTAAGTAATTGAGCGAAGGCGAAGAATCAAAAACGAAGAACGATAGATGCCATTTAGGAGCCTGTCATCGATGTAGTTCAGATATGTGCTAATTCGGTGAAAAATAATAATAATAATTCAGCTTCCACCAGCACACGACAAGAGACGCACCCATAATTCCAATCGGCAGGCTCATTATTCAGGATACTCGCAACCATCCCATCAAGGAAGGTAAACCCAGCAGCCGGGTACGGCGGTGCAGCGCTTGCAGACACAAACTGAATTGTAAACAAGATGTCGCGCTTTGCGAACGCGGTTGAATCGAGAGGGACGGCGTTGATCGCGCTAGCCGACCCGCCATACAGCTCCACCTCCGCGAACCACTCCTATGAGGGACGTAATTATTATAAGCAATACAAATCCGAAAAGCGATGGTCGGGCTAGGCTTACCGTGGTCGACGAAAATCCCTCTGTCGTCATGTATGTGACAAATGCCTCTATGGCGGCCGCGGACATCGGGGCCGCGCTGGGGGTCATAAGCGACTTCGTATAGAAGGTGTCAGATTCATCTGGCGCCGCGCTCGTGTTCAGCCCCTGTGGGCTCGCAAGCGTCACGACACTATCAATGTATGAGCCAGGAAATATATTCGCCGAGCTCGTCGCCGGTAGTGTGTTCAGGTACGGCGCGAATGTCGCGTTGAATAGTTCGGGGGCGCCGTACCACGCGCCGTTCAGTTGCAAGTTGACTTTGCCACTGGAGGAGCCCTTGGTGAAGAGGAGCTCCGCGCCGAGTTCGGGGGGGACGTTCATGGCGGCGAAGGTTTGGAAGGACGTGATGCTGTCGGCGGCTGTGGAGATGTCTAGATCATTCCAGATGTACTTGAGGACGATGGCGGAGGGCGGCGCGGGGAAGGTTTGCACCTCGATGGAAGTGACGATTCCGAAGGACGGCGAGGCGCCGCGGATAGCCTGCAGGTATTTTGGACTCAGTCAGAGAGAGAAGTTGAGGCATGCGCGGGGTTCAAAACGCACCCAGTAAAGGTCCGGGTTTATGTTCGCGGAAGCAGAGACGATGGTGCCGTTACCTAGAACTACAGTTGCAGACTTCACAACATCGAGAGCGAGGCCCCAGATTCGTGAGGTGAACCCGAACCTAGAACAAAACCAGTTAGAATAGTTGACACGTCTGTTTTTAAGACAGTAGGCCGAACCCGCCATAACCTAGAGCCACGTTGAATTGATAATTAACAGATGATCCAATAAAGGCATACCACTGTGTCCGCCGATTCCCACCTGGTTAGTGGAGTAATGTAATGAGATTGATATCCCTAACACAAATTTGAAGCTGCTCGACTCACGTAGCTGCACGTCCCATGGGGCATTGCTCGCCCCTTGGCATTCAACGCCAGAGCCACATCGCCGAGCCGGTTGCCTGTCTCGATCAAAGCCGTATTATTGGAGGACCGGACGGTGATCACTTTGAGCTTGCTCATGTCCACCACCAAGGCTCCGTCCTTTCCACCAAGGCCGTTGGCAATGTACGAGTGCTGTAGGGGAACGGTTAGAAGAAGACTGAACAGCAAGAAGTACGTCTACGCACCCCGCCGCTTCGCGCAATGACCTCAAGGTTTTGGGCCGCTCCAGCAGCGACGGCGGCTGAAACTTGGGCGACGGAGGTAGGAAAGGCGACAGCGATTGGGGAAATTGTGAATCGTCTATTGACTAAGGAAAAGCCAATCAACAAATGAGAATTTAGTGCCCTTCAGTCGAGAGAAACTCACAGGCTTGACTGACGGTCGTGAAGTTTTCATCCGTAGGATACACAGTGGAAACTCCATGCGCAGACAAGGTGTTTTGCAAGTCAGTGATATTCTGAGCCACAGCGTTGAGCAAGATTGCCGCGAGATTGAACAGTAAAAACGCAGCCATGAGAAGTTGGATTGTGTGAATCTGGGTGAACCAGGCCCTTATTAAATAGCGACGAGGAATAGGCGGGAGTTCCAACCGGAGAAGATGTTCATCATTGAACTCGAAGGGCCTCCCCGACCCTGGCGAGCCCATACCGATCATATGATGACGCAGGGCGTATTTGCTGCACTGTTTCTCCTCGTCAAAGCTGCCTCTGTCTTCATCCCATTATGCCGCTTGCGGCCCAAGGTGACAAACCTTGCTTACGGTCGGGCCACGGCTCCGCTCCCGCTCATTAGAGGCCCCGGGAAGCTCCAGCTAAGGGTTGTCCGGAAAAATCCTAGATTCTGGCCTAAAAGACCTGATGATTTGGAGCTCAAAAACCTCAAGTCGGACACTGTCTTGGCGTGGGAAAAATAATATTGAGAGCACCGTTTCTCATTTTTTTCTCCAGTTCGCGAAGACGGGTAAAATCTCCTGGGTTTCAAGCTGCAGCTGCGCTCTGCCATAAATATGCGCCTATCAATCTCCGACGAGTACGGGGCTGCTGCAAATGGAGTAAAATTCACTGAGAAACGTTGATTACCGTACGTATGCGGGTGGTGAACGGCCAAAGGAAAAGAGGCTGCCTGGGTGCGTCGCCGGGGCTTGATCATGAAATAGTCTTCTTCGAATTTCTTCCAAACGTTGCCGAAACTCCCCCGTTTTTTGAAGGAAACTGGAGTCAAAGTGGATTGTGGGCAAATTATTGAGGCTGAATAATGCATATGGAAACTTCCAGGAAGACAGGAGTACTGGAGATTTGCTGGAGATGGCTGTTGAAGATGGAAGGCGGAAGAAAGCGCGACTGACGTCACGACTTTGGCACCACTAACAAGACCAAAGCGGTGTCCACCTTGTTCCCGATTGGCTCCCGGCTTGTTCCCAACTTGCTTGAAACTCTGATATCTCGCTTGGCGGCGTCCGCCACAAGGCCAAACTTACTAGTTTCAACTGTATATGTTTGCTTTAGTTCGTCGGGAGTCAACCCTGAGAACACCGGCGTAAATTTTTAACTATTTAGACTCATCCAAAATCTTTGTTTCTCCCGTCTGCGACCGTCAATATCCTGTTTCCTGCTCTCTCTTACCAAGTTCCTTGCCGGTCGCCTGCTCATGGGTCGTCGGAGTATTTTTATCCGGTTTACTTGTTCTTGGTTACTCAGCACCATTTAGCAGGTCCGAGCTCGTCGGTGGTGCTTACTGAGAGACAAGTTACTTATGGCATACTTTCTTTCGTCGTCTTCGAACTCTTTGGCGATGTCTCCTCGAGGTTGAAAACTCGCTCCCACTCATTGTGACAGCGGAAAATCGTACGCATATGTTTTCAGTTCCAACCAGTACTATCTGGTCAGGACTCACTGCATTCCGCGGGTCCGTAGGCCAAGGCATTGCCTACCCCCGTAGGCAGAGGTAGGCAAACCTGGAAGGAGACCAGGTTTGCTTACGTGGGCCTGCATTGGTTTTACTGTCCTTGCCGCAGATTTCACCCGTTTCGCAAAAGTTTTGCCAGGTTTTGCCACCGCGGAGACAGACAGTCCAATCACAGTGATGCTTGGCATGTTTGCCGCGGTTGGGCAAAGTTTAAATTTGGTAGCCGATTGGTAGTACTAGCCGATGTTTGTCATTCTGTCCTCGATCCTGGTGAAGTGTCCTGACGCATGTCCTTTTATGGGCAGCTATATAGAGATGATCTGGATGCTGCAACCTGTGGGTATATTGCTCAGTCAGAAAGTACAACAAAATGTTCACAGTTTAAAAGCATTTATTAATATCCATGGTCTATTATAAGCCGTTGCTAAGCTTGGCTAAGATATTACAGCTAATAACAGTACCGAGGGCGCGGATGAAAAAATTCCCGTTTTGGGATATTTTTGATCCCCGCGACTATACATATATTCAAGTCATTGGGGGGGGGGGGGGTTCCGATCGGGAAAGTTCTGGAAAGCGACCAGGCGCACATATGACGGGGTCCAGAAAAATCAGGGGAACAATATTGATTGATCCCCCAGGACATTTGGCCTTGTATTGGCGCCGCTGCGGCCCAAACGGTCCGATCCCACCTTTCCTTGCCCTTGCTGGCACATGGTTATACATCGGAAAAGCTTCCAGGCGGCTGTGCAGCAAAATCTGGAAGGTGATTCTGGTGAGATTCCACTTTTTGCTTCAGTGATTTGGTCGAGAATCCGTGCAGTGCTGAAGCATTCTTTATATTCCTGAGGGCTTGATCTGCGATGCGCCCTGTCAATGCTTGCTGGCACATGGACAAGTCGGGGAAAAGCTTGCAGGCAGCTGTGCAGGAAAATCCGGAGTGAGATTCCGGTGAGTTTTTTCCCTGTCATGCGAGTGATTTGGTTAGGAATTCGTAGGGTGGTGGGCTATCCATTATATTCAGGCCCATTACAACACCAGAGGCAGTGAGTCAGACACCGGAAAATGTTGCAGGTGGCTGTGTAGAAAAAAAATCAGGATAGTGATTCAGATCAGTTTCCACTTTTGGTCTGAGTGATTTGTTCAAGAATCCGTGCAGTAGTAGGCTGTTCATTATATTCATATATGGCCCAATATTCTGGTTGCCATTAATGCTTGCTGGCGGATGCTTAGACGCTGGAAAAGCTTGCAGGCGGATGTGCAGTAAAATCAGGAGAGTGATTCCGGTCAGTTTTTACTTTTGGTTTGAGTGATTTGGTCAAGAATCCGCTTTGCTCAAGAATCCGTGGAGTAGTAACCTGTTCATTATATTCATGTACTGCCTTAGCCCCAAAAATAAATGGATGGCCTCCCCCCATCTGAAGAATAAAATACATAGGAATACACAGGTGAAGGCCGCTATAAATTCGGAAGCAGGGTTGCGTATCATACGCCAATAGTATAAACTTGAGCGCGTTGTTTGAGAAAACTAGCTGGCGTGCAAAGCCAACGCGGTACTCAAAGCGATCCGCCGCGCGACTCGGGCTTCCACCCCGCGGGCTAACAAGACCAGCGCTCGAGAACATTACCAGCCTTGGGGAAATAACACTCGAGGATTCGGGATACTGCGCTGCTTATTTAATTAGTTTAGATGGGTGTCAATGGAATGATGAGTGCAGCAAGGACAAGAAAGAACCGACCACGCACCCAGCGCTAAGCTAAACACATTCTTCCGAATCGTACCTTTCGTTCTCATAGAGAGCGCCATGAGCGTGTCCGCCTCCTCGTTCACGCGCCGGCCGCTGAGGAGCGGCAGGAGCGTGGCCCAGTATTAGAGGAAGGAGGCGGCGAAATATGCATCCGAGTCATCGATGTGGGGTGTTGGTTTGCAGCTGGAAGACAGGGATCCACGCTTCCGCCGGCCAAAAAGAAAGACCTCGCACCGCATTGGGAGTACCGAATACCCACTGCGCGGGCCACGAGGGCGTCCACAAAAATCGTCGAGTTGCGAATATTAATTCGTTCCACGTGCTTGCGGTTCCGCGGCTAAATTAGATCGATTCAAAGTCAAAGTCAATGTTGAAATTAGCGAGATAGAGCGAAGGAGACAGGAAGGGGGTGAATATAATAGATACGTTGTTCGATGGAAGACAAATTGAATCTGGGCACATACCCGCCAGAAGGAGTCGTAGATCCTCAGCGGGCTGCGGGTTGTGCTTTCGCACGCAGGATGTGTACGGCGCGGCGAAAGGACCCCCGTAGTCCGTAGTTGGGCGCAGTGCACCTAAGAGAAGGTATAATGACGCCGAGAAGGCGAGGAACAAGCTAAAACTCACTTGAGCCGTAAACGCATCGATGGTATGTTCGGCTGCTACGTCGCCCACGAGGCCGGCCGAAGGTCGATTATATTATTTCCATAGCTGATATTGGTTCGTGCTGGGTCAGATGATATTAGAGCGTACGGGATGAACGTAAAACGCACTTCGTCATAGGGACTTGCATTCCGAAAGAAGTCCCTGCGCGGCGGTATCTGAAGGAAAACGAGTTAATAATCCGGCATCGTGAAAAATGTGAAAAATTTGGCGTACAAGATCGAGTCCGAGCTCGATGAAGGGAGTTAGATGGTATCAAATCGCTCACGAGAATGTAGAGAATCGACCTCCGGGGGGGGACCAACTAAGTTGGACTTGCTGACAAGAAAATATGTTCCACGCACCTAAGGTATCGACGAATTGGCAGTGGGTGCGCATCAAGAGAAAGCAGAGGAACAGCCGCCAGGAGAAGTCATTAAGCGGAACTGGGGAAGAGTCATTGAGCGATCCAGACAACGAGCGGCGAACATTCTGCACTCAAGAATCTGCATGCAGAAGTTCACACGTTGGTACTTGCCATGGTTATACCCCGGCCGCGGCATAGAATGTTGGGACGGCGCCTAAGGCTCGCACCGGTCAACCAAAAAAGTGATGCCTCTGACGTTCAGCGGTGCTGATTTCTTATTGATCTGTAAGTCAAGGGGGAATCGGGATTCGAAAGTCGGATGGGGGGGTCAATAAAAAAATTTCAACCTTGGTTTGACTGGCACGTCCTAAGGTAAGTAGGAAGCAAATCTCAAGGTTTCTCACTTGGTAGGAGCTCTGCAATGCCTCTCCCAGCCTTTTTCTCCCCTCCCATAACTTATAGTAAGAAGTTTTTTCGGCCTCGGTCAGACCCCTCCCCCCGTCCGGAATTTTAATCCTGATTCCCCCTTGCTGTAAGTGCTGGGACGCATGAATCGGCGTCGTCTGAAGTGGGCAGTAAGCCAGTAATTATTAACAGTGAGCAAGTCTAGTACATCCCTCAAAGTCGAAGTAAAACTGCAAGGACGCGTCAGTAAATTGCTCGCAGTATTAGAACGCGTCGACGTTCAAGACCTGAAGCCCAGTCGGCAAGAATAATCAACAAACTCGAGACAGGAGGATCCGTGTTCACGCCAGGTTGAGGTGGACTTACAGCTCTTTGCGGTACAACAGGCGTGGACCGTTTTTTTTCCATTTTGGGCATTTTTTGATCTTTTTTGATCGAACACTCCTTCTGCTCTCAATTCTGGTCCGTTTACCCTAAAAGTAGGATCATTCGAACGGCATTGAAACTGCGCAGACAATGACCTCCTCAAATTTCCCGTCTTGCATTGGAAGCTGCTTCTTGAGCCATGAAATCGTATTTTTGGTAACTTTTCTGAGAATTTCCCACTAGAACAGCTGTTCTGCCCTCAGTTCTTCGAATTTTTCCTTGAGTATAGGCTCAATCTCTCCGTGTCGAAAATGCGCAGACAATGACCTCCTCAAATTTCCCGTCTTGCATTGGAAGCTGCTTCTTGAGCCATGAAATTGTATTTTTGGTAACTTTTCTGAGAATTTCCCACTAGAACAGCTGTTCTGCCCTCAGTTCTTCGAATTTTTCCTTGAGTATAGGCTCAATCTCTCTGTGTTAGAAATGCGCACACAATGAACTCCTCAAATTTCCCGTCTTGCATTGGAGGCCGCTTCTTGAGCCATGAAATCAGATTTTTGGTGACTTTTCTGAGAATTTCCCACTAGAACAGCTCAGTTCTCCGCCTTCTTCCTTGATTATAGGCTCAATCTCTCCGCGTTTCAGATTCAAAGCGAACCGCCTCCTCGGAATTCCATGCTGGTCCTGAATAGGACACTTGGGGACATGATATTGACCACAGGTCATCACTTCTGATTGGTGGTCAGTCGAACAGTTGCTGCGGTCTCGAATCCTCATAGTTTCCCTTGTTTCTATGCTCATTTGATTCGTGTTCCAAATCCGCAGCGAACTGTCTCCTCAGAATTCCTAATCACATACTTCATAAAATCACTTTCTTTTCCCTCATTCCAGGTGAAAATACATGGGAAATATGAAATAGGATGCATCCAGTCGATATAAGTATACATTACATCCAGAAAAATGGCCTGAGCTGTGATATCCAGACAGATATTGGTTAGTGGGCATCCGAGAAGGTCCTCAATGCCGTTTAGCAAAAAAAGCATGGTCAGCAAAGAAGACTTCTGTCACGGATGGCCTGTTGGCACATTCTGAGGAACATGAAGATCTGTCATCGTGTACAGTTGTCAGGGGAAGAAAATGAACCTATGGCAGGAACAATTGAGCAACTTTCGAGTCTGCAGCGGCCGTTCTAGCAACCACTGATCAAATGTGATGATCTGTTGCGGAGTTTCTGTGTCGAGTCAGGGTATTCGGAGTCAGAATAATGAATATGAGGTGGTGGTTCGCTTTGAATTTGAAACGTGGAGAGATTGAGCCTATACTCAAGGAAGAGAGCAAAGAACTGAGGGCAGAAAAGCTGTTCTAGTGGGAAATTCTCAGAAAAGTCACCAAAAGTCCGATTTCATGGCTCAAGAAGCGGCCTCCACTGCAAGACGGAAATTTGAGGAGGTCATGTGTGCGCATTTCTAAACACAGAGAGATTGAGCCTATACTCAAGGAAAAATTCGAAGAACTGAGGGCAGAAACAGCTGTTCTAGTGGGAAATTCTCAGAAAAGTTACCAAAAATATGATTTCATGGCTCAAGAAGCAGCTTCCAATGCAAGACAGGGAATTTGAGGAGGTCATTGTCTGCGCATTTTCAATGCCGTTCGAATGATCCTACTTTTAGGGTAAACGGACCAGAATTGAGAGCAGAGGGAGTGTTCGATCAAAAAACGATCAAAAAACGCCCAAAATGGAAAAAAAAAACCGGTCCGCGCCTTTTGGTACCGCAAAGAGCTGTAACGAGGGGATCGCAGAAGACCTATGACGGGAAAGTAAGAAGAGGTCGGTCGAAATCGTACCGGAGGATAGACCGTGACGCAAGACTCACCTCGGTAATCACCCGAGTAGGATAAATTGGCGAAGATTCAGGATGAATGTCAACGGAGTTTACGCAGTGTGCGGCGCCCTTCCCCTCGAATTCTACGCTGATTTTTTTTCCTGGACTTTGATTCATTCCGCCAAATAGGAATGAGGTTCACTGGATTCAACCCAGCGCCCGGCATCCTCCGTCCTTCGCCTCGAACTCCGCACTGCCAGTGATTTCCCTTCACAGCCCTTGATTCATTCATTCAAAGAGTCGTTCGCGCTCACTGAAGAATTATGCGCTCCGTCAATATACATGTCCTAGGATAATCAGCGAGGTCAAGATCAGTCACGGGTGAAGGGGTAAATGAGTAACTCTCCCGCTGCGCGCCTCGTCGAATCCGGCACCGACGCCCGCCTCACCGGCCGCCGCGACTCACGGCTCGCGCACGCTCGACCGCAACTCCGCCACGAGCCCAGATCCTGCTCGCGCGCCCAGATCCAGGCGCGCGACGTGCAGCACAGGCTCCCGATGGAGAGATTATTAGTATAAATATTAGTACTGGCAGTGGTACTAGCGCGTGAGGCGGACGGCCCCGCGCAACTGTGCGATCCATGGTGGGCCTGAAACCAGATCCGATGGAATACGGTGTGATCAACGAATAATCTCACCTGTACCAAGTCTACGGACGGTTCGCCGAAGGGACACGAAAAAAGGGCGAGTGATGCCCTCAAATATACGGACTCGGCTTCGTGTAGATGACGAGAGATCTCACCTCTGCACGAACAGCGCCGCGACACGCAGGGGCGCGCTCATTCACCGCCGCTTCATATCCCAGGGCCCGTTGCTGGAAACTCGGGCAGCCGTGCGCATCTGCATGGTCCTAAAAGAGAAATCAGCGTGGTATGCGCAGAGGGCAGACGAAAAAAGGCGTACAGCGGGGCGTGGTGGAGAACGGGCGGCTGGAGGTCGTTGCCTGCAGAGCAGCAGTCATAGTACAGCTATAAGAGTATTCTATCTTGGTCCTGGGCGTCGTCAAGACGTCTAGTTTCCGGCGTGCGCGAGAGGGGGGAAAGAAGGCTTACAGCGGGGCGGGGTGGAGAACGACGGCTCGAGTTGCGTTGATTCCACATCGTCGCGCTAGAGCTATGGGATTGCACGTCGATCGCGGGCATTTGTGAGGAAATCTAGTGTCCGGGGCGCGCGAGACGTAAATATGCACGGCCAGTGGTGAATCACGAGAGCGGGGACGGTGCTGGAAGGAAAGGAGGGGTAGCAAGCGCAAGATATGCGTAGGGAGCAGCATCCACCCGAGAACGCGCAGAGGGGGAGGTACAAGGGCGGGTGGGCTGGTTCTCCTGAATGTTCGCGGCACCCATGCAGGAGGAGCCGCCTCCCAGAACCGAGTACAGCGGTTAGAAAGAGACAGGGACAGCAAACATTAACACGGGATGAGGCAAGAGCGCGAAAAGTGCAGAAGGCGGACAATTCAAAGCACGAAATTGCAGAGCCAGCGCACACACCTTATAATGAGCTCAGCAACGCATTCGATGGCGAGAAACCATGATTTCCGCAGAAGAGAGCCGATGCGCAGTCAAGACCGCGCACAATGAGCGCACATTCCGCGCATAAGTATGAGAAACGTCGGACAGGGGGTTGTGAGGAAGCCGGAAAAACTGGGCCCATGGGGAGCAACGACCGACAAATCTGCCCGACGGTGGTGGGAGAAAGCAAAAGAGGAAGCCGGATCAATCGACACAGCCACGCCCGGGACGAGCTTTCTTTCCACTTTCACCATCCGCCCACGTCGCGACGGTCTGACCTAACGTTGGTCGGCGGCGTTCACCCTCCAATGCTGCCTCGCAACGCTTAGACATCGATTGTGCTAGAACATGGTGTCAGCTCCCTGGTACTGCGACACGAAACTCGAACTTGAAGCATTTCTGAACGATTCAAGCGCGTCCTGCCTATTCCTGCAGAAACAGAATCAACAATCTAATGGCACAATACTATTCATTTAGTCAAAGCTCCTGTCCTAGCCCCCGGCCTCCCGGTGTGGCGTGGTTGGCAGCGCGTATGTAGAAGTGTTGTATTAGGTTCTCATGTCGTAGTTCGGCAATCACATTGGGTTTCTTCCTGCTTCCACCCTCCCCGCTGCGAGCCCCGTTGGCTCTTCTCCATCAAGAGGTCATACATGGCCTCCACCGGCCCCACCATCCGACGTTCTTAACTGCTGAAATCGTGTACACGTCACCGCCGACCCGCGAGTCGGCACTCACGCTTTCCCTTCTGAACCTCTGACCACGTTGGTAACGACCTGCATGGTTTCTGTGCCACAGTTATCTCCTAGAAGCTTCACATGCGACATTTTCGTCCCTCCCTCAAGTTAACTCGCGCAATTCGGCCGAAATTTGGGACTTCACTGACGGGATTCCGAGGTCCGTCTGTGTCCGATTTGCCACCAGCGGCGCATTATCTCTTGTGGTGCTACTTTGGAATCCAAGACACGAGTTTCTAGGATGATGGGTTTTTGTAACGGCGGGAAAAAGGGGTGCGTCTGCACGAGTCGTTCTGCGCTGTCGCTGCGGATAACGTCCTACCCCAGCAATCTTTCTTTCTTTCTCGTGTTGCCATCGGTGGGGACTGGATTGATATATTCGCTCCCCTGTGCCCAGGGGTTAGCCTTCTTTTCTCTCTCCTTGCATGCCGCACTCATTTTCGATGCTGTGGTGGATGTGACTCCGGGGTCTCCCCAATACTCGCACCTTTCCCGGAGGGAGTTCCGCACCTCGTAATTTCGCTGTTTCCTGTGTCCATGTGTATTGACGAATGGTAGGTAGGTAGGTAGTATTACACGGCACGGTCCACTCATGAACGCCGGTTTCCAGGAAGTATCCCGCTGTACACGCGATTACAACATCGTCCCTGGGCCCCCCAAAATTCCGTTAGCCGAGCTCACGGTCGCAGTACGCCGACTCGCCGCGGTAGAACTAAAAGAATCTAAGGAAGCAACAGTCAGCACTTCAACTACGATTAGCCTCACTCAATCGATACACGGCAGCGGCATAAAAGACTTCAAGAACATCAAATGCGTATTTTGCAACCAGGGCAATCGTGGATCTCGGATAAATGATGGCTTTCAGGAACTCCGTCTCGGAAAGTTCCGCCATCCGGTGTCGTAAGTTCGGTAAATCAGTGAACAGTTTGCCAAGAAATATGCCGCGTAATTCTATCAGTGTCCCGGAGGATTCACAGGTGATTAACGCGTGTTCTGGTGTTTCCACTTGAATTTTACAGAACCTACACAACCGTTCCGATCGCGGCACAGGTTGATACGCATGATCCACGTAACGCAAGACTTCCACGGCTAACAGGTGAGTTGAGAGTAACAGGGAGGTCAGAGCCTCGCGGTGTTTCTGCGTTTTCACGAGTGTTAGATAATGCCGCATACAGGAGGTAACTTGGGCTGGGCTCTTGTCCTTTTGGGGTTCACAACGGCCGTGTAATAAATAGAGTTTTTTGGACGAGTTAATTTCCTCTTGTAACCATTCCAGCATTAAAGTCTTAACCAGTTTTATATAATGTTCAATGTCCATGACTGTGGTAGTACGGGACAGATCAAGGTCTGGCAGATGGAATGGCATTCTCGTAGCAGCTTTGATGATATCCTTAACCCACGACTTTTTACCCTTGGTGGCAAGTTCAAAGGAACTGTCAAGCGCAGCACGAGCATAAGAGTGTGTTTTTAGGCCAAGTAAATCAAGTGGCTGAGACTAAGAAGGAGGTGTTGAACTCGAAGAGGCGTAATCCCAGTTTCGGTGAACAGCGGCGCAATCATGGATCGGCGATGGAGATTAAGCATTTGACGTATGAAGCTAACTTGAACTTTAGATAACTCTTTCACATGCATGTCTTCACTGTCCGGCGATATTTCACACGCATGGATCAGGCAGTCAACGCGAGCCATGTATAGTGGTTTAAGTTCTCTTGGCGTCAGTCTACCCGTCATGTCTTCAATTCACATGATCTGATGTCCACAATAGCGCGCTGTGCATGCTTGGCTTATAATGGTCTTTAAACATATTCTGAGTGTCTGTGCGCAGATTGACCCTTATTTCTCTTCCGTACTGATGCTGAGTTCCGTTAAACCAAGGTGGAATGGCAGAGCTGTTCGTCCAAAGATCAAAATTATATTTTTGATCAGGTCGACGAGAATAAAGTTCTTCGCGCACCATCGTTCCAGAGTGGCTAATTTGGTATTGAGACTACCAGTGGAGAGGCAGAAAATAAGCAGGTCATCAGCCTGTGCCAGTAATGAAATGGAGCGGCGATGAGATTGAGCAGTTGACAAATGAATGAATGAAGCCAAAGTTGAACTATGAATTGTACCGGCTCGATGGGTGTATCTCTGTCCAGTGATGATTCACAGTCATGAATCAAGCGGCAGTTTACACGGGGTCCGGTGCTACTTGGCAGCTTATAGTAGTTCTTTTGGCATTACATAGTTTTGTCACTACACTTGCGCGGCGTCCATGATGGCGGCTTGTGCGTGCTAAATTCCCGGGACAGAGAATGACAGTCCGGAGTTGTGGGATTTAAAGTCTCCGTGGTGAATACACAAACTTGGCATTGATTTCTCTACCCGAGCTGCATGCGCAAGCATTCAAACTTCAAACTAACCAAATGCTGACTGACATAGAAGTCCCCATCAAACCGCGCACTTTGCCGAGGCAAAAGCATTTGGGCCAAGGGACGCGAGCGTTGACAGAGTGAATGAAGGGACACCCAAGACTGTGGGAATTACGGAATGCCGAGCACTTGCATCTGCTTACGAAAGACAAGACATACCTTCGCTTCGCTCCGGCAAATGATTCTACACCCGTAACTTGATTTGGCTCATCGTTTGGGAAGTGTGTCAAGAATTCGATGGCTGAGCAGTGAGAGATCTTCTGAAAGCTGGGCTATTCGTGCACCTAGATTTAGGGGTTGATTCATGGTCCGAGCCAATAGACTGCGGAAGAAGCAGGAAGGAATTTTAAAGTTAAGACTGCATAGATCTCGATCTCAATGGTTCCGGAGGCAGTGAAAAAGAACATCGAGATCTGAGCTACGTTATGCGCTGCGGGAACGTTATGCGCTGCGGGAAAAGATGGTCAGCTGGTATCATATGTGGAGGTTAGTGGAACAGAACCTTTCAACGTGTCAAGCTGGCATCGGATACAGCCTGAGTCATAACTGACTCCGAAGAGCTGCGTGGACGTTGAGTTTTCTTGCCTCATTTATTTGGGGAGGATGTCAGTGGTATTTTTGGCAGAACGATAGGGTGTAGCATTCAAATACACAGACTTCTGTTTCTTTCAGAGGAAGAAGACGAACAAATTGGAAGATGAGAAGCAAAATTGGAGCTATTAAGTACAGTTTAAGGACATTACATCCGCGGGTTGCGCATGGCACGTTGAACAGTCGAATTGGTATGTGAAGTGCGTTTCATTCTCAAATTTAGCAGCAGGAGTAAGGCAAGTTAGGGTGTACTTGGTGTTGGGAGTTCAGGCGTCCTGAAGGACATATTAATCGAATATCGGAATGAGGAGGAATTGAGAGAACTCACAGTTAGAACAAAACAGCAATGTTCAAGTTTGCTTCCAAGGCAAATAGGCAGCAATGTTTTTCAAAGGAAAAACCAGTCAGTCTTAGAACCCCAGCGCTTTACAAAGGCTTCGCTCACCCGAAACATTCACAGAAAACTCTCTGGTCCAATGCAGAATCCAAGACAGCAGATGCGAGCGTGCAGGCATAACTCGGCATGGGGATGTGGGATGACGCGTGCAAAAGCGCCGTTTGCCACTGGGTAGTGGGAAGAGGAATGTTGGATCCGGTTTTGGCGCGTTTCACGTTGTGGAAGGTGTCCGATGGCCGTTCTGGGGGACGGTTAGGGCCACTATGACCGGGGGTGTCTTCTTTCCTGCAGGATTAATCAGAAGGGATGTCATGAATTGTGAAATGAATATTTAGGCACCAGGCATCGGAGGTTTGGAGAAAGGATGTGGTATGGGCCCGTTTTCCTATTGATTAAATTGTGTCAGAGATCCACTAGAAAGCAACGGGAAATCAGAAATCGTAGCGAGAATTCAGCAAGGTTCAGTTGGGACATTGGAACAATGTGGGGAGAGCAGAGGGGAGACGATGCGAAAGGCTTCAAATGCTGTATATAAATGTCGAAGATGCGGATCTTGAATCGCAGCGCAGTAGCTCAGCACGTAGATGCAGCCGAATTAAGACGATATGGCAGTGCTGAGTAGAAATAGTACACACACAGCGCAGTGCAAGTTGAACATGAGGCACCACGAGGTTGGGGAGATGGGGATATATTGATCAGGAGATTTATTTCAGCTGAGGAATGTGGAGTGGATGCGGCGCTGCATTGAGGAGAATGGGGAAAGGCTGTATGGAGGAGATACAACTAAAGGGGATGAGACCAAAAATAATACAGCACCGGAGCTTGCGAGGTACGGCAGACTCCAGAGTCAATGCCTCAAACTCGGACTGCGGCACAGTTGGTCATGGTGTCGTGAGTTCAGCACATGAGGTCTTTATAATTTCTTGCCATCAACCAGCTGACCTGGAGCACAGCAGGAACATGGAGTTAACTACGGGATGGTGGGAGCTGAAATCAGGTTGCGAAAAGAACTACTGGGGAGGAATCGCAATGGAGATATGACTAAAGGGGATGGGACCAAATATCTGCAAACTGATTCGAGACATCTCGTTAAGAGAACGGATAATTTGCCAGTTTGGCGTCCGGATCAGAGTCGGCAAAGTGGCAGTGCAAATCGCGCAGGCGCAGGGTGGATTGGAAGTAGACGCAGGCAGCGGCGGTACCGCACGGCGTAAAACAACAGAGTTGGGGTACATTGAAAGATCATGTTTATTCCATACTATGTGAGGTGAAACGGACTGCGGGCGACCATAAATGAGCTGGATGCGCATCCAGCAGAGTGGATGTAGCTTTTTTTTCAAGAGAGAGAGAGGGAGGGGGTATCACCATTCATCTATGCATCTATGCTGCATCTATGGAAGTGGGGCTCTGAGGACATATGCAGTACAGCGTCGCTGAAAGCAGAGTGCTGAGAGCACAGCACACATGGGCATCTGATGATGGTAAAATTGCTCTGCTCTCCATATTTTACGACGGTCAATCCAAAACGAGGGAATGGCTGGCGGAATGCAGTCCGACACTTGCAGCTACTTCTTTGAGTGCGCAGAGGTGGGGGAGGCACCCGAATCAGCCATTTTCGAAATAGATGATGGTGGTAACGGGAAGAGAACGGCCTGAATGCCTTCCATCAGTTCCGCCCACATTCATATGTACAAGTCTCGCTTTTCCACCGCCGGCATCCAGACGAGGTCAAAATCCCCTTCCGAAGCACGCTGCGAGTCTCAGCGTTGCTTCCAAAACATCATTGCACCCTTTTCCTTCTGTGCGCTGGCGTCCCGCCCTAACCGTTCTACTGGGAGTTGGATATGCAACATATCCTCTAGGCCTCGGGCAGAGATCTAATCCTGCATGCTGCATGCCTCGTCTTCTTACTTGTCCGCTCCTCTCTTCTCCGACGTGCTCCCGGTATCCCTCATGCACGACCCCGCTGCATCTCAGATCCGCGCGCCGACGGCCTCCTCCTGCTGTATCTCAACGTGCAGCGATCGCTTAAGACGTGGCCCTGCCCGCCATGTTGCCTCTCGCATCGACGCCCAGCTGGAACATACCCTCTGCGGGCGTGCTCGCAAATTCTCGACCCTACCAAGTACATATTCTCCCTTCCCACCCCCATCATCTATTTCTGATAATTATTATTTTCTGTTCAGGACTGTACGCGCTACCTCTGTCACAGTCATACAGGTTTCGTACCAGCAAATTCTGCGCTACCTGTGCGGCTGGGTACTGGGTCTTGAATCTCTCCACGCAGGACACATCCCGCTCGCAGCTATGAGATACACGTAGAGCCCTCGCCCGGCCGTCTCAATCTCGCGTTCTGCAGCTCCAGACGCTGGTTCAAAGCGTTTGAGTTTAACTCGAAGAGCCTTTCGTATGGTCGGTGAAGAAATACCCAGAAGCCAACAGAGAAACACCCCCGGCGCCAATGATGACTCTGTATGTGCTGTTCACGGCTTTTGCCTAATATTTGAAAACCTTCGAGTTGTGGAACACAGGTCTGTCTCGAACTTTTGACTCATGGGGGCCCATGGCGCTAACACCACTCGGTTTGAGTATGATTTGCGCAACTGTTGGGCATAGGGCAGTTTAAAAAAACAAGCGCGAGCCAGGATGCAAGAATCGCAGGAAGAAAACCGACTTGCCCCGCCTGAACTTCGTACGAACAGTCACTGAGGGAAGTTTCATGAAGTAATGAGTGGTATTTTCCAGCGGACCATGACAACGAATGGAACCAGGTAAGCTCTTTGCCGCATCTGAACATATACGACAACCAATTATGCAATAAGCACGAGGACGACAAGCTCGCTCTGCCAGCCTGGACGAACCTGTTCCGGCCAGAAATTACAATTCACTCTCATCTCTATGGTACCCAGGGGCGTCACTGCACTGCCGCCTCCACCTGCTGTAGATTCCGTTGGGTCGCATTCAGACGTTTAAATATCAATACACTGAGCACTCACCACCATTCCTCTCGGCCGGGGAGCCGTCCAGGGAGGGCCCATTCCCCTTCCACAAACTCCGCGATTTCCCGCCTCAAAGAAACTCCGCCCCGTTCAGTGTCGCGATCATCCTCGATGGGCAATTTCACATGGACGCCATCGTCTGAGAGCGACGTCAAGATGGAGTCGTCATACTCGCATTCGAAATCTCTGCCCTCATCGCGCAATGCGCTCAATGCGGGCTCGGCGATAACGGTGAGGTTACCCGGGATCAACCTAGACAGATATCGTCGTCAACGATAAAGTTCGTGCAGGTCCGTCTGGGCTCACCGTCGAGGGTTAGGATACAGTTCCGCGGGAAGCTCGCACATCGCCCCAACATCGGTGACGAGTACATGCGCCAGTTGAGGGAACGCATCGATGGCATACGCGAGCGTTGACGCGAGAGTCGAGCTTTCAAAGTTGCCGGCAGTGCGGAGGTGGGTGAGTGCGGGGAACCGCGAAGCCCTGTGCGGCGCGTAACACGCGGGATCGTCGCGGGGGTGTGTGCGAAACTCACACGGCGGGTAGTACGCCTCAGTAAGCACGCGATACGTCCCGTCGAGGTGGCGGCCAGGGCGTGGAAAGTTCAATTGCGTCAACGACGGGTAGTTGTGCTGCACCAGGGGCTCGAGCCGCGGGTCAGTCCACTCCGGGTAAACAACTTGATGAAGTCGTGCACTGTAGGATATGTACGCGAGGAACGACAAGGCTTCGAGCGTGGGCGCCGCCTTGGCGAGAATGCGATTCAGCGGTTCCTCAAAGTCGTGCACCGCGGCCCACACTCTGTGATGCGTGCCCTCGTCCCACTCGCTCTCCTCTTTGGACGTGGCATCGGTGAAGAGGTGGCCGTGTTCAGCGTCCACATCCTGGACGGTGGAATCAGACACGAGCAAACGCGTGATCCTCGTGTCCGAATAGGTGTCCAAGTAGTCAGCGAGCTGAGTGACCCCAGCAATCCCAGTGGCGATATACGTTCCAGCCGGGAGGTCGCTCGCTTCTGGAGTGAAGAGCGTGCGGTTGAAGTCTAAGTCCATAGTTGACACCAGCACAGCAGGAGCAAGAAGTCCAGCGAGGATGACGAGGATATCGAAATTCACTGGCATGGTGGTAGGAACAAGAGTCGATAGCTTCAGGGCTGCGAAGGTGACGTGGTTGTTCGGGACTAAAGCGTTGAATCAACTCCCGCCCGCGGGCTGTTGGCACAGTAACACGGAACATTCCGGGTCTCGCCGATTCACCCATTGGTGTACCCTGTGTTGTATATTCTCACAGCAAGCGCTCAATAAAGCGCTCACCCTTCGCGTTTCAGCTGCGCTCTTGTTCCCTTTGCAGCTGCCAGCAAGCCCGTCGGCGGCAAGGTGGGTAGGTATTCAACCACGACACCTGCATTTAATTGCACTTGGGTAGAGTTTTAAACGGGTTTCTCGAATACTATGGTGACCTCTCACCTATCTAGTGGGTGGCCTAGTCGAGATATTATCCAAGTCCTTGAGATACTTCGAGAATTTGAAGACTTGAAAAACTTGAAGCCTTGGAGCTTGAAGTTGAGTCGACTTGAGATGTAGATAACGACTTGCAGCATTGAAGGCCGTGTAATGGTCTTGAGTGCACAGGTCTGAGTGCGATTTTTGAAATGGGGTAACCGGGTAAGGGTGCAGGCACGACTGGGGTGGCGGTGTGCGCAAGAGGGTTCGAAGATTCAAGTGCTCGACTAACTATTGGTTTGCCGCCCGGTTTAGAGGGTTAAAATGGTGGCTATGTCCTTGGCTATGTCCACGGTGGCTATTTCCATCCGTTTTGACCCTCCAAACGGGGCGGCAAACTAGTAGGTGCCAACCCGAAATTTGCAACATATTCTTGCTCGCTACATTCTGAAGCTGTGTCTGCGCCGATCGTCGGTACCACTTCCCTGGCGAACTTGGCCGAGGCTGTTGGTCAGTTCAATCGTTCCCCAAAAAAATCAGTGTGTTCATAATTTTGACGTCGTGCAGCTGCGGTTCACATCAAGTTGACGGACAAAGAGGTCAAATATTTGGAGCCGTGTTAGCCAATGGTGATCATTGGGCATTAGGGGGTAGGTCGCATTAGAAACAATTGCAGTGGTCTGATAGATGCGCCTTTAACCTGCTTTCCGATGAAGATGGAATAATTTCGCAACAGTACCAATAAATTCATTGTGTTCTCTGCTCATCGTCAAACTTCCACGTCCAGCTTGAAATTTCCACCTCAACTGTCCCTCGCAGCCGGGAGGCTGCGGCTATAACAAGCACAACATACCACTGGCCCTTGCGTGAGAAAATAATCTGTATCGATGTTTCAAAGTCATGAGCATAAACAACTGGTAGAAATACAGTACAAGGGATTGATTGCGGAGATTATGAGGATCGTCACACAGGGCGGGACGCTAGCCACGCAGCGTAATAGGTTTCAAGCCCATCGATCAGGCTTGGCTTCTTTGCGGACCAGCCCAACAGCGCATGGGCGAGATATGGGCGAACCAGGGGGGTCGTGGTGAAAGCTTCCTCAAACACTGGACATGAGGGTGATAAGGACAACGAAGAACATAACATATTGTACACGCACCGCTGCTCGGCTTCCTGTACTCGTACGGGCCTTTGGCACCCGATACCACCGCGAGCTTCCGCAGGATCTCGTCTACAGACTCCGTATGGGGATTCGTCGCGTCAATTACCTTCCCCCCGAGAATAGACGCGCGCTGCGCAACAAGCAAATACAATTCAGCCAGATCGTCGGCATGAATCGTCGCGTAGCGCCCGCCAGGTGTCCCCGGCCACACCACTCGCCCCTCGCGCGCGGTGTCGAAGAGCGGCGCGAACAGCGAAGCCCCACGGCCATAGACCAGCGACGGGCGCACCACAATGCCGTTCACGTCCGTGCTGCGGGCGATACGCTGCTCGAATGCCGGGCGCCACGCGACGAGTTTGGCGGGACGCGTGAGTGGGGTGGTGTCCGTGACGATCTCGGTTCTGCTATCGCCGTGGACCCAGATGCCCGAGGTGTAGATGTATGTAAGCAGGGTGGCCCCTTCGGCACGCAGTTCCTGCGCTGCTTTGGAGGCGCGCTCGAAGGTGGAGTGGTCGACTGCGTTGAGGGTGGTGGCATCGGCGCCCATGACGGATTCTATGATAACGTCCAGCGTCGTGATAAGTGGAAGCCACACGTCTGACTCGACGTCGCCGAGGAGGGGAATAACTGGGAACAGAGACAGGATTCAAGAAAGAGCGCTGCAGATTTGAACCGACGTACGCACTTTCTTCCTGCGCTAGTAAATTCGCCTTGGCCGGTGTGCGGGCCAACCCATATACTATATATCCCGCGCGCACCAGGGCCTGTGCGGCTGGAAAGCCGATCGCGCCCGTCGCACTGTACAGCCTTCAACATAATATTTACAGGAGTTGAGTTAACGAATACATACCCTAGTATGAGTACCTTCATTTCTGTGAGTGCTTGAAGGTGCCGCGGAAACGGTTTCTCCCAGAATTTCCCATGTATTTATACTGCCCACGACAGCGTGAGATCTTGGGAGGTTTGTTTCTCAAGGGAACCCGATCAAAGCCCGATGGAAGGTCGGAGAGGGTCGGAGAGAAGCTGTATTAACCCTATTAATCCAATTAGCAGACATGGCACGAGGGCAAGAAGTCACGAGAAACGGAGAGTTCGTGTGAAAAATTGTCAGCGGACTTGCTGCGGACATATTGTGGCGGCGTGTATGGTAGCAACGTAACGCGTAACGCAGCCTCCAAAATGTTGCCTAATTAGCCTGCGTAACGCTGAAAATTCAACTTTGGGGGCCATTTTAGGCAAATTTTCGGGCCCTGCGGGGCCTGAGTTACCATATTGGAAGTCCGGTGCCCAAAATGGCAGCCGGTTGCTAACTGGGAGGCAGTTTTTCGCGTAACGCTCCTTGAACGGTTGCCTCCATACAGTAGTATGGGTGATATACTGTGTATCGCCCATATAAAAACTACCCTCTTTTTAACGGGCCTCGGGATATCGGTACGCATTTCTCCGCATCCTTCTCAGCTACAGAACCCTCAACCACACATAGCCCAACAATTCATACCCACGTATGTCCGGGACGGCTCCATTATTCAGTGGTTTGGCGGAAACAATGACCAAGTTTGTGTACCACGAAGTTCTCTCTCTCGATATACTCAGTATTTGTAATACCGCAAAACTTGTCTGAAGATATACTAATCGATATTAAGGCGTTGATGTGGCTGATGGCAATTTAGACAATGGGAACCAGGTGCGCCCCATCCCGCCGCGAACGCAAGTAACCACGCTCATAATATTGACCCCAGCTTCAAATCTGGGCCTGCGACGCGAACCACCACCACCAAATATTCAATCCAATCCCTGTTACAGACTTACAGTCTAGTGCCTCGTAGACAGCCGGTACAACAGAAAATGCTCGTACCTCGCATATGTTGTAGTTACGGTCCCTAAGTCGTACTTGAGTCGACCTATCAGTATTCCAGGTCAATTGAGGGTCGGAAATGAAAGTCACAGGTGTCCTGCTTGGAAATGCCACAAAACTTTGGCACTCCAGAAAAAACCGCATCACGCCATTCGCTGCATATTCGCGGCGTGAATTGAACGGTCCATGTTCCGAGAGAATCTGTCTCAATATGAGGACAGGACAGTTGATTTGCGCACCTATTGTTCCGCAACAGCTGTAATGCCAGCATTAGCCTGCAAGGCACCACCCAAAGCAGACTCTATTTGGAAAATCCAAGCCGATTTGATTGACGTATTGCCGAATTTACGACAGGGGGGGCTATTGTACTAGGGATATCTCTAGGCCAACAAAACCCATGCATGTTGCAGGCTTGTACCCGAAACCAACCCCCTCCCAGCGTCATCCCGGGTCAAAATTCTGTTCTGAAATACATTATATATCCTAGCCCCGTGTTCTGAATAGATGTTCAGCAAGCGACGAAAGAAAGGAAATCAAGGACGTAACACTGCGGCTCCCACTGTCACAATGCTCATTGTCCACAAGGCTTCACCGCGTTAACATCGATGGTGGCAGCCTGCCTTACGGCTACGAACGGCAGCTTCAGCCAATCCAATGATCCTTCTAACTTCTTCCAACTCCTCACTCCGTGCTCCAGCTTCGTTCCACAACAACGGTGACAAAGCAAGTTCGGTCGATCGCCTGTAACCACAGGTAAATTGTTCGTTCGTTCTTCCGTTCGTCGTCGATTCCCACTCTCGTTCGGTGCAAAGGAATGATGGATGGGCTTGTGGAATTGGAGGAGTTTATGTTCAGACAAGACGGATACGCTTTTGTACGCACAGCGGATCATCGGCGAGAGGGAAGAGTTGTCATTCATACCGAGCGATATTAGACTAAGGTAAAACAAGTTCTAAACTCGATCAATTCCATGCAAAAAGCAACAATCAGCTATATTCGTGCCATATTCTCTTAGGCAGACATATCACCACATCGGGTGCAGACCTGGGAATAGATAGTAAGACAGAAGGCAGAATATGCAAGAAAGTCATCATACCGCCTGCGTACTCCCCGAAACGCCACGCACACTCCATCGAGGGCCACGTTGTCTCACCAGGGTACTTGATGCGCAAACTCAGCCCACCCCTGATGAGCGCTTGGAGCTGCCGCTGCACGGCGGGGTACTCGCGCACGGGATTTACGTTAACCATCATATTGAAGGTAGTATCCAACCGCGTCCGCTCCAGTTCGCTTTTCGGAGGCTGACGCGCCAGGTCCAGCTCGAAGAGGTCGAGCGGAATTGCGGGAGCGCATAATCCCTGGCAGTGCGGTGAGCATGTGCGTCATGGGCACGTAATCGTAGGTTTCCTCCGGTTTCTCGCACATGTAAAGCTCCCGGAGGTTAGGGAGTAGTGTCCCCGCTGCGAGTTCTCGGTAGAAACGTTGCGCGATGACGGCGGCGGTGAATCTGAGCGTCGTCAAGGAAGGCACGGCGTGTAGACATTGCATGAGGGAGTTCTCGGACAGGTCGATACGATATGTGTGCGGGGGAGTGGCGCACAGGACGAGGTGCTGCAACACACAGCGGGAGCGAGAGATGAACGACAGGAAGGTGGGGACGGTGGTGGAGTTATCGGATTCGTAAACTCTGTACTCGAAGCGTTGGAGACCAGGAATAGTCACATGCGCGAGGAACGCGTCGTCGTAGTTGAGACACAAGGTCTGCAACGATGCGGGCGGATCCAGGGGATTGATTGGGTACCACCGGTTCGCGATCGAGGATGAAAAGCGGATAAGATGTGGAAATGATCGAAGAAGGTCGGCACATTCGAGGAAAACGATGCCGGCGGGATCGTGGATTTCAAGAGTCGTTAAGTGCTGTAGCTCGGCGGGAATATCCTTGATGCTGACGCCCCTCCCCAAAAAAGCTCCCGCAGCTGAGGGGCATCGCGGAGAGCGCTGAGGTTGTACGGGGTGCCCAAAGCCGCATGGAAGTCCGAGACATGAATGGAACAGCTGTGAAGAAGCGGAAACGGGCCGCAGATGCTTTGGAAATCTGGAAGATCGTGGCTGGGTACCGCCATTTCTAGACGTCTCCATTGGAGGCAGAACCTTCCAATGGCAGGAAGAACACCGGGCGGGAAGGTGTGTCGGTCTTGATCACAACGTAACGTAATCGAAAGAGGACGGGACTTGCTTCGACCAAACCAGGTTTCCAGGGCTGGGGCTACATTGTCACATGGGACATCTTTGCGCCCGTAGTCCCCCGATGAAGAGGTAAAGCTCAAGTCCACTGAGCACCACAGTTCCGACGTTGATAGCGCGACGGTGCTCCAATGCTTCGAAATGCGCACAAGATTCAGAGGTGCGGCACGTTGAGAGGGTCTGACGCGCCCATCTTCTGGCAGGCAATGGATGAATATCCTGGAAAGTACATCATCGGGTACGGCAGAAATGGGACAGAAGAAGGTGTCGAGTATCCCCTGAAGCCCCTCGTATTCTTCTTCCAGTTGTTCGAGGGAAGATTTAAGCGCGTAAATTTTTGCCTTTACCTCCGCGAGGCGGTTTCGCTTCGTATTCCGAAAATCGGCAATACTGGTTGCATTGGCCGAGATCATTTTGCAGAGGGACGAGCGGGTTCGGGAACGTTTGCTGAAGAGAGTGACGTTGTAAGAAAGATGCCAGTATTTGTGTCAGATTGACCATGTTTGTTTATTCCCACGCCAAGACCAAAGTCTGATGGTTTCTCGGGCTGATGGGGTATCGCAGTGAAGCGCCTGTGCCATCTCGGCCTGCACCCATGGACCAAAATGCTCGAACTGGCGACGCGAAATACGCCACCTCATGGATGGAATTGCTGGGTGCGCAATCAGCCTGCGTTGAGTGCGGTCATCAGTTCATGCTTCAGACGCAGGTAGGAGCGTCCCGTGATTGGTATTTACAACGCGGCCTCGGTAAGCGCGGGGCTGGAATCCTGATTATGAATTCGACCTTTCGAAGCCCAGGCAGTGGCGGAAGCGAAAGAATTGGAGGTGTGATAGCATCTAGTTGAACAAAGGTGCATCAATAAGATGTGTACATGTACTTGGACCATCCTACTCTGACAGAAGAATTGGATGCGCTCCAGTGGGTCTGCGGCCGCACAGAGAATAGCATGAGTGTACACATGTTCATCGTTTTGTACTCCGATGTCCAGTTGCTGCAGGTTGCTTGTAAGGAAGAGATATTGGGGGCGGGCCAACAGTGTCAAGATAGTGCTCGATGGGTATGCTGTCATACTGAACGCCCTCAGGCTGGATCAATCGGAGAGTGCTGTCGGAACATTATCTGAATCCTCTGGACAAGTGACGAATACAAGGGTGATCTTGGGTACTGCTACTAAGAGAGCCAAGAACGCTGGAGTTCGCGCAGGGATTGACGTGCTGGGAAGTCGAAGACGGCAGGAAGCGCCTGTTCCTAAGGATGGACACGGGTCGCGGGTACACCCGCGGGTTTGTACACGCGGGTGTGGGCGGGTACGGGTACGGGTCGCGATTTCAGACCCGTGCTCAACCCGTGTACCCGACCCGTGTACCCGCGGGTTGTTGGACATTCAGTATTTGGCCGTCGGTATGCGATACTAGTTGCTTCAAAATTAATTTCATTCTCATGCTGCACATAGCGCTTCACCCCAGCTCCAAGTTGGAGTATTTCCGCATCAACAAGGTCAGCAAGGCAGAAACTTCAACCGTTGGGACGAAGGATCGCACCCAGTTCAACCTCCATCAAGAGCGCACAGCAGAGAAATAACCCGAATGTATGATGAGATCGTGGAGTAGTCTACATTTACCGCACTGTATTTGACAATAAAATATTATTTATCCTGGAACTTCCAACGAATTTGGGGACCCGCGGGTGACCCGTACGGGTTTTAGATCCGACCCGCACACGGGTACGGTTTTTGCGGGTCCGGGTACGGGTAGGCCCGAAGGTACCCGCGGGTATACCCGTGTCCATTCTTACCTGTTCCGTAATTTGGAGCCACCAGACCAGCGGGAAGGTGCTGTGATCTCGCACAAGAGCAAATTCTCGAGGCGGTCTAGAATCTGCATGAGGCTCTCAAGCTCTGAGTTGGCTGTACTCGGGGGCGGGACCCAGATGTGCAGTCTGGTGATATAGGCGGCGACATGTGGGGAGTCGTCGAGAAATGAGCGTGCTGCAGTGTAATTCGGTGGGTCCACTTTCAGCGTCATGGAGCGGAGGAGGATACGCTGACAAGGGGATCGAAAGGCGGACCCAGCGAGGGAGCAGAGGTTGAGGGATGTGGTGTGCTCTACCTGCTGGACGATGGCCGCGATGACCTTGCTGGGGACGCGTGACATGATGGTGGGATGCAAGACTACTCGGGGCAGTACCTAGACTCGTAACCAGTCTGTAAACAAATTCCGAAAATATGCGGCAAGCGCTTTCGGTGTAAACACCGATTTACACCGAAAGCGCTTGCCGCATATTTTCGGAATTTGTTTACAGACTGGTTACGAGTCTAGGCAGTACTGGCGTCTATCGCAATTGGTGCGGACTTTCTGTTTTGCAAGCGGTATTTTTCTTTCCGTGACAAACTTGTACAAAAATATGCACTTGCAATTAGGAGCGTTTCCTGGGAGTATCTGTCTGTGAAAACAATGATAAAACCATTGTTTGAGCTCGCCCACCTAGCCACACAACACAAGAAATAAACACAGACAGGGACATACATTCCTTCTTTCAGGCGAGAAAGTGGGGGAGCGTTCATAAGGTCAGTAATACAACCCAACGTACCATTTCATCAGGTGTGAGTGAGAATATCTGCCCAACGACGCGTTATGGACTCAAATTTCTCCACCAAAAAGTTGCCATGGTGTACTTAGTTTGACCGTCTCTCAATCACAGATTCGATCGCACGACCGAGACAGTGCATAGACGACAATCAAACATGGCACGGATTTTAATATACGAGACTGGACTACAGCGTGACCTACGCACCGCGGAAATCCGGGTAGACAGAATCGTGCAGATAGCTTCGGCAACCAGTCGTATATGGTGATTTGATATATCACGGACTTCTAATTAGCACTGGGTTCATGATACATAAAGAGCGCTAATTAGAAGAGCGCTCTGATGTATCAGCTCACGCCATCACCCACTTTGACTGCACCCACCTGCGCCTCATGGCGGCGTCGTTGCCCGTAAATTTGATGGCGCTGTCAGGGCGATGGCGCCTTCCCGCCTGTCCAAATGCGGATAGCAGGAACACGTAAATGATCCCATCACGTCTCCTCTTGCCTCCAAGCACCCCCACGAAATCGCCCTCCCCCCTGCTTCTGGCTGTTTACCCGTGGTTTTGCTTATTTCGTACTTGGATTTCCTTCCATCAAATAGATCCCCCGACTTTCCTTTGTGTTCAGTCTTCTCTTTGTCCTCCTACGATGCTACCAAATTTCCCTTCCCTACGCACTAATTTGGCTCCACTGGGCCAACCGCGCTTCAGAATGCCCCCAAAACGTACAAATATGTTCCTACAACGAGGGGATTAGGCCTACCGTCTCAAAATCGTACTCGCTACCTATTCATGCACTGTTACTCGGCCCGGTCCTTTTCCAGCGCTCGCTGGCTTCCCGCCCCTCCTGCTTCCACCTACGCCCTGATATATATTCTAAACGATGGACCTCCTTAATTAGTATGATCCCCGACGAACCTATGTCCGCCAGCCTTCTGCTGACACTCACTTGTTCATTCTTCATTTGGCACAAAACACGGACTTTGCTCGATTCTCTACGCCTGCGCTGACTCCAATGTTTCAAACTTGTAGCTACTACTCTATGATATACTTTTAATGATTTTTTTTCCCATTCACTGTTGCCTATTGGCTCCCTGCGCTTTAGAATATCCATTTGCTATGAATTTCGGATCTGCTTCTTCCCCGCTTTTCTGCGTATGATTGCATCTTCGTTGACCATTGAAAGTAATGATGAACTCTCTGAATCCTTTTTTTCGTACTCCAGAGCCACTGTTTCTTCCTTTGCGCCTCAATTCCGTTTTACATCAATCATGCCACTGTGCCTGTGCCACTCCTTCCGCACTGATGACGGCAACATACACGTTTGTTTAGCCGCCCGATGTACCCCCACTCTCGATAGACCAAACTCCCACAGACATTGAACTGTAAAAAAAGAAATATACCCGTACCGTGTACATGAATAAAACTACGTGCCCCCGTCAAGTGCTCCATTTCCAGACCCTCCTTGTATTTTTTGTGTGTCATATAACATCCCACAGAGTGAATTATATCCGTTTTACGGTTCTCATATTCTCCATGCAAACACAGCCCAAATTTTCCCGATGCAGTTGCCAGTTTGATGTAGTATAAGTATGATATTGCTTGCTCCACGGCTCCGGTGCGACGGCTGTATATAGGAATACACGCTGAAAAGATTCACACAAGGCTCTTGAGTTGTTACCAATAAAAGCAGAAATTTCAGCTGGAGTCAAATCGAGACGAAGTTGTCGATGTAGGCCGACGGACTCCGATTAAAGACCTGGCTTCCGCAAAAGGACCTCGAGTCGGAAGCTGCACCGCTGCCGAAGCACCGCCAGCTTGCGCTCTAGATATAAGTAACACAGAGGCTCGATCGACCAGCACACCGTGTTTGCGGGCGCAGAATCGGAATATTAGGTACACACGAAATGGTGACAACCAAGCACTTTCAGGGATCTCCCTGGTGCGTCGAGATGAACATGAGGGGAGGTGACCAGGCTGAAAGGTTAAATAGAGATGAGTTTATGCGCGTGCAGTAAACTGCGAGGACAAAAAAAAAAAAAGCGAATAAAGATTCGGTTGACGTACCCTGGCCGCCGATACATCGCGTCGGTAGATGAACCACTGGTATCGTCGCTGCAGAGTGCGAGTAGGGTGTAGGCGAAACGATTAGGTGGCGGGTGTTGCGGCGATGGAGACGGTGACGAGCGAGCGGGTTTGAGATGGAGGCAGGACATGAGGCGATACACATGCACCGAAATCAAGGGTAGCTGTGGAGAAATGGTGCTGGGCCTGTCAGGAAAAGAGCGAAAACTCGGGATATATGCGCATATCACGCACCTGGACCCGCAGTATATGGAACAACTGCTCCATCCCATCTATGCCACACTTCTCCCTCCACTTTCAAACAAACACGACGGTGAACGACCGCAGTAGTAGGAGCATGCGGTGGGCTGTATATGCCGACGCTACGTTGGCGTGCGGATTACCGTACGGCAACGGGTTCTAGCTCAGAGTTTCAAATGGATATATGTACAGGGGACCAGTCCAGTAGCGCGATGAGTTGGTATAAGCGTAGTTGCTACCAGGGGAAGGAAAAAAGCAAAAGACGTGGAGGAACGATTCCTAAAGGCACATTTCAAGTCAGCGGCGCGCGGTGTCTCTAAAATATAAAGGCCCGTGGCCGCCGTTGACTTGAGTGGGGCGCCGCCGTGCAATCGGCGGTGGAGAGGAATTCGTGGAGGGTGGGCAGAGCAGGAATGAAGTGAAGGATGGAGTAGGAGACTCACCTGAGCCACACTGCATAGGCAGAAATCGTAAAAATCAGAGCGAAAAATGCAAAGAAAAATTACGAAGACGTAGCGAGGGCACCGATAGCTAGCGTGTGTGCATGAGACACCGTTCGGAAGGTCGCCGAGGCGAAATATCGGGTCGGCAGAACGTTTGGAGGTGCGGGCGTGGCGGTACATGTGAGGGCGACAAAGATGGCCCGAAGAGACGAATTTGAGAGCGAAAAAGACGGTGCGTTGACAAGGGGAGGGTGGAAGGGAGGTGGGGAGACTTACCTGGAATAAAATCGAGCCCACCCTACAAGAGTTCGTGCGGGGCCAAGTCGATTAGTTCTAAAAAAAGACGAAAAATGGGGAAGTATGCGGATAGAACACACCAGGAGCACCCCGGAACATCGAAAAACTGTCCCATTCCCCTCTTACACTCCTGTTGAAACCTTGATCATGAAAGAGAGCACCAGGAGCATGGGGCGAGCGGTCGATGGGCTGGTGCGCAGACGGCGGCGCGGGCCAACCTTTTAGGTCGAATACAAGGGACTGGTTCGAGGGCGCCGGTGAGTGGGTACGGAGTTTGGGGCGCGTAGCAGGGCAGAAGGAGACAAAGAAAGGCGGGGGAGTTCGATCAGCCACCAGGTCGCAGTTGTAGTTGTATAGCGGAATACAAAAAACCAAAATGGAGATGAGCCGTCGTGGAGCGCACCTCTGGAAGTCTCAGGACGGTATTAGAGGGCGGCGGAAGCAACGAAGCGCGAGAGGGAAGGGACAGAGATGAGATAGAGGATCAGAATGGCAGGGCCGTGAGCGAGCGAGCGGTTGGTCGAGGAGACGGAGACAGCCCAAGCACAGCGGGGGTCGGTGGCGTAGTCGGGTAGAAGATGGTGCACGACGCGTGGTGACAGTGCAAGAAACGGCGACGTGACAGCGTCACAACACGGCATCACGCCGGACGATGCCGAGAGGTGTCGGCAACGGGATTTACAGGCGAGTGGCGGCGTGGAAGGAGAAACGACAGGTGCACAAGTGCGGAAGTGGAGGACGGGAATTGCTGCGTTCCCGAAGCGGCCGGGCCGGTGGATCGGGGACGCGAGGGAGGAGTGGAAGGGTTAGATGGTTGGCTGGGAGTGGAGAGGAGTGTGGGAGTGTTCGGCACTTTCCGAGAAAAGTGCGCAGGTCGCAGGAGTGCTGGGCACTGAAAGGGTGGCCGAGAAGTCCGAGGAGGGGGGTGTAGAACTAGATGCGGTGCCGGCGTGTTGACCATTTGCGCACTCGTTTTCGTCACTGCCAAGAGAGTGCGCAGCTATTTTGGGATGCATCAAACGGTCAAAGCGACGCATCTCAACCCGCGTAGAGGTTGGTGGATGCATCACATCTGGCCGCAAAAATACAGTTTCTATATCAACATGTAGCCCCAAATGAGCGCTTTCAAGACGACGCCCAATATGTGGTTTCGTCACAAATTTTAGATACGAAGTTCCAGGGATCTTTACGTTTTTGAACTTTTCAAACTCCTGGAGTGAAATAAGCATAACTGGGTCAATACTGGTGCGCTTCGAAAGTCCTTTCAGGGAGAACTCGCTAGGGGTAATGGTTTCGGATATAGGACCTTGAACTTGAGGCAGACCGACGGGAAAGCAGTGTTTGAGGGGCTGCACTCTCAGCCAGCCTAGGGCCAAAGCCGGTGCGGTCTTTTTTTCCACCCCCCTCCCTCTGCATCATATATGATGAGAAGGGGATAGGGGGTGGGGCAGGCCAGTTAGGCACTCGGCCCGCATTTTGGGGACCCGATACACCCATATTTTTTCATAGAATTCCGATCAGGGGAGGGATATATACGAATATAGGCATAATGCTCCCGAATTCCGGGGCCGATAGTACTGGCCAGAAAAGTGGCAGAAAATGGCAGATAGTTGAGCTGCGTAGGTGAGTTCATCTTTTCGGGAAAGCGATTTGGTTATAAGAAGCACGAGTGGTGAAGGAGACTCAGAGATCCCCCCCGCTTCAACTACCCAATGATTGGCTTAAAAAGCATCGCCACAATGGTTGTTTCGGGCCTCGTAGTCAGCGGTAGACTCGGCGGTCGGCTCTTCGGCGCCAATGAGTCTCATTATATGCAGTCATGCAGTACAGGTACGTGTTTTCATCAAAGTGTGCATTAGAATTCAATTCTGAAATAATATCTAATTTCATCCGGAAGTTATTGGCTGTGTAGGATATGTCTACGCACCGTACGGGCTACCGGGCGGCCCTCCCGACTCCTGCCAGTTCAAGAGTTCCATCGATCTCGCGTCCTTCAGCGCCGATGCTGACCGAGACACCAGCGTTGGGCTCTTGGGGCCGTGCGGAACGTGAGTTCTTCCTAGTGTTGTGACGCCGAATCGTCAACTTACGAATATAATTTGGGTTCCAACCGGGTAAATAATTGTCTTGTCCCGATTTATCTTCTTGGAACTCAGAGAATTCCCTTTGTTGGCCCCACAAATTGCCACGCGGTCATATGTAACGGGAGTTAGAAGGACTGTCGGAGAATGAGTTCTCGTAGGATACTCGTAGCTAGTGTCTTTTTGTTCGAACGTCATGTGCTGTCTGTGCATTGTGAATATCATGACAATTTGCCGGTGGATTATCGTGGATCGGTAAAGGATGTGGACAAATTCTTGGTCATGTGCGCAATTGTCCGAAGTTGGAACACGCCTGCATTTCGTCCCTGCTGCTGAAAAAACCAGATATTTGTTCGCTACTTGCTTAATTTCTCCCGCCATTTTCTCTACATTGTTATCCATCCTCCACCTTGCATTCCCCATTGATACACATATCCGGTTCACCACCCCCAATTCAAAGACACAGTCATCCTACTTGATTATGTGACATTTCCTAGACTCATCGACAGACCTGACGAGGAGAAGTTAGACCGCTACGTGTAATAGTCAAGAAGATCACTGACTCCGGTAGTGGTACAAGTCAGGTCGGCACAGCAGGGAACGCCTCCCGCCGCCGCGCCGCAGAACCCACCTGAGACTCCACAGGACCTGCCGAGGTGAAGTTAGACCTCTACGTGTAATAGCCAAGAAGATCACTGACACCGGTAGTGGTACAAGTTAGGCAGGCACAGCAAGGGACGCCTCCCGCCGCCACGCCGCAGAAGCCACCAGTGACTCCACAGCCGCGACACACCTGCCGAGGAGAAGTTAGACGTCTATGCATAATAGCCAAGAAGATCACTGACGCTGGTAGTGGTACAAGTTAAGCCGGCACAGCAGGGAACGCCTCCCGCCGCTGCGGCGCAGAAGGCACCTGAGACTGAGCACCCTTGCGCCGCGTTGATGAGCGTCAGCAAAGTGGCGAGGGAGACAAGTGAGTTGAAGGTGAAGACCATTGTGAGTTTGTAAAGGAAGATGGGGATGAGTTTGGATTATGGTGAAGGCGAGCAGGGCCGTTTTTACGTGTTGTGGTGCCGCTGGCGGCTTCTCTTTGGCCAGTGTTCCGTCCGGCACCTAATTAAATATCGGGAAAGAACCGTTCAATGAGTTTGACTGACCCCATCTGTCATCGATTCGTTGGAAAGGTGTCCGCCCGGGGGATACAGAACATGGCTGGAGGTGAAGAGCTGGCTTGTAATTAGGATTCACTAAAATACCTCCAGTGTAATTACAAGCAATACCAATTTCCAAAAACCTGCATCCTGATCGTGGCCGCACTGACCAAATACGTCCTCGAGCTGAAATTATGTGCGGGAGAGAAAATAACCCAAAAGGTAAGAAAATCCCATTAGCCTATGACCGCAGAAATGGAAGTCCATCCATTGTCATGTCCGAGAGACATCTCCGCCTTCCCATGGCTTGTTATATATGGTCTTGGGCGCCGACTTCCGACTGCAAGGAGTCCAGTGTAGTATTAGTATAAGAAGCCATGAGCCGGCGGCGATATCTATCAGACTTGACAATGTATGGACTTCCACGTCGTTAATGGGAGGATGTCGTTAACATAGCGCTTAGGACTATAGTATAACAAGCCATGGGCCGGCGGAGATGTCTATCGGACATGACAATGGATGGACTTGTATTTCTGCAGTCATAGGTTACAGCTGTTTACAAAAGAATACGGGTTTTTATTCGCGTTGGGGCTCAGAACTTACTTACCTTTGTTTGACGGGGAATCTCTAACGATTCAAATTTCTTTCGTCATAGCTCCAACGCGATGTTGTGACTCCGCTGCGCTCCACCGCAACTCTACCGACTATTTTACATGCACAAAAAATATTTCCGCCTATACACGTACCTTTCCCCTCCAATTATCGTCGAGCGGCGACCCTGGACCCGCAGTGAGGGAGGATCATGTAGCCCCGCACTATCTGGTCAGCAGCGCCGCAGAATTTTTTCGACTGAGCTGAGGGATATTTGAAGGTTGTGTGCAATGTCCGCCTGCTTTCAACCGCGATTATCATGCAGATGGGAGCGGCGGCGGCGCGAGATTGAAAAGAGAAACCACTATGCTGGCGTCAAAAATATGTTGGACAATGCGAGGCGTGAGTTGGGGAAGGATTCTCCTGTGGTCCACCTACATGCCGGATCACAGCCGACGGTGCCAGATCCGCGTCCACAGGGAAATTCCGAGTCGGAGGCTTCCTATGTTCCGTTGTCCCTGGACTGCTCAACGCCCAGCTTGACGAAAATCAGCGGTGCTGGCGAACAGTAGATACCCACCTGGTAGCCAATCGCATAGCTAGTATATAGTGTATGTTTTGGCTCAGTGTATATGAATCAACGTTGGACGCCTTGGCAAAAGAAACTCAGTCTCTGTGTTCAAACAGTCCTCTCGATCCTTAATCAGCAGCTTGAGGTAGCAGTTTGACGAGCTAGATCTGAGAATACCGAACCAAAGTTTGTCCCGTATGAAATTCAACAAGGTTTCGGGCTTCTCGGAGAAGTTCGGGAAATTACGTTCAGTTGAAATTAGTAAGATATCAATTTCAAATTGCATAGACAAAAAATATCGTGGATCGTCTCCCTAGGCATTCCCATATGAAATATAAAAGAAAAGTGGATTGTATGAAACGGACTCTGTGAGTTTGGGAATATTCCTTTCATCATCAACTCCGAACATTGTTGTGGAGATAAAATGTGCCATTAACCAACCCCAGCCCCGCTTGGGTGAAGTTGAAGGAGGCAACTCCCTTCGAACCACCTCCGGACTCCGATATAATGGCTTCAACTTCAATCGCCGAATATTATCATATTTGCTCCACATACCTGAAGTGCGCTGAGATCTCATATTGGGTCTCCTCGTCTCGGAATCAAGTGGTAACATTCGAGGCGATATATCACCATGCCTTAGGGAAAGTGGCCTATGCCTTCCTGCACCCCGTGGCAACGTTGGCCCTTGCATTATGGTGTAAAGTGCAAGGTCATGGAGACTGGTTGGGCTCGGTATGTGATTTTACCTCCGCGAGCTGCTTGATTTGAACCTCCATTGCCAGTGTGGATAGCCACGAAGCAGGCAATTATTTCTGTTCACGCACACCTTCACCGTACGGATCTACGCGTGGGCACAATTGGCTTGCACAAGCGCATGCGATTTTTAATCGCCTCAACATACTGGAATCAGATTATAAGAACTATGGTATGTCAAAACTGCTGGTAAAATTTACTTGACCACTTGAATGTTATTGAGCAGTTTTCGTGGACGCTGCTTTTTTTCAACTATTCTTAATCGACCACACAGATAGTATACCATGCGGCGGTTATCTATTTTTATGTCCTCCTCTGGAACTGCAACCAATCGCCCAGAGCAAAGAATTTCGGATCCCCTCTTGTGCGGCGTACTGGTCCCTCGACTAGGCAGGAGTTGAACGTCTTGGTCCAGAAGACGCCGAAAGCTTGGGCTTTCCGCCCCTCGAGCTAAGAATGGAGGTTTACGGTAGATGCTGGACTCAAGAAGTCTACGCCAGATTTCGCCAGTTCTACGAGAGCAAAGGCTTTGATACCAATACCCAGGACCTCGCGCGACGCTTAGGCTATCCGCTCTACGAGGTATGCTGCGGACAAGATGATGCCCCATTTGCACATGGCAAGCTCGTCCCGTTATTTGGGGCTCATGTCAACTCAATTTGCTGTTCTTCGACAGTCCTAGTGGAGGAGGAAAGCGAATCAGACGATGAGAATCCTGAACAAACCCCCTCCACGCGAGTGCTAACCTCTCCCCTCCACGAGGCATGCAGCGGACACATTGACCTATTTGCACCTGGCAAGTCCTTCCCTCAAGTTCGATGCTCGCCGTTAACTCATTCTCCAACAGTGCTAATTAAAGAGGAAAACGATTCAGAGGACAATGAGCAACTCATTCATATGTGGGGTTATGATATATCACGGGCATGGTAGTCAGAGATAGGTCAGAGTAGGTCAGAGTAGGGGAGTGACTCCACCGTGCCCGCGTGATCATGAAGCATCACGACTTCCCTAAATTTAAATTATAGGTCCTTTCTAACCATCATTGATACATTACTTATGATCAGGGAATCCAACTTGAATCGAACCCGCATCCACCCTCGATACCATCTGCGCGCCCTCCGCCGTCCTGAATCAATCCTGAATAGGCCACCTCCGCACTCGCTCAAAATGCCCGTTGCAAGGCTCCAACCTCAAGCGCCCCTGTCGATTTGAATGTAAAAATACACCGAGAAGGATCAACTTGCCGACAGGTGGTGAATACAGGTGAGTAGGTGGGATGATGCATCATTCCTTGTGTTTAGCCCGTTTGATATATCACGCCCGTCTTGTTACGTCGTGTGATATATCGAGCAACGTGAAAAAGAAAATCTGTCCACGAGCGGCGGCGATGCCGACTACTGATTTTGAGAGCGTTGTGGTGGTTCTAAACTCCAGCCGGAAGCCACTAAATAAGTGTGTTGCTACATGTAATAAATACTACATAGCTCACATTGGGTGCCATAAAGGTTTTCTTCCTTTAACTCTTGCATCAATACAGGGCCTTTTGCATCTTGACGTCCCAGCTTGAGTCCGTGGGCTTGTCGTTTTTTGTTATGCGACGTGCGGCCTCAACCTGTAATTCAATACAATCCTCCGTTGAAGTGTCCAATTCATCCGCTCTTGGTTTCCCCGTGCAGGTCCCCGTGCTTCAATGCCCAACAACGAATGTGTCACAGAAGAAGAAGTGAGGGGATCATAGTCTTCTGGGCCCTGGCCAATTGGTACAAAAACGACGCGCCCTTAAATTTAATAATAAATTATGACGGTCCAACAGCTGCAGGGTTCTTGAGTGAAATCCTGGTGTGTTAAACCCAAGTTGTGATTTGTGAATCTCCTTGTCGCACCATTCAACTCACAAGATCAATACCAGGTTGAAGTTTGCTGCACGCTATGTAAGTACCAACGCCGAACCGTATCGCTAACTGCAAAAAGAGCCTAACCAGAATTTCGGCCCGCAGTCATGATCGCATGGAAACCAGGCATCTCAGGATGAAACAAAAGCAAAGTAAGAGGGGTTCAAGAGTAATAATTGCAGAAGATGAGCACCGTCCGATACAAATGGAAACTTTCGCTCTTCTCTCCACCCACATAACTCCGATCAGCGGCTGCACATCGGAGCTAGACCCACGCTACCAGCGCGTACATAGTACAGACGCGGGCGAGATCTAGACCGGACAGCCGCGAAAGCACGACGCAGTGGGAATCGGTACCGCACAGCACATCATCCAGCAGCGCCAACACGAGATCCCCGAGGGCAGAGCGCGGCGGGTGGCAAAGTAATGCGCGCGGGTCGCGCGCACCAAGAAAGAGACGAGCATCAGGCGGAGACAGCGGGTTGGTGCCACGGAGAGACGCGGGGGATCCCACCTCTCATGCGAAGACGCGCGCGCGGGTGAACACAGCCGGGCGAGTCCACGCATCGCACGTACAGCAAGCGAAAGACGGGGGGCAGAACGCGCGCAGATGGGACGCGCGGATGGGGCAGAAGATCCGTGTAGCATGAGGCTGTCGTGTAGAAGGACCATGCGCGCGGAGGATAGGGCTTCTTCGAGGCCATACCGCCAACGGCGCGCCCGCAGCCTCAAGCCCGCACTCGTGGTGCCGGCGGGCAGTATGGTAACGGCCTGCGCGGGGCTGTATGCGCTGGGAGGCACGCACCAGAGGCAATGCTGCGAGTCTTGCGCGACAAGCGCAACAAGACGGACCCGGGCGTCGAAAGGCGCAACAAAAACGTGCGCGGAGTGTATGGAGATGGTGGCGCGCGTCGGGAGCTCGAGAAGCGCGTTTTGCGCAGGAGTCTGTCGGGAGGGAGGCTGAGATCATCGCAGCTTCGCGGGGGGTGGTGGGATGCTAGACGCGAGGGAAGACGGCGCGCGGGTTGCGAGCCAACGAATCGCGAAGCCAGCTCCCTTGCGGTCCCAGGGGTACTAACAAGACATCACGCTGAGGGCGTGGAGCGGATGGACGCGCGCTGGTGGGTGAACAAAGACGCCGCGGATACTGCAGTCCCGCCCGAGTAGGAAAAAATCGCGTCGCGGCGAGTACGCGAATTGCACCAGCGCTCAAAGACCTCGATGGCGACGGGCTGCAAAGTGAAGAGGTCCGTGGGGTGGGGGCTCACGGCGTAGGGGATGCGCCCCAGGACATGGGACAAAACAGAAGGTGAACGCGCGCGCCGCCTAGGCCGAGCCCGTAACCCTGGCCACAAGAGGAGCGCGCGCGCGATGCGCAGGACGTGCCGGAAACCCAGCCCATCGTCACGAGGGAGTAGTAGGTCGAAGTAGACGACGTGTGCGTGAAGGAGCGTTTGCAGCTCCAAGCTGATCCTCGCGGTACCGGCGAGCAGTAGAGGGAACAGCGGTGCGCGTTCAGACGAGGTACCGGTGGGCGACGAAATGACGTCGCACGATGAGGGTGAGGAGGCGAAAAGGGTGTCGGGGTAAGGCGCCAAACGGGGTGGTGGACGAGAGTGGAAGAGCGTTTCTTCGGCCTTCGCAAAGGAGCGCGGAGGTTGTTTGAAGAAAGCGCGCTACTGGCGCCGATCCGGAGGACGAGAGGGCGCTCGCTCTCGATTGGTGCAGTGGCGCGACGACAGTGGACGCAGGCAACAGGAAAGAGACCTAGAGGAAGAAAAACGTACGATCAGCGTGGGTTCCGGGAGCAGCAAGGACGGCGAATGAGGGGAGGGGGATGAGGGGGGGTGGCATGGGGAGGGATAGAGGATGGAGTGGAGAGAGGGAGGATGGTCGGCAGGGATCTTAGGGAAGAAAAAGGCTGCTCACGATTTAGATATCTGTTGCTAATTTCGCCAATCTCTGGCGAGACACGCGGTTTCGGAATCTCGAGGGAATTTTGGGCGGCAGAACGCGCAGACGGCCGGCTATCCTCGCATCGCAGGATTGCGAGAAAGTCCCGAGTACTTCGGATTCCGTATACTCGCGAACGAGAGAACAAGAAGCACCTGATAAACAATGTTAGCGCTGGTAAGAGAGATTTGAACAGGAACAAAGAATGTGATAGCCACAGGATTCAAGAGCAGTGGCAAAGTTCGCAAAAGAGGTAGAAAAAAAGATCTCTTACCATTTGCGCCTGGAGAGTGAGTTTCACGAAGTTGGGACAAGACCCTGCGAGACGAGACGCGTATATCAAGAACTTGAGTGGAAGATTCTTCGCAACAAGCTCAGAAGATCATCCCGGCTCGACCAGTGTTTCGGCAGAGTCGCCAGATTTGCTTGCGCTTGAAAATTGGGCTGAGCTGATTCCAAGCCTATCATGGGAGGCAAACGCTGATAGACGAGCTAGAATTCGGATAGAAAGAGATAAAGCCGCGTTCTCGGTCCCAAAAGTCGTGGTGGTCGTTGGTCAAAAGGTGTATGTATGCCTTTGTTTGCCAAAACCTCCAACGGATCTCCGGTTCAAACTCCGCTCGCGACCCACCGCTTGGACCGACTACAAGTGCAGTTATTGACGACTTCAGCTCGAATTTTGAACAATTTTTCGATTTCTTCTTGCGCTATGCCTTAATTTTTATGTCTAAGTCTGAAAATCATTTTTTTCCCGGTTAAATCCCGAGATTTTGGCTGAGGAGATGAGACGTACATTCTGCGAGGCAACCTGCGCGCTTCAAAGTAATATTTTACTGAATATCTCCTTGAAACCCCGCCCCCGAATAACTGAAGTACGGTGGATTGTAGAAGGCCAGAACACTTTAGGTTGATTCCCGTCATTTAAGGCGCCTTCTCCAACCTGCAATTATAATTAGAAGCTTATGGTTGCAGAGAAAACCGAAATGTGGTCGATATAAATGAGAACCAGGCAACGTCTGGCGCAAGAAATATATACAAGACAACAGAAGATAGAGACTTTTCCTACCTCCCGACGTGAAGTCTCCTCGGTGGTAAAGGCTATCGATACAAATCAAATACCTCGTATAGGTAAGTCGCATGGCTCACCCGTTGATTCAAATTCTGTTGGTTGGATTTTATTTGCGAGTTCCACTGTAGAAAATGATGGACGTTGTGAAGCAAATGGAAATGTGTGTTTAGCCGCACCTCGTAAATGCAAGGGGTACCCACTAAAAAAATCGGCTACACGAGGTCGGAAAAGCGACTTAAGGGTTTCTGGACACATACTATACTATTAAGCGAGATTCCCGCGCCTCACTGCCATCAATTCTACCCTAATGGGGTGATTTTCGGCTCGGAAGTTGTCTAAAAATGAAAAATTCTCACCATCATCTGGAAAACAGCACACTGCCACATAGTACTACATAGAGACCTGTAGAGCCATAGAGGCCATAGCTATGACCTGTAGAGCTCAGTAGAGCTACATAGATAGCGTGTTCTACCAAAGAGCTCGCTCGGATGTCCCTAAATGTATTATTGCTGCTTATTCCAGGCACGATATGGGACAAAAATAACCAATGATATTCACTTTTACACTACGAGGTACTAAGCCCACACCACTAACCCAATGCCGCTGAATCGCAGGCCAGCCAATGTCGTACGTAGCTTCGCGGACGCTCGGGCGGCGTGGGGGAGGGGAAGGCAGGCATGAAGCGTGATGGCGGTCTGGTCCAGACTTGCCTGCCCGAAATAAATGTGAGTTGTGGACAAAAAAAAAAATTTGCAGAAACTCACGTTGCTTGGCCCGAACGATGCAACGACAGGGAAAAGACGAGAGCTGTGACGTGAGAAATCAGGATCTTGAATCTTGAACTATTTGGAGCTTGGATGCAGCTTGAAACTTGACACTTGAGATTTTTTTCGGCGTTCATCTTGATCTTAGTCTTTGAAGAAGATGAGCAGCGAGCCTTCTGGTCTTGACAAAGACTAGGTATCCAAAGCCCCAGAAGAGAGTCTAAGAGATATCAGGCAGGCTTGGGGATAGTCGGTGACGCAGGGAGGGAGAATCTGGAAGGGCGAGAGGCAGAGATGGTGGGGGAAGGGAAGAAAGATGGGCGGTAAGCGTACACGATGACTTGGGAAATCATCAAGTCCGAGCCGCCACGTCAGAGCACATCCGAGCGCGGACATCTAGGCGGCTCTACACGGGCGGGTGGTAGACAGCGAGGTTCTCCAGGGAACGAAGGATGCTACCCTCGGAATGGCAGGTCTACGGAGCTCTACAGAGAGGCCCGGCAACTATCGCGTACTACCACGTGTGCCGGTGATCTATCACACCAACCGGCCTCTATCAGACCAAAACGCGTTTCCAGATGATCACAGGCCTGGTTTGGACACTCTCCGGTGATCCATGGGCCCCACCAGAAACCAATCCTCGGCGCAATACTTTTCAGGTGACCCTCAAATATGTATAATTGAAGCGAAAAATATGATTTTTTTCTAAACCTTCCCAAACACATTTTTGAGGAGGTCTGCATCGAAGTCCAAAAAGTGGATTAAGGACCTCGGAGACACACTATACATAAGGGTCGTGTCTCGGCATCTTCCGGCGGGTACCCCTTGCGTAAATGGGGAGAGACTACAACCACAACTCGTTCTCATTACGAGTCCTAAATTTATTTAGGTATCGTTCTTTATCCATTATTCCCCACCCAAATTTTTGCACACTTTAGCCTGATTAATTGCTGAACCTTTAGGTTTGGCTACCCAGGGGAACATCGATTTTGTGCATCATTTTTGATCTGTTTGTCATGCAGAATTGGTCATCATAAAAGATGCAGCAGAAAACTGAGGAAAGCTCTGTGGCCGCTCATTCAAAGAGTCAGTTGCCACGCTTACCATAGCGAGACTTCTTTATGGCCTGAAATTACTGTGAGTGCCATTTCTTACTCCAGCTTCATTGGCAATTTGTCATTTCCGTTTCATGTGCGGGTCCGCTGATCGGACTCGGAGAAAGCCGCATTACGTCTGTCTGTTTACGTCTTGGCTCTCAGGGTCCCGTAATGTTACGGAATTACGGGCCGTAAACACGGTCGTACCGTCGAGCTTTTGGTCTCATTATTGGGCCCTGTAACCGCCCGCTGACGGCGTAAGTTACGGGTCGGCAAATAGCAGCTGCCGAGGCGTGCCGCGCGAGTGCCGACGTGCCAACAGGCAAATTGGTGAACCTCCGGGTCGCGGCTTAGCCACGGCGAATAGTGGCGAATGTAGCTACTGGGTCGGGCCGCTAAGAGTTCTAAAAAAATAATTCTCACGCTCATCGCAACTCTTCAAGTGGCTTTGGCCACCGGTAGCAGATATAAATTGAGGCCTGCCAAGCCCCAAAGGTACTCCGGGTTCTGATAGGCCTATTGTGCATGACAGTATACACTTTGATCAAAGGCTTGACCCAACCCGTAAAAGCGGCGTAAACGGTACCGGTGCCGTTCAGCCTTCAAGTTCTGCCAGGTCCACCCGGTGCGTAAGAAAATTACGCCGTAATACGGACGGTTTGATGCCCTAACGGCTCTAAAGCGGAGTTTGAAAGACATTTCTTTCCTTCATTGCAGTCCTGTTTCTACAGAGAACAAATTGAACTGCACTCAATTATGGTTAGAATATACATCACAATAAGCCCAGAGATATACCAATAAGCTCAGGAATATACATCACACATACACCAAAGATTGACTCAGAGGACCGACACAGCTCTTAGTATCAATTCAAAAACAAGATTGATAGTAATATTATCTGCCTGCAAAGGGGCCGTCGTCCGTGCATTAGATTAACTTTGCACTGTGCAAAGTATACAACGGTGGAACAGAGTGATGTCTGACTTAATCCTCTGCCCAATGGTGTGGTATCTTGCACTGTATCCATTTACATTTTTTATTTGTTCCTAAGTATCCGAGATCAATTATGAACATCGCAGGCGGTGGCCAGCTGCCAGATAAACCACTACGTGTTTCACGCACCACTCATTGAGTCAGGGAATTTGAACTTTGTATTATCTGGTTCCATTGTACCAATTATTCATTGTTCTCCTAGGGAGCAAAAATACTGTACTGTAGGACCCAGTTAATATATTCTTCATTTCTCCACAAGTTACCAGGTTTCAGTATTCAGCTGGAAATTATCTAATCATGTTGTTTGAAGTCATCAAGCACAGGTTGCAATTGAGTTGCTCAAACTTTACTGATGCCCATTCCTAAATGTTCAGCTCCTGCCTCGCAGAGGCCTAATCCCATGTCATTTTGACTAGCCGTGGGAATTACCCTTGTTCTGGTTTGCTGGGCTCTACCTCGGGGTAAATATTGGTCAACTTGCGTTTCGCTTTTTCCGGATTGACATCAACTGACTAGACGACGATGTTACGATTGGATTCGGAGCGTTGAGATCCAGATTTGGCATTGACAGTGAATTTCCCAGGAAAGCAGGTAATCACACAAATGCAGATGAATTGCCGCAACATGAAAATGCTATGACCTCCGAAGGATCATTGGAAAGTTTGAAACTCAGGTCTCTGAGACACTCACACTGTGAGTGTGATGGCCTGCGAAGCCATTCCGACAAAATGAATTGTACCCCCGGCAAAGATCGGCAGAATTTCTGTGTTTAGCATCCGAAAAAACGATTGCTAACCGGAAATGCAGACAGGTCCATGAAGTACATCGTGTAGTTTCGTGGCACCATGTAGAATAATTAAGATATGTAGGTCTGGGCTGTGAATTTTCGAATGGGCTGTGGAATACGAACCTTCTTGAGTTGAGTGCGACATATTTTGCAGATCAAATATTATCATGTGAAAAATACAACAACTCGGAAAGCATTGAATGGGGTTGACAGAATATGAAAGGAGGTTTGTTTCCATGTCGCCAATGGGACGGGTATCACAAAGAGCGAATCAAGGCCGAACGACTCTGTGAGTTTCAATACTCCGACAGACATAGCGTAGTAATCAGTTGGCCGTTTCTAGTTGTTCCATGGATTGGGGACCCCACTGAGGGTCTGAATGCAGCATTATAGGAGGGAAGCCTGCCCATTGAGTAATATTGCGGATAATTCCACTGGATATTTGTGGAAACCAAACGAGAGTGACTATGGTGTGCGCTGCATATGTGTATGTCCATAATAAGGTCTCAAATGAGGCATGGATGAAATCGAAGAGAGTAACGAAATTGGGTTGCAAGCATGAATGATATTTCGGAAGGCAGTCTCTTACCACACCTTCGAAGATGCGAATGAAATCTGATTCTTGACTGTGGATGTAGGTGTATCGCTGCACCAGAAGCCACAGTGTTCAATAGCAAACTGAATTCGGGCATGAAGTTTCGGACATGAAGTTCCGAAGCATAACGAGAAGGCCAGTGGTAATGAAGCGAAAGGTTTCAATCACCACCTGCAGATGTGAGAAGGCCAGAAAATGATTAGTCTCCATGAATAAATATTTTAACCAGGATTATGGAGCCAGGGAGGCAAAAACGATGGGTTTCGATGCCCCGAGTCTAGGAAAGAACGGGCTAGGGTTTGAATGCTCATGAAAAACACAAGGGGATGACTCCACATCAACGGGTTTCGACACCCGGATGAGAGGCGAATCGGAACGGACACGGTATCGCCTGTATTGTTTTGATTTGAGACATTAGTGTCTGTAACGAAAGTGACCATCACTTCGTGACGTCCCCATCATTTCATTTCTTTCTGTCGTTCGTTCTCCACACTCATTATTAACATCTCATTCATCTCTAGGTTCTAATTCGATGTGTATCCAGTGGATCGTCGACCAACACTCATTTATCTCCGTTCCGTCCGTGGCGCTGCAATCAATGATGCGATCATCATCAGCACCGCCACCTCCATTCAGTATATAAACCTTTGTACCGTAGATACGCTTCTTCGGCCAATCTACTACTTAAAACAGTCACTTTGTCCCATTCCCGTGTGGCAGAACTTGTGTAACCACACTTCCGTCACAGTGTCATAGTTGGGATTGCAAAAAGTCTACGCTTGCAGAACGGGTTCATGATTAGGGGCACGACAGGAGAGTGAAATATCCAGATCAAGAAAAAAAGTCGCATGGAAAGTTTCAAACGAAAGGAAAGTCACAAAATATTCGAATAAGGGGAACAAAGACCCAAGAGCGAATGCAAGATAAGGTCGATAGACTGCGAAAAACGAGAAAAAATGAAGAATGAAAAATAACACCATGGGGAGTTGTTCGGACTGTGACGTCAAAGTTCCCTACATTCAGTTAGGTCTCAGGATTATTCGGATTTTTGCAAAGACAAAAATGATGGGGGATTCGAGTCCCATGAGTATGGAACAGGGAGTGTAAGAGAATACAGGGATGAACTCGATGTGGATTGCGAGGATGATGCAGGAAGCATAGCGCCATGGAAAGTTTCTCGAACGGTGACATCAAAGGCGCGATAGCTTTGACCTTGCCGTCTTGTGAGGCAGGATTGTTCGTAGTTTGCGACAGTGAGGGGATTCAGAACCCGCCAAAACACAGAGTAAGCGAATACAAGAATGAACTCGCTGTGGACTGCGAGGAGAACCAGAAAGCAAACCACCATGGGAAGTTGTTCGAACGGTGACATCAGAGGCCCCTACGTCCCATGGAGATCGTCGCTGTGGCCTCGCAGTCATGTTAGGGAGGGCAGAATTGTTCGCATTTTGCGAAGACTAAGCGAGGGAGATTCGAAACCCGCGAAAATATAACAGGGGGTGAAAGAGAATACAGGAATGATCTCGATGTGAATTGCGAGGAGAACCAGAAAGCACACCATCATGGGAAGTTGTTCGAACAGTGACATCAAAGGCCCCTAAGTCCCACGGAGATAGCTCTGGCGTCGCAGTCATGTTAGGGAGGGCAGAACTCTTCGCATTTTGTGAAGACGAAGTGAAGGGGATTCGAAACCCGGGAAAATAGAACAGGGAGTGGAAAGAATGCAGGAACAAACTCGATGCGAATTGCGAGAAGAATCAGAAAGCATATTGCCATGGGAAGTTGTTCGAACGGTGACATCAAAGGCCGCTACGTTCCATGGAGATAGCCTTGGCCTTGCAGTCACCTCATCCAAACTGCGGTTTGAATCTAGTGCAAAGACCGAGCAAGGGGTATTCGAGACCCCGAGGAATATCAGTCACCGAAATTTGGATGTTGTGACAATAATGTTTGCACATGCTATCCATGGTGGAAAAATCTCATCCTCATACTATCTTAGGCCCAGAAGTGATAATGACTTCTGATGGCTCTATTTTCGTTTTGTTCGCTGGGCCATTACCTCTCGGTATTTGTTCATAGGTTACTAGACATATGAAAAGTAGTATCCCTGAGTGCCATAATTTTTGGATTCTTTTCAACGAAGTCATGAGGTCCCCGAGGATCAGACCTAGAAGTGATAACGCTTTTTGGCGGTGTTTTGATCGCATCAAAAATATAGGTTTTCATTTTTTTCTGTCCGCCTAGTGGGCTCCAGGACTCAAAGAAGTTTACCAGACCTTCGAGAATACATCCTTTCATGTCATTCTTTTTCTCAGAGCATAAGAAGAATAATTACGGTGAGCATCGGTGAATTATCACTTCTAGTCACATTATCACATCTGGGCCTATTATAGTATGTGGGGCAAAATGTGTGTTCGAGGGAGGGTAACAACAGTTTTCAAATAGGGCATAGGCAAATCTGATGGCTAAGCCTAACCCTAACCAACGCAATAACGAATCAGAAGCCGGATTTTTTTCAAGAATAATCTAAACTCCATCGCAAAACATGTCGGACCTGAATCTGAATCAAAACCCGCCGGCTCCAGGTCCGAATCATACTCGACCCCAGACCAGCTGGGTCGAGAAGCGGACATTATTCCAAGCATTCTTGTGGGGAACCTTATATACGCATTATTTCACTGGACCGCTTCTCAGAGCGGGAATCCGCCTTTTGCATGAGCAGATCAAGTATTGTCTGACTCAAGTTCATAGTCATTACAACCTAGACTACTTCAGTGCTCAAGATGCCAACTGCGCCGCGGCTGAGATCATGTCTTTCGTGCGCGTTGCTTTCCGCCCATATTTAAAACTCTGAGCATGGACCGCACCAAACAGTTGAAGCTCATACAATCTCCGTTCCAGGACGAGTTTCTGCGCACCCCTGATGTCCCCTGGCCCATGGCCGAGGACGCCACCGCGCGTGTCGTGGGGAAGTGCGCAGGCAATATGACATGGATTTTGATCGACGGTGGAGGCCATTTTTGTGCGTTTTCTGTTCTTGTGATGGGCGTTGAATTCACTGACTGTAAACAACTTCAAGGTGACTCACGACCAGCCCGAGCTCGTGAAATCTATTGTCGAGCATTGGGTGGAGAATCTTCGGTTCATTTGAACTTGCATTTCCAACGGACATCTCATAGCGCATCGCAATGCTCGAGTATCCATAGGAGAATAGTAGTAATGTGTACCGGTCGAGTAAGGCTTTTCTTGCTGGTTAGGCATGCTCTGTCGGAGATCTCCCGATTAAATCTCGGACAACCTTCGGCCGTGGACTTGAACGAGCGTCCAACAATACCACAGTTCCGCAGAGAGGTCGTCCCAGCGGACATTTAATAACAGGAACGCAATTCATTTGTCACGGTCACGGCACATTAAATGCAAAACAGAGAGACATTAGGGGCAGTCAGAGTAGAAGATTATGGACAGATTATGGGAAAGATTATGGGATCGATTATGCTTCGATTATCGTCGTTTTTCGACGATAATCGACGGGAAAAATCGGTGAATCGAAGCATAAACGCCTCCAGAGCCGTTTATGCATTTAAGCTCGATTATGGATTTTTTTCGATTATCCCACGAGCTAATTCAGCAATAATCGTGTCCATAATCGTGCACCATAATCCAGTGTTGTCTTTGACGGCGTCAAACAGAGTTTGACGGAACGTCAAGATTTTGACCATTCGTCTGACGATTCGTCTGACGGTTTCCTTTTTTGGAACAACACGGTTTTCAGGGCGCAGGAGGGGCTGCGGCTGATCAAGTACCTTCAGGGGATCCATGTCGGTCTTTTGGAGTATTTTATACCCCATACTCAATGCCGTTCAAGCCCTCAAGATGAAGTGCATATTTTGGACCGAGGTTTTTTCGTCAGCGGCTCTTATTAGCCTGAGTGTGATTTTTTCAGATGTAAAACTGATGGATATCGATCTAGTAATGGTCCAGTCCAAGTTATGGGTGTCCTTGGGGTATTGTACGCCTGTTTTCCGAATTAGGCAATCGTCAAACGAGCCGTCAATAGCCGTCAAACGCGGCTGACTGCCGTCAAACGACGTTTTCGTCAAACGGATTTGACGATTGACCCGTCACGGACAACACTGCCATAATCGGCCTATAATCTTCTACTCTGACTGCCCCTATTGACTACCTTCTGGATCAAAATACATTCATACTCAAAGATGTTCACCAAAGAGCCGCGATTCTAGACACAGTACATGCGTACAGCTTATACCACGTCAACCTGGTTATTATATACCGAGCTCTGGCTTGTCCCAGCTTGACTACCACTCCCTTCTTCAATACCCTCTCGCTCGGTGGTTTCAATCTCACTATCCGAATGAAACCGCTTGACCACCTGCAGGTCCATAGAATTTCCGCGCTCCGCAAGTGCGCGTACCACCGGGTCCACACCGAAATCCTCCATGGCAACGATACTGGACAGGGCACCTGAGCGCGAGGCGGCGCGGAATTCAGCGACGCTGACATCTGCGGTATGACTCTTCTTGCCTACTTGCTCTGCATCCCATTCGCGGAGATGCAGGATGAAGCGGGCAGTCAGGATGCAGGAAAGTCTGGTAGGAATTTACATCATCAATAATCATGAACAGCAAAGTAATAGGCGGAATTGGAACGAACGGGAGGGTGAATGCATTCGGAAGCCTTTGGAAAAAACCCGGCTAGAAGATATTATTAGATTTGATACATTCGAGACAAAACCACACACCGGTGCTCGCTGCGGACACGTTAATGAATGAACTGCGTGGCAAAAAAATGCTCACATAGTTGAGTATCACGGCCGCCATTGTGAAAATCGAGATCGTGCTAATTGACACATTAATATTCAATCAAATCCGACTCTTTAGCGTACCAGAAATACAGAATTCCTGTGTTGGGAGTGTTTGTCAAAACGATAACTGATGGGAAGATGGAAGCACTTACCCTGCTCGAATAGTATAAACATAATTCCGTGGCGCTGGTTTTCCAGCCCTCCCCCGGCGCGGAACGCAATCACACATCGGGTAACAGTCAAGATCGCCGACGACGACTCGAAGATAACCATGAGAATGGACAGCATTTCCGGAGCTGGTAATCATTTAGATTGTTGTATCCGAGATGAAGATCGATCCTAACCTCTGTATTCGGACAGTCAGTGATAATAATAACCAAAAGACCGGGGGTGTCACGCACATGGGAAGACTTGATGATCCAACGCAGCGCATTCCAGGTACATGGGTCTATATCGCGCAACTGAGCGAGAAATCTGAAACCGAATGGGCAGGCCTACAATATCAAGAGCGACGCAGGCCAGTCCCACAAAACTCATGTAGGCGAGAACCCATTTATTCTTCCCATACACCGCGTAGGTCCTCATAATGAAAAAAGCTTCTCAGGTATGTCGTCAGTCCGAAATCATTCTGAGGCAGTAAAGATGTTACAGACCGATCACGGCGGCGCGACCCAGGATACTGAGTGCGCCAACAATCTTGTACCAGGAGTCGCACCTACGGAAGGTGAGCGAGTCAATTGGATGAATGTCATTCAGATATAGAAACAACATACTGCATACCGAATAAGCGAGAGAATGCCAACATAAAACAATGTTGAAAAATACCGTAGAGCCCAATTTATTCGCTATGGCCAGGAGATACAGCACATTTGCTATCAGGGCGTAGCGGCAACCGATGTAGAGCCCCGTCGATACCCTGAATCTTTCCTTCCACATGTACTGCACTTCCTTAGGAAATGTCAAGGCGAAGTCATAGTACAATAGAGCTGGGAAACATGTTCGTTAGCCGGTTTCTCTGCGTACACTGGGAATTACCGAGGCTTGAGTATTGCAGACGAAACTGAAGGAAGCTGAACAGTTCGTGAGGCATCGCCATAGTGAATGATTCAATGCTGGGTAAAATACACGCACTGTGTGGTAGCAGCGGTAATTGCTTTGGAACTCATAGCGGGGACGAGGAGGTGCAGTGCAGTCCAGATACACCAACATCGTGGCATTTTTATTCGAGACTATCTCTGGATATCAGAGACGATGGAGCATCCATTCATGAAACGGATGGAGGACATTGCCCACATCCCATGTCAAACGAGATGATATAGAATGGCGGCAATGCACTCTCCCAAAATGGCGCGTTGACGGCGACTCGTTGGACTCCACCTTCATGGGCGAACGTAATACCAGTGTCGCCCGGTGGGACATTTCTGTGCGGAATACTGCAGAAACTCGCAGTTCAAAACTACGTATGCCGCATACCTTGGGGCTCACACTGTCCAAATTCGGATCTTCCTGCGTCATGCTAAGTGCGGCGTCATGGGAAGAATGGGTTATATTCATGGTCTCGGTGAGATACCGTATCCCCGATACCGCCGCGTGTGTAACACCATCGGCACCAGAAACGGTGAACATCAAGGATGCAGCAAAGCCTGGTCATCTCCACCACCAAACGCTGTGCTGTAGCAAACCCGTGCATCTCTCAGACGAACGTAACTAACGGCAAGAACTTGGCATCGTTACAGCCAAAGGAGATACGATAACGCCGGAGATCATCAGCTAATATTAGTTATGGCTCCGTGATCAGCCCTTTGGCGGCGATCAGGAAGTTGCGCAGCGTGGGGATGATGGAGCAAGAGTCTGTGAATATATCCATTGTCCAATAGGCAGGAAGGGCCGTTCGAACGTGCGTCGTGAAGAGATAAGAGTGTCCCAAGACGTCCGTGCCAGGCTCACATTATGTTTCGGGGCCTAGGTTATTCCTGAAAAAAACCAGCTTTCGATTCGTTGCTGCGTCAATGGGACCTATGCCTTATTTGGAAACTATTGTTGCCCTCCCTCGAATGCACATTTTGCCCCACATATGAGGATGAGATTTTTCCACCATGTATAGCATGTGCAAACATTATTGCCACAACATCCAAATTTTGGTTGCCAATATTCCTAGGACCTTGGTCAGTTCATATACTCAATAGGCCCCCCCTGTACCAAAAATCTCGGAATCCGATGGATCGGACGTCGAGCTGAACGTCCCGCCCTGGGCGCACACCGACTGATGGCGGAATATCGCGGTGACGCCCTCAATTCCGCACGCTTTCGGACAGTTGAGTGAGTTTATATATTCAATACACCCCTCTGTACCAAAAATCTCGGAACCCGATGTATCGGGTGTCGAGCTGGACGTCCCGCCCTGTGCGCGCACCGACTGATGGCGGAATATCGCGGTGAAGGCCTCAATTCGGCGTGGTTTTGAGGACGTTGGTCAGTTTATACACACAATAGGCCCCTCTATACCAAAAATCTCGGAATCCGATGGATCGGACGTCGAGCTGAACGTCCCGCCCATGTGCGCGCACCGACTGATGGCGGAATATCGAGGTGACGCCCTCAATTCCGCGCGGTTTTCGACAGCTGACTGAGATTATATATTCACTAGGCCCCTCTATTCCAAAAATCTCGGAATCCGATGGATCAGACGTCGAGCTGGACATCTCGCCCTGTGCGCGCCGCGACTGATGGTGGAATATCATATGACGGTTCCTTTGTACAAAAATTATTTTCCGCGCGCGCGACCGAAAATTTGTGTGCGCGCGCACGAACATCAAATATTACAAGTGACCTAAATACAGCTACTGAAGTACCCATAGGTGCATTATCCACCACCAATTCATCCTGGCTGCCATCCAACACTAAGACGGCCCCCATCAAGACAAGTCCCGTGTTCGTTCGTCGGCTTGGATGGGTAGTAGTGTCGCCTCCGTTGAGTTGGGTAGTGGTGGCCAAACTGAGAAAGTCGCGTGCAGATAGACGTGTCTACACCGCTGAGTATGCGGTGCGCCTTGTCGAGCGATACTAGGTAGATGTCAAGGCTCGAGCCCAGTGCCAAAGCCTCGCAGTAGGGGTCGAGTGAGATACGGCGGATCCGCTCTCGGGGCGGGGCAGGCGAGGACTGTGCGAGAAGAGCCAAGAGCCCAGCAACTCTGAGTGGCGGGCTGTGGAGGTCGTGCAACGTGGATGAGAAGAAAAGGAAGAAATGATGACTAACCGCGACCAAACAGTCACAATTACCGCTAATTAGCCGATTAGCCGACTTTGCCACCGCTGGCAAACTCGCAAGTCCTCCTCTTCGGATTATTCCCTGCGACTCTTCTCAATACCGCCAGTATGGCCGGGACCCGTATGCCATTCGGCTTCCGTCATTGAATGCTACCGCATTTCACGAAGGACGACTTCAGCCCGGAAGCACGCGGTTTCGTCGAAAACTCCTACCTGCGTGGATTAACGCCACAGGAGCTGTTCTTCCCATCGGTCGTATTCACCGTCTGCTCAAGAAGGGAAACTACGCCCGGCGTGTCGGTGCCGGCACACCTGGTAGGTTTTTTTTGTTCACTCACTTGCTTTCTCTAACACACCACCCAACCAGTCTACCTCGCCGCCGTGCTAGAATACCTCGCCGCAGAGATCCTAGAACTCGCCGGCAACTCAGCCTGCGATAATAAGAAGCACCGTATCATGCCTCACCACCTGCAACTCGCCATCCGGAACGACGAGGAGCTCGGCAAAGTGCGTTTACTAGTCTGCCTCTACTCACTCCCGCTCACAAGCCACCCCAGCTGCTTGGCTCCGTCGTCATCTCCCAGGGCGGTGTCGTACCACACACTGCGGGCAATTCCCGTGACGGTACAAAACGTACCGCCACAAGGACGGTTGACGGACGGTAAGCCCACGGTTGGTCTACGGTAACCACGTTCGGCATTTCGGCACTCGCCATTTGTGCCGCGGCTTCCTTTTGCCATCTGTCTAAAAACATGCTGCAAGCGCATTTTTTCAACGTGTTTTGCATGCTCTATGGCTGGCTTTTGGGCTCCGGCCCGGTTTCCAACTCACACCGGCCTCTGCGCTATCCCAGAAGCCTGAAAGAAGTACACACAACTTGGTAGCAGTGACACATTAATGATGTGTCATTCAGACGGCTTCGTGATGTGCCAAACATGGATACCGTAGACCAACCGTGAGCCAACCGCCCGCCAACCGTCCTTGTGGCGGTACTCTTTTGTACCGTCACGGGAATTGCCCGCAGTGACACATCTACCCCTCGCAGCTGCCCACAGAAACCAGTACGTGCTCGCGTTTACTACCTCTCGCCAATTTGTTTTACTGACTGTGCATACAGAAAAGGGCAAGACGCCTCCCAGGAGCTGTGATTTCCCTTTCACCTTTTCTTACCATCTGTTCCCTACATCCATTTGTATTGCCTGTAACATCATCTATTTTATTTCGTCCACGCACCAAATTCACTAGATTTGTTGGCTACATTTCCGCATCGTGATTATTGGCATCTCTTGCATCCAACGTCCTCCCAAATCCCTCTCCATCGACCATCTCCAGTCCTCCAGGCCTCCATATGCGCGCACTTGAATCGCGAGGCGTTTGACTGGGTACTTTGGCGAGGTCGAGTCGTGGACCACCGATTACCGGTACAGTCGATGCTGGCTGCACAGGCCGACGGTGGTATGACACCGGGGCAGGTCGCGATGACTCCATACGACACGAACTGCCCGGTCTGGCAGGACGGAGTCTTTAAAGGAGATCAAGCTGCGTTTTCACCTCTGGCCGTCAACGGTGGCGACGACAGGCCGAATTTCACCGCTTTCCAGCCCTGATGGGGTCAAACCCCAGTTGGCTCAGGTGGAATGTCGCCCGCTGGCCCGCAGTACAGCCTGAGCTCCCCCAATATGTATTCACCCACATCGCGAGGGTACGTGCCACAGTCGCCGTTTGGAGGCACAACATCACCTTTCGGGACATCGCCATATGCTACATCGCCGTTTTACGATCGTGGAGCCCGCGGACCCACTTCACCGACGTACTCCCCTACGTCGCCTATGATCTTGGTGTTGCCAAGATACTAACCAGCGAGCCCGCGGTATTCTCCCACTTCCCCATCGTTTTCTCCGACTTCGCCGCGGTACAGCCCGCAATCGCCGTCGTTCAGCCCCACATCACCCCGGTACTCTCCGGCGAGCCCGTCGTTCAGCCCGGCGTCGCCACGGTGTAAGTGTGTTTCGTTCTATTCGTGCTTGGTGCTGATTCTTGTCCTAGATTCTCCAAGCAAGTGTTCTCTATTCTACTTCTCAATTTCACTAGCCCGCCATTTTTTTGTTTCACCTTTTCACAGCTTGTAAGCGTGCTACAATCCCAAATTGTACACTGACTGACTAGTCTTTTTGTAAGCCAACGCAGCTCTCGCCTACGTCGCCGAAGTATTCACCCACCTCACCCATGGCTTCGCCGTCGTCTCCAAAATACTCTTATTTTCGTATGGTAAACTCACACTCTTCATACAGCGCCGACCTCCCCGACGTATTCTCCAGCCTGTGAGATTTCCTTCCTTTGCTCTTTCGACAAGATACCGTGACACTGACAATGATACCCCTTTGACAGCACCTTTGTATCGTCAGTATCCGCCTATCTATTTTCCTCACTTAATACTAACTGGTGCTTCAGCTCCCGCCTCGCCTGCTTACAGTCCGACGTCACTGTTGTGGTCTCCCTTGAGCCCTGCTCAAACATCGAACGGGAAAGTCGGAGTCATTCTTACCAGGCCTCGCCCTCATGGGAGTAAAGACGGTGGAGCGCCCCATGTACATATCCTGTTGTCTTTGTTATGCCCCATCAAGTACACCGTCAGTTCCTCTGTCGCCTTCTCCACTTCTTTGTCCGAGTCATCAAACGGGTTGTCCTCCCAGACGGACTTCGTTGTCTGAAATAGACGCCTCCCTCATACTCACACATTTGTTTTTTTAACTGATCTCTCTCTACTCCCTTTACACCACTATGAAGACGGACATTTAATACCTCTCATACACAATTCATTCCTTTCTTAAAATACTCAATCCTGATTCGTTATTCCGAAACTGATATTGACTGGTCTCTCATACCATTACTTACTATCTCACTCAGGCTAATTGTACTTGTTTTCCGTTACAAGGTACGGTGTTAGGCCTTTGACATGAACATTCCCACTGGGATATACCAGATGAGTTGTATTGTAACACCTCGAAGTCGCCGACGTTGCTGATCAACTTACCTGCCAACACTTACACCACTCGGATCCTCCCACTCGCCGCATGACATTCAGCACATCAGGGAAACTGCAGTGTATGCTATGCTATGCCATCTCAGCCACCAAATGTATTTTCTTCCCTGTTCATCTCCCTCCCCCACTTTCTGACCTGGTCCTGGCCACGATTCAATGGTCAATTGAGATGTAGCTGCTGTAGCTGAGGGCTCATGTCCATATTATGCATTATTAATATATTCTACCACGCGTGCGCAAATTTGGGGTCACGCGCGCGCTGAACCTGGCGCGCGAGCGGAAAATAATTTTTGTACAAAGGAACCGTCATATATCACGGTGACGCCCTCAATTCCGCGCACTTTTGGACAGATGAGTGGGTTTATATATTCAATAGGCCCCTCTGCACCAAAAATCTCGTGTCGAGCTGGACGTCGCACCCCATGTGCGTGCACTGATTGATGGCGGAATATCAAGGTGACGCCCACAATTCCGCGCAGGTTTCGACAGCTGACTCAGTATATATATTCAACAGGCCCCCTGTAGCAAAAATCTCGGAATCCGATGGAGCGGATGTGGAGCTGGGCGACTCAACGCCCACGAACACAAGCGCGAGCATTCTGGTCGAGGGAGGAGACTAAGATAAGGATTACAGGCGAGCTCAGTGCGTCGTCTGCAACTCACTCGGAGGGAGGGAAGAGGTGCCCAGACTCATACTTGACAGCCTTATATGTATCCCATAGCTGTAGCCAATGATGATGATCATGATACGCAGGCAACACTATTCCCGTGGTGGTAGAAACTGGGACATCCGGGTCGGATTTTTGACAGATTTCTGGCCTATTTGGGCCAGAACTCTGCAAAATCACCGCCACCGACCTCAAATTCGTTCAGTTCACAACCATCCGTCACCTGTCACCTGAACCTTTGGTACAGTAGCCCTGGACTGTGCGCTGCTGTTCACGAGGATCGCCGCGACTCTGCGCCGCCACCACTGCTCCCTGGCATGGCTCTGCTCAAGCCCGCGGCTGCTTCATCGGCGTCGCTCCATGGTTGCACCGCATGGTACCGGAAGAGGCGTGGGCCCGCAGTGTGCGGAGTCAGAACGACGAGAACATTGACGATTCATGCTCGTTATTTCTGCCAATCGAGATGGGGCATTTAAGCACCCATGTTTCATCTCTCATGATATTGGCAAGGCGCTTATTCAACGTGCACTCGATGGTTAAGTGCGGTCGGCGCCCAATACAGTCCCATCAATATACTCGCAATCTTTGAGTGAGTCTATCTCAGTCGAATCTTGGGATATAATTCAAATTCAAGTGTGCATCTCCCTGCCGGCACCTCCCCCATCTCCCTACGGTGTTTCTTCATTGGTTGTTACCACTTTGCGTCGACACTCTCCCTCCCGCCTTTCCTGATGGCAGCGCTGCCACCGCAATTTCTTATAATGTGACTTTCTCATCTGATTTATACCGAAACCTTCAATTTAAATACATAGCTCACACCTAGGATGTATACTATGTAGCGAACAACACGCCCGGGCGGTCGCGGGCGAAACGCGCCGACGTTCCCCCGACTTCTTGATTACAGTGCTGCCCACCTCAATTTCTTAAAATGTACGTTTCTCATCCGATTTTATACTGAAACCATTCAAGTAAAATACGTAGCTCATGTCTAGGATGTCTACTATGCGGTGAAAAAAACGCCTGGGCGGTCGTGGGCGAAACGCGCTGACGTTCCCCCGACTTTCTTGATGGCAGTGCTGCCCGCGCCAATTTCTTAAAATGTAAGTTTTTCATCCAATTTTATACCGAAACCCTTAAATTAAAATACGTAGCTCACGTTTAGGATGTCTACTATGCGGAGAACAATGCGCCCAGGCCCAAGACGCGTCGGCACCGCCCCAACTCTATTGATGCGGGTGATGCTCCTCAAACGTGAGTTTCTCACTCAGTTTTGGACTAATATAGTCTAACTCAAATTTGTAGCCCACATCTAGGATGTCCTCCGGCAGACGCACAACACGCCTGTGCTCTCACGCCCAAAATGTGTCGATGCTGCCTCGCCTTTCCCTATGCCACAACACCTCTGCGCACTTCCTCTGGATTGGCGACCACACACGGCAGCTCACTGGCGCGCACGTCGAGTTTCCGCAGGCTGCTATCCTTACTAGTTAGAGTCTGTTTTGAGGGTTACTGATGTACTACTCTTGTGTCGCATCAATATACCGGTATCCAAGACTGATGGTGAAACAAAATTGGTTCCGCTGTTTCATCCTACCACCACTATGTCTGAGGCTTCCGACCCTACCTAGTGTAAAGCCAGAGACCAGCATGGTAACCAATGTCCCTGAACTCACTGTACAGGGACAGAGGTTCTCGAAGGTGTCACAATCTGCGTCAATTGTCGACACATGGAATCCGCCCGCCCACCCCAAAAACGCAGTGCTGGAGAATACCACAAAGATTTCCACGAGGCTGCCACTTCTGCTCCCAAGGCTACAGAGGAGGAGGCGGAAGCTGAGACCAGCTCCAGCCTAAAGCACAAGCCCACCACCGACACGGAACTCACTTTCCCCACTGCCATCTAATTTCTTTTACCCTTGTAGAGTCGGACCGTACGTATACGATACATCATTTCTTGACTCAACACGGTACATCGTTCTTGACTCAACTCGCTGCGATTTTATCCCAGATTTCACTTGCCTCACGTACTTTGAGCACAAACTCCTACGGCAGATAAAATTGAACACCAGGACCCAGAAAATTAGACAACTGAACGGTGAGCGCGATAGATCATGAAAAATGAGCCTGCTTCAGAGTCGCGCTTTGATTGGTATTGGTCGAGGTCTCATAGCCCTTCATCGTCATTGTTCATTACCCTCAGCTCGTTTTGTATCTTCATGGGATTATCGCCGGACGACTCCGCTCTTCTTCAGTTGGTAATGGGTAATGCAACTGTTGAAAAAAAGCCAATGATTGAAATTTGATAGACAGCTCATTTCTGAATATGAATTCTCCAAATGCGCACCCGATTTATTCCTTCTGAATGCGCTTCCACGGAGACGATCAGATAGTGCCATGGAACTTTTGCTTCAAGTTCCCAACGCTTCCCCCGCTTCACTGGGACATCACTTGAACATCACTCTTTTTGGTTGCAGACTCACAATTGACTTGCGGGTGACATCGGAATGCAATTGAATGTCATTTTGGGTGAAGTTTGAGGCTCAACCCAGGGTCAACTTATTTACGCGTTATTTTACGGTCCGTTCGGCCCGGGATCCGATGCTGTTTGGTCGTGCGTCAACTTCTCTTCTTGCTCTTTCCACTGATGTCGCCACTCGACGACGAGGCTGTCTCTATGGCCTTCCCGTGGTCATCGAAGACAATTCGCAGTCGTCGGAAGACTCTCTCAACATTCTGCTGTGGGTGTGGTCAAAGGGAAGGGGACCTCGCTCAGCCTCTGCGGTATTGCAGCAAGGTTAGCCAGTGGTCTGTCATTCGGGGAATCGAAACTGAATGCATCTTTCTCCAGTGTGAGGTTGCGTCGTACTGTTCGAAAGAGGTATGAAAACATGCCGCAAATTACCCCCAGCTCATTCATCTCCTTGTCCGTTCAGTGCCAGAAGTCGGACTGGTACGGCTGTAATACATCCTCCATCCAACTAATACCTGAATGTATATGGGCACAGGCCAGAACACAAGCCGATCTGTGGAGCAGCCGGCATCCCCAAACTCATCAAGACCCTGATGGCGAATCCAGATCTCCTCATGCCACTGGGGGGATGCTTTATCCTCGCTTTCGACCTCATCAATCGTGCACGCTGCAGCGAGCCCCTTGTCGCACGACTGGACGTTGCCGTGGAGCCGTCCGATATCTTCAATTGCGCGGAGATTTTCCTCGGACTCGGAGAGGGCACGCTCGGATCTGGATCAAAAAAGGCAGGAAAAGGCAAGAATTACGATGGCATGCTTCAGGTGAACGCCTTCACACCCATCACAAATCCCAAGCGAATCACGGATAGCCACCACGTGGTCTGGCAGCGCGAGCGCGCCAGGGCGGATGCTGCTGGATTCCACGCCAACGAGGTAGTCTTGATGGACATCTTCCACGCAGACGGCCAGATGTCGATGACCATTCCGATGCAAATTTCTGCTGGGCTGAAGGAACTGGTGGCGGAGTGGATAACGGACGGTTTTGCCAAGCCCACCGACGCGGACCCTACTGGGAAGACGACAAAAGATCCGTGTACCATCCACACTTCCATCCAGTACTTGTTCTTCAATGCTTCTTCATTGTCTCTCATTGTCATTCACTCTCATAGGATCCTCAATGCGTATATCAGAGCTGACAAGAAAAACAAGATGCTCTTACGCGCTCAGATGCGACCGGCCGACATCCAGGTCATCCGCGACGCTGCTACGGACCCGGAAACCGTCCCAGCCATTATGTTGCTCACGAAAATTGCAAGGGAGCCTATCTATCGGCCAATGTATCAAGTGTTTGTGGAAGGCCGAAAGGCCGCGACGGGTGTGGCTCCATCGATTCCAGCGTTAAATTTGTTGTAACCTCTCGAAGGACTGTATTAATGCCTACTCCATGCATCCGACAGCGCGTCAGTGTTGTGTGCGAGACGCTTCAACAAAAGTGAAGGAAAAGAGCAGATGGTGTAAATCAGAACAGCCTACAATAGGGATCAAAACCACGCTTGGTCCCGGCGCAGAGCATGGATCCTTTCTTGCATCAGATTCCACATTTTCGTCATTAAGACCACCACCATCAAAATCCCAAAAGCTCGAGACACTCCGTACCGACGCTCAAACTCTCCGCCTGGCTGGATATAGCGAACACAATAAGGGTCTCAAAGACACCACTACTGTCCTATACCAACAGTGAGAGAAATTGCGCGGACGCCGATGATCATCGACTGGGTATAAAAATACTACACCTCTTCGGAGGCCATTCCATCCTCCTTATGGTCGGACCTGGTCACCTTGAGACTCACGACCTGCTCGCGACAGTTTACTTGCCAGGAAGGAATGCTTGCATTGTGATTGTCCGCGTCATCCAGATGCATACCTCTGAATCGGGCAAAGATAAAGTGCCGCAGCATGTGCCGCAGCCAGTGGCTGCGGCAACCTGCGGCAATTATGTTACATTGCCGCAGAAATAAAAAATAAAACTGAGTATATTGAAGGCCACAAAGATATTAGAGCTTCAAATTCTTGACAGCATTGGTCGTTACATACTCTTGTACATGGCCCCCGCAATGCTCAGTGCCTTGGGGCCTTAATAGATGACTTGGCTGCGGCAACCTGCGGCAACCAAACAAATGCAAAGTGAGAGGCTGCGGCACTCTGCGGCAATACATGCGGCAAACTCATAAATGGCTGCGGCAAACTCGCGCATGGCTGCGGCAGTCTGCGATTTTGCCGCAGCCATTCTGCGTCAGTCTGCGGCAACCAGGCGCGTGACACTACGGCAGTGTGACATGTCTGCGGCAGGTCTGCGGCAGTACCCTGTATCCTGCGGCACTACGCAGCGCCAGTCTACATGCACATCGCAGTACTGACAGAACCACGTTCACGCAATAAAGCCCCTTCCTAATTTGATTCATCACTGCCAGGCAGTCAATGTCCCAAGTTCAATTTCTTTTTACTCACTGTTCAACTTTAACCGTGTTCAACGTCGTCGTCACTCGCTAGCGCACTATGTCAGCCAATGGCTCCCCAGCGTCGCTGCATGGCTGAAAACGCCAAAAATCATTAAAGACACTGAGTATCGTAAATACTTGTGATTTGAATCGGAACCCCGGTAACAGTGTGTTGTTCAGAGCGATGCTGTCTACAAACTCTCGTGTGGCCATTTCAAAAAATTTTACCCAATGATTGAATGACTACGAAAAAAGAATAGACCAAGCCTTGATCCCCACTTATTCCATGGCCCAAACTAGTTCTCGATCAATATAAGCAGCCTGCGGCATTGTACATTGTTGCGGCAATCTAAGGCGGATTTTTTTTCACGGTCCCTAGACCGATTAAATTCATTCATATATGTCCGGATTTGTTTACGGAATCCAAGCGAAGGTATTTGACCTTCTGGCCTACAACACGGTGTCAAATTCAATTGTGGGACTCACTGCGGCAATCGCTCGAAATGAGGCTGCGGCACTGACACAGCCACTCTGCGGCAGTCTTTTTTGGCGGTAACCGAATTTCATGGATCTTATTTCCAAATTCCGGCAATATCTCCCTGAGATATGTCGCCATTTCTCTGAGTGCGAAATTGGCCTAGAATTCAACCGTGAGAGTCGCCACGGTGGTAGTTCAAAAAAGTGGCTGCGGCAATAACACAGCCACCCTGCGGCAGTCTTGCCTCAACACTGCTTTGACTTAAAAAATAAGTTTTGAGATAACCGTTTAGAATGATGGATTCAGGTTAATAATTGATGTTCGCCGAATGAAATTGCCCTCAGAATCAAATTTTCTCTGAGTTATGGTCAAATTGTTAAATTTTCAGTCCACAGGCCGTGTTAGGATACTAATGAGGAGTGAACTTCAAGAATGATCGTTGGATCCGTTGCTCAGCATACAGTACAGGACTTCGCGATTTGAAAAGGGTGTCGGCCGCTTTTCCGAGGTTCCAGCAAATATATTTGCGGCATTGAAATTCCTAACATTGCCAACATCAGTGTCGAGTCGTAAATATTGTTGGTGACGTTGATTGTGATAGATTAGAGCCTTAGGTGAACTCAATACATTCGTCTGTAGTGTCCTGCGGCAGCCTGCGTGTATCTGCGGCAGTGTGACATACTTGCCGCAGAGGCTGCGGCAACCTGCGGCAGTGCTGCGGCAGCGTGCGGCAACATCGGCACTTTCACCGTGCCCCTCTGAATCCATCCTCCACCTCTGCCCTTTTTCATTCCTTTTTTCCCAAAAATATCTCAGAAGTTCTGGAGGCTCAAATTTCATGTTCCGTCCTCTCCATGTCCGTGTGTCTCCCTCGCCATGGCTCTTGTTGCCCACCACCACGCCGGCCGCATTGCAACGCCGTTGTCACTTAGTCAGCATGCACACGTGCAACTAGGCAGCTTCCAAAAACGGTCAGAGACGGAACGTAACGAACCGATCAATATCAATATCAACACATCAATACGCAGCTGAGGCTGCAGCATCCGCGCCTTCATTCACAGAGACTGCGATAACACCAATTTGAGCTCAATGTCTTCATTTTGATCATGCGGCACACAGCGGGCAAGTGCCATGGCCGCGGCTTCATGGCATTTGATCGGCGTGGGACCGACACTTGCCATGGCGTTGGCGAGGCGTTGCACCAAATTCTTTGTTCCTTTGTCAGCGTGTGAACTCAACATACCGTCTGCGGCTGGATATCAGCGATCAAATTCAACCTCGTCACTCCCAGCAATTCTGGTTTCTCTTGCCTAATTGCACGGAGGAGATAAATCTTATTCACTGAAACATTATTTCAGAAAGGTCCTTCTATGTTCTCTTTTCTACCTCAGCTTCGTTGAGACATGAGAAATTATTGCCCAGCCCAGGGTTTAATCCACACAAAGAACAACTTGAAGTTAACCACACCTCGGGGGCTAGAGGAGACTGAGACCAAGACAGAAGCATTCATTTTTGTTGTCTACTTCATGCTTGCGTGGTTCTATTCAAATACAAGGTATGGGATGTGCAGGAGTGGGTGAAGAACTTGGTTGTTGTTGAATTTGATTTCAAGTCCCACGCTACCAAATGAAACAAAGAATCCGTGCAATGCCTGGCCAACGCCATGGCAAGTGTCGATCCCACGCCAATCAAATGACATGAAGCCGCGGCCATGGCTCTTGCCCGCTGTGGCACCTCGCAGTTCGTTACTTTCCTTGGACTTAATAATCGGCACGTCCGTGCAGCTTTAAATAGCTCACCGGAACTCTCTGCCAAAGGCACCGAGAAGGTGCAGAGCCTCGGAAGTACTCACTGCGGCTGCAAGACGGCCATTCACTTGCCCCAACCTAATAGTTCTAAATGCACTCGAAGATGCTCAGAACTCTGCACAATTGGTGGACCAAAGAAATGGCTTTAAGACACGGTCGAGTCATCAGAGACGTTGTACTTGCCTCACAGAATATTTGAATATTGGAAGGCCGAATTTCCAGCGTCTGAATCTGACACAGGCTAATTATGGTGAACATTTGGCAGGCATCACGAGGTTTAAATTTTAACCTCAGCAATGCTCCCAACTCACCAAGTGCCCGTGGAAGTTTGCGCTACACAGACCATGCGAACCAGCCCGTGCAACCCACTATTGCACTCGTAGCTAATGGGGCATGATATTCTCGGACCTCCAAAAATTCAATTCAATTCCTGTGTTGTGCGCGACAGCTCCTGATACAAATAATTGGTCTCACATATTCTCTGCTGATTGATTTTTCTTTGCTTCATTATAGTTCCTTAGATCTACTGCGGCGGCATAGCGTGTCCGTGAGCTCGTCTCTGGTGCTATGGAGGAGTCCAGGGGCAATAGTGTACTTTGGCGCATGTATACTTAGATAATCCCTGGGAACCGGCGTTCCTCAGCGGGACCGTGCCGCGTAATGCTACCTACCTACCTACCACCGAACGAAAATGTGCTTTGAATTTTTAGCCAGCGAAAACGTACGAAAATAGTGTTGCGCAGTGAACAGATCCTGTAGCAAAGGTCTGTACTCTTCCCTTACTTCTCACCCCAGAACGCCATATGATGAGACCGCGTCCGATGCTTCTGTCGGGAGAGCGTTATGACGACAGCTTCATCACACTTGTCGTCAGAACATACTTGGCGTGCATCGGGAGCACAAGACGGCGTTCTTCCAGCCGAGATGGAACCAGCACCAAAGATAATTTCGTGAAGACAAATCGCTGCCGCAAAAGGCGCACTCGCGGGGAGGTGATTCAGAAGCCGTAAATATTTCACCGGTTCATGTCCGGACGGTATTATTGGTTGGTATCAAACAACCATGCCTGAAAAACGCCGCGACGGATTAGTTTTTTGTTGCAAAGCAGACAGGAATATTTCCGGAATGCACGGATGCTTTTCCCTCCAGGAAGACGGAAGGGCTTGACCGAACGATATTTATCTTGGTAGGACAGATGGTGGAAGCTGCTGGACTTTTTGTTTTGACGCCAAATTGTTCGTGGTACAAAGATCATATCACCTCAAAAATACAACGGTTTCAGTCCCCTCCCATTTGACATGGTGGTTGTCAATGAGTTCTGTGATCTTCTCTTCTGCTTTGTTCGAGCAACACATTTTCGTAAAAGTGGAATCATTGCAATATTCCCGAATCTCCTTGTGAACGGTATTCGCCACACCGGAAGTGTATTTATCCAGGGCGGTGTTGATTTCCGTCTGGGTTAGAAGGATGGGAGGACCGAGAGCAAGAACGATCACGAAGAGTTGGTCCAGCACGAGCGTCAAGTCGACTATGTAGCCCATGAAGAGCCGCAGAGTTTCAGGGCTACTCGCCCATATAAATGTGAGCCGTCGCGTGGTGATGGGGACTTACGTTCTCTTGTAAACTGTGGCAAGCCAATTGATAAATATGCCCGAAAGTCCGATACCTGCAACGATGGGGAGCGCGATCGGATGGGTAGTGCCAGCAGCCCCTGCAGCGCTCATGACACCTTTAACAGTTCCGCTAGCGGTGGATGAGCGGCAGAAAGACCTCAATCAGCGTAACGCACAACCAGTCATTGGCCTCGTCTTCTCGTGGCACAACTACTTGCGTGATGGTTCGCATCTTCTCGACGAATGCAGTGTTGTGTAAAAGCTTAGGAGAGGGATCAGGGAGAATTATTCGTTAAATCTGTAACGAACGAAAGCGCACCTTGTTTGGATCGCTGAAGTTCCAGGCAATGACAATATCGATATGAAGGGTGATAAGACATTTCTCAAGTTTGAAGCCTGAGAATCCCGTACTCGACGCAATGCCCCGCCAGTATTCTACAGCCAAATACGTCAGAAACAAGTCGCAGACGACAGCAACAAAATTACTTTTCATCCCAATCATTCAATCCCAGATGAGCACACAACTATGTTTCAGAGATTGAACCTAGTTGATTGAACCTTCAATATTTGCCTGAGCACTTCCATGCTGAGCGATTGCAGAGTTAATGCATACGGTTTCTCGATTGTGTGCATTCTTGACATTCATGAGAATCTTACCAGCAAAACTACTCGTCTCTCCCAGGAGATGTAGAGTAGTTCTGATAAGCTCGGCCAAAGCGCGGTGGTCTGGGCTGCCGTTCGTTCCCGATCCTATTTAAATGCGCAACTGTTCAATGGCGTATGCCGAATGAGAATGCAGTCGCACCGGAAGCTCGCGCATGTCGTCCATATTTTGAAGTTGAGGTAAACATATTGTCTTGAACCTGTACTCAGCTCTTTGTGAGCATAGCCACTGAATTTGGTCTGCGGGCAGTTTCATTTCTTCGTCCGTCAGTGCCCTCTCCATTCGACTGTACAGAATGGCGAACTGCGTGAATACTGCAACAACCGGTACTACGGTATTCGAGGCGTAAGCTGCAGCACGGTTATTACAGAAGCGGTATTTATTACCCTTGGCTGCAGCGGCGAGCTTGAGAAATTGTTTGTCTCTCTCTTCCAAGACTCGGGGGCCGGCGTGCGGGACCTTGATGCATAGCCTGTTTCGTTAAAATATCTGACACCACGTCTACCCACAGCAAAATATGTAGCGCACCAGATGGCATGAACGCGCTCCTTGAGAGCCAGTTTTTTGCCCCACGACTCGAAGAATTCCTTGCAGTCTCAAATTCTTTCGTATTGTCCAGCTCGAAACCCATGGAATTGTGAAGGACAAAGTGATCATTGTACTCGGAAATTATTGGATATTGAATGTCGCATGTTCCCCGTTGTCGGTGGGCCACAGTCTGGATTGAATTATTAGTCATTGGATGGAATTTATTCAGTGAACAAATGCACGCCGCCTACGCATGGTTGATGAGTGACGACTTTCCCACTCCAAACTGCGAATTGGCTATCAGGTTGTTGAATAAGAGGATCGAAAAGCTCGAACCCTTCCGACGACCAATATTCTGAATCTATTGGAAATAAATCAAAACCCGACCTGAGAACGATCTGGTCAGATCTCACGGGGACACTCTGCAAGGATGTCGTCAGTAGTCGGGCGCGGGTTCTGCGCTTCAGTCATTGCGGCAATGCGGATGATCGAGTGGACTAGGAGCCACTGGCAGACTTGGTGTGGGAGAGAAGTGAAAGTGAAGCGCAGAACGCGCAACACTGTCGTAAGGATTGCGACGTGCGAATTTGGTGGTAAAGGAGTTCAGAGCCTTTTGCAGCTTGTTTGGCGCACCAAGGGATGTCTCCAGCATAGAAAGTGCATGTAAGACTGCCCATATTGGAAGGCCTGTGTATTTTATTCTTTGGATGGGGGCGACCATCCGTTTATTTTTGGGGCTAGGTATCCGAACCTTGCTGACCTTGTGAGACGCGAAATGGTCCAAAAATGGAAATTGCCGCCTGCGGCGGCCGATGCGCCATCAGAGAAAAACTGAAGAGGGCATTGTTTTTTATTTAATATGTTTGTAGTTGTCCGCATTTTTACGGAGCGCTCCTCAAAACTTTTTGTTGGCTGGGGGGCAGCCAACACTAAGTCTATGGGCAGCGTGATGTTTGGGGATGGACCGTGTTTGGCCGGTGGCAGTGTTGCTGGCAAAGACGCATCGACATCTATATCTCTGCACCTGGCAATGGTACTAACGAAAAGCGAAAACGAAACTCGGCCAGGAGCGGCTGCATCAGGCCGGCATCCATTGCAATCACGCCAAGTCAGTCACACAAGTTACCTCCGAAAGCAGTGCTACACCTCGTCTCCGCTCAATTACGGGCATCCCGCCCCATCCGCCTACTCCTTTGCATTTTGTGCCCAATTATCTCACAGCCGGCCTCCTCCTAAATTACTTATGGCACCAATATGGCACACCTTTTTCCCAAAGCTAGGGAGTCATATTGGCCGAAACAAGCTCCAAACTCCACACCACATCAGGCAAAAATTGCCGGTTGTTTCATTTTTTCAGGAGGTATGGGGGGGGGGTATATTATACTCGTGTGGTCCACAACATGAACAACGAGTTTACAGAATACAAACATGTAGAACTATCAGGGTGGTTATCCGTCTAGAAATCTACAAGATGCAGACCGAGCACAACACCATTCCAAGGGGGAGATCAATACAAGACACTGGCCAAACTGTGACTGGCTGGCCATTCAGCGGGACCTCCGGTTGTAACCTCGTGGGACCTGACCACAAGCTGAAGGTGCAAGTGTATGGGAGGAGGGTCCCTCCTCCCATGCAAATTCCCCGGTATCCACCAGTCAACAGAAAGCTGTTGTATGTCGTCCCTTTGCAGTGCATGCGAGACCACAAGCCAGCGTGTTCAACTTCCGAAGAAGGTCCACAGCCGACGATTAAACCAGTCTCGTGGCCTGAGGAAGGAGTATAATGGGACTCAACATTGGACGACATGAGGATGGATCACACCAGTAAAAAAACTGGGTGCCAGTATTTGTCCAGATCACTATTTTTGGTGTGAAATAGCTTAATTATCCGTTTAGGACGGGGTGCGACATATGCCCCGCTCGAAATAGATTCGGTATGACATTTGTCATAGCTCATAGTTCTATCCGGGGGTCGCATATTGGATGCGGCGGGCATTGAGTAATACCTCGGAGGTATGGAATTCACTGCAGAATTTGACGCACGATATTGCGGTTCGCGCACGTTCAGGCTTGACTTGATATCCTAGAAGAAGTTGGCTTGACGCCTGCCTGATCGAATTGACGATGTGTTCGCAAATGGGTGATAGAGAAGAAGGCGCGGAGTCCGTGGCTGCGTGTCACGGCACAGACTTGGTGCGGCGCATATGAAAGTCACTTTGAGGTACGGAATCTCGTTGCAGGATTGGTACATACGTCCGGCCCCGCCCGGATGGCTGCGCAGTGCGCGGACTTGTTTGAGGTACGGAATGTAATTGCAGGATGGGTACGAAGGTGGTTGCACACTTGTATTGGTACACGGAGCAGTAAATGAATCGCGTTTTGAGAGCCGGCGCTAGGGCTGTGCATCCTCGTGACGGGTACGCCCGTCGTTCCAATGTGGGATCGCGCGCCAGGCAGTAGGAAGGAGCGGGCATTCGCCATACTCCGCACCAATTTGGAGCGATATTTTGGTGTTTCTAGGTTCATTCTCCAGCGCGTTGGCGCGCAGATCGGATCCTCGATCACGATCGGACTTGATTTGGTGTGTCGGATCAAGTCGGCTTGAGGCCCGGTGGATCCGAATTGACGATGCGCTGGCAAGGGTGCTGGCGATGCTTCCGCGACGACGACGACGAGCCCATTCAGCCCCAGTTGCGGGCGGGGAGACTTCGCATCCGTGGATCAGATGGCAATCAATTCTGGCCATGTATAGATTCTTAAGTTCTTTCGGCGTAAGCCTTCCTGTCATGTCTTCTAAACCCATGATTCTATGCCCGCAATATCGCGCCGTTTTTGCCTTTAGAGTATAATGATATGCAAACATGTGACGGGTTTCCGTGTTCATATTCATGCCAACATACTTCTCTTTAACTTTGACTTTTAGGAGCACAGTTCCAAGACGGAACTCTGGGAGTGGTAAACGGCACGGCCCAAAGATCAAAATAATTGTCTTGATCAAATTGATCAGGATAAAATTTGAGGCACACCATTTTTCCAGAGTTGACAGCTTAGCGTGCATCCCACGGGGTGAAAGCGAGATAATAAGAAGGTCATCCGCTTGGGCCATCAGAGAAATTCTGAAGCAAGCGAGGAACACATCATGGAATGGCAACGGAGTGGAGCATTAAAAGGATAAAGCCGAAGATGAACTTTAAATATTTGCCAGAAGTGCGTGCGCTGAGTCCTCTCTGTCCGATGAAATTCACAACTGTGAGATAACTGGCAGTTCACACGGGCCAGGTAGTACTTCACCGCTTCAGTTCCATTAGCTTTGGCCTCGTGGCATCAATTGCGCCGCATCCACAATAGCGGGGTGTGCGTCACTGCGTTCGGAGCCCAGCTAGCCACAAGGCTAGCCGAGATATTTCGAGACGCCGCGCGGCGTGACGAGGTGACTAGACGGGTAACTAGCCGGGCCTCGCCGGAGCTAGACGGCGATTTTTTGCAGGCCTACCAGCGTCTAGAAATCGCTTCGGCTACCTGGAGCCTGAACGCAGTGCGTGCTAAAATATCCTAATGACAGCCTAGGGCTGTTTGGAGTTTATATACCCATGGTGAAACTTCATTTTGGTATTTCTCCGGCTTCATGCGCGAAGCTCAGACGGCATCAAAAGTACGCAACAAAAAAAGTCCGCATCAAAGTAGCCGGATAGCCGGTGGCAGTGCACAAGCAACGGTGGCGAAGGACGCAGCCGCACGGCAGCGAGAGGCCTGAGCTTGACAGTGCGAAGCTGGGATAGAGGAAACTCCCGTCCATTCAGCACAAACGTGCGGTAGAACCAAAATGAGAGGGCAAAAAATGAGCTGGATGCTCTCGGAGCAAAATGGATGTCGGTTTTTATTTTATTTTCGGTCTACTTCTACGACGATCGATCCAGGACGAGGGAATGGCTGGCGGAATGCAGTCCAACACTTGCAGCTACTTCTTTGAGTGCGCAGAGGTGGGGAGGCACCCGAATCAGCCATTTTCGAAATGGATGATGGTGGTAAGAAGCCAAAGTTTTTGTGCCCGACCCTGAGCTGAAAACTCCACAAAATGGGACGATTTTTGAGTCGCCTTTTTTCAGGAGGTACGTGTTGGGTAGGTACGTGTAAGTAGTCCGATCATTATTGAGCACGGAAAGTGCCCGACCCTGAGCTGAAAAATCTATAAAATGGGATGATTTTGAGTTAGTGCTGTCCAGATATGATATGATTACGATTTTTGGCGTATCATATTATATCCGTATCATATCACTCACTCTGGGGTCGTATCGTATCTGTATCTATTTTCATCGTATCATAATCTACCGTATCAAATATAATCTGAATATATTTTAATTATTTGCCAATATTATATTTTTGTGGTGCCGAGGTCGGTAGCAACGCTAAATTTAGAGTCGTTCTGTACAAAATTAAAATGACTGGTGTATAGGTGAACAAAGCTAGGAAGGCCCATGAGACGCAAACTGCAGGTTCCCAAAAAGGATCTGCACATACCCTGATACTTAACCCCCGAGATGGGCGCCTTTGGCTCCTCCATAAATTTCCGACATTTGTCCAACAGAACTTCTGTGTTCGTGGTGAATGGACAATGGGTGGGGTCTAAGAAAAGATGTGGGTCGCCGATAGTATATGGGAATGCGATTAACAGCCGTCCTGAAGAACCTCACCAATTTCAAGACCTGTAGCAGGAGCCTGTCGGCGCCTGGTATAAGGTGGCCATCTCCGGCCATCTTGTCCCGCTGAAGATGCGAGAGATCAGTCTTCTCCGCTGTATAGCCCAGGCGTGAGGGTGGCCTAGTTGTTTATCCTATCTGAGCTGAGTGCCTTGGATTCAGGAAGCATATTGAGCCCCAGAAGTCGCAGATTGGGGAAGAATTGGCAGAGAAATGGCGTACACGGCAACAGTGATGTCAAGAAAATGATGTCTCACATATTGGATCAGAATCAAACACACCATAACTCTTGATCCGTACCTCAACTCCGCCCACAATTTGGTATGAACATGGCCCAGAGGTCATATTCCACCCCCGGAATACAATCTCTGTCAATTATTAGGTACCTGACTGCTGGGATTCAAGTGGCCGACTAAGGGGTCTCCACTACAGTACAACAAAAAAGACCATGATACGCCAAGAATACGATGAATACGCGTTTCCGATATCATAATATATGCATATTATATCATATCATATTCCTCCGTATCCATATTCTGTGAGACCTCATTTTGCCGTATCATATCTATATTTAATCGTATGTATTCAAATCATAATTTTGGATATCGTAATTATGGACAGCACTATTTTGAGTCGCCTTTTCCTCAATACTTTCCCCACACTCTTTGTCTTTGAAACTTTCTTACCAAACCTTCTTACCATCCGCCTGAAACTGAAACTGCAACTCGGTGCCATGACTGGTCAGTGGGTACCAAGCAGACCACTAATCATACACTCCTCCAGGGTACCAAAAACCTAGGCTTCGTGAATCATCATATGCACGGTTTTTGAAGCGCTTCAACTTTATTGTTGGACTATTTATATGTCTTCTAATCAATGTCTCTCTCGGCTGTTCTCTCATCTATTTGCTGCCCGAAATGAGGTTACGGGACTCCACCTATCTGGCGATTTATTTCTCTGGCTTTCTGGCCATCTGGACTGCGGTGCTGGGTAAGGCTCGCATTTAGAGTTCTCATGTTGCTGAATATGACATTTATTTTAGGCAATTTCTCTTCATCTGTGGCGACCGAGACCTCTCAAATTTTCAGTCTTTGAAGGCAGAATTTTACGCGCTCTCATATATCTCACATGCGAATCGACCGCTTGCGCCGCCTCCCTGGCCATTTTCCTCCACCTATTCATAGCTGTGCTCAACGCAACCTTCTTTCAATTGTTTTCCAGGCCATTTTTGCGCCTTTGATATTACCCAGGATATTATTTTCGTCGGCTATCACTCTAAGTTCGGCGTGATTCTGCAATCTTTTTGGGGACTGGACAGAGGAAGAATATGCTTCATTTGACACTGGTATGGACATTCGCCTCCCCGATGTCCTCAATACTGAAAGTACAAGAATCTGAACGCAACTGCACTGAGGAAGCTTTTACTGAATTGGCGGATCTCTCGCCCCTACATCCATGCAACCGTCCGGTATTTGCCCCTGCCCTTCGCTTTCGTGGTGGATGTGCATCTGGTGATGATGATTCTGGTTCAGATGGTATGTCTGCAGCCACTTCACATTCATCTCATACCTGAAATGTATTTTAAGGTTCTGATAGTGCTGAGTTCGAATGCGAATCCGATGCTGCCGAAACTTCCGTTAAGCGCAAGCGCAAGCCAGCTGTCCAATGGCCATGGAAGTCAACTCACGAGGGGAAGGGGAAAGCTCGGGCGATATCCGTCAAGACAGGCATTCGCGTCACAATAGGGAAGGGCAGGAATAATGGGATGTATGTTGACGAGGTTATACACCTTGATCATGCCCTAGAATGCTGGTGTGTTCCCCAAGCTGATCACCGTATTGCCTACATTGTCGATCTCGGCGATTCACCTGAGTGTTTGCAATCAATGAATAAGATATTAACTGTCAATGCATTCATCAAGAAAGAGGTCCGCTCATTTCCTGCTGCAGTATCTGTTCATTTACTTCACTGATAACCGTACAATGTCAAGATTCCGTGTCAGGACCAACGGGCTCCCGTGACGAGAACAAACTGGTGGATGTATTAATTCTCGACGATAACGAATCCGTAGTTTGCCGTGGTTCAAACCTGACGTGTGGGGGCTGTTTTACATGTTCTGTTGCAACCCCAGATTATCATCGGGGTTCGAGCGCTGGGATGATAACTCAGATGATCTTATCTCGGCTCCTATTCGGGCGGCCAAGTCCGCTGAATCACGTAGCCTCATTGCTATTGCCACAGAGTCAGTCTTTTGATTTAATCTCTTCACGGAACACATTCTAAAACATGGTTGTCTCTCAGATTTTACCAAAGCGTTGTTTCAAAACATTGCAAAGCGAAGGAGGCGGGCAATGAAATCGCATGCGGTGGCCACGCCATCATGCGCAAGTTCTCCGAGGTGCGCTTCAATTCTTTGCATTTAATTTCATATGCCCACATTAATTTTAGGGCCCAAGCAACGGTAAATCATACTTTATTGGGTGTTCAAACTGGTCAAAGAACGATGGTGTGACTCACCGCTAAGATAAAGGTCGTATACCTGGCGAACATTATATTCATGCCATTAGCACTCTTGCTGACGACACACATGTGATTAGATGTTGACTATACTCGTCCTACAGACCGCTGCCCGGCTCTTGACTTGACCCTGTCGTACTGATCATGTGCGACGTAGGCATCCCTCCCTATATTCGCAACTGCATCTATGCTCATCTCAATTCAGACCGCATGTTCGCCGTCTGCCTGCGTACTGTACATACATACTCTGGCGTCGCCGCGCCACTGAGCTCGCGGCGTCTCGTTTACTCGGTACACTCTACATTGCATCTCCGTAGTCACGCTATGTACGTCCTGTTCGTCGCCCAGAGCTCGTGGCACTCACACTAGATGCCTCTTGGATCATGGTTGACACCACATTCGTTGTTGTGCATGGCAAGACCAATGAGTGGAAACTTCTCATCTGGTTGAACGGCCTCGATAAACGTACATTTATTTTCCTCAAAAAAGTCCTGAATGTAATTTTGACTTCAATGAATTTTAGGAACGGTCATTGGACGTGTATGGAGTAACCGTGCCACTCGCGGATCCTTCGTTCTCGTTTGGAATGGGACTTTTGAAGCAATTGCGAAGATAACTGGTAAAGAACTCAACTTCAAAGTTTTCTCAAAAAAATCCAACCTTCTGGGCGCCATCGGCGACTCTGAGGGTCCTCAGGCGCAAGCCCTGGGCGATGTAATAATTTTGCGTCGCTTGAACTTACTTGAAGTCAATGGAACACCCACCGTGGATGTCGACACCATCTTAACTTTCATTTGGAAAACCTGCATTGTTCATTTTAATCGGTGCGTATTTTGTTCCCAAGTCACACCTATTTCCTGGACGTTCTAATATATCCTAAATAGCGGGGTTTTTGGCTTGGAAGCATATGCTGACGATTATATCTTTCAGTATCTGCTGTTGTTTCCTTACCTAGATACTGATGAAGAGATTGCGGAGTACAGCACATTTTGTAACACCTCCACAAGTTCGAAGCTGAAAGGTATCTGGTCTGTAGTATTTTTTGTTGATTCGACTACTGACTTCTCTAACTAAAGCATGGTGGGCGCACAAACTTAGTTACCCGTGGCTTCTTCCTTCTTTGAACCGTCACTTGAGAAACACGGATAAAGACTTCTTTGCCCTAACACCTTGGGACTCAAACCCGATAGAAGGATCTCATGCACAGGATAATCAAGTCAATGGAACGAACCGCACTTTGATGGAAGCAATTGTTCTGTAAGCTCAATTTGACCCACCCAATAGCGTCACTAAAATTAGTACCAGTTCACGTAAATTGGACAGCGACACTGCACGCATTATCAAGGCATCCATTGAATCTGGGGTCTGGGCGAATGGGAATAACTCTATTCGTTCTCGATTCACTTCACAAGCTGCCCGTCGATCAAGAGCGCATGCTAAACAGGCCGAAGCTGCGAAATAAGATGGCAGAAAACATCTCAAGGCTAAACTAAAGGCTGCAGAACGACTCACACGGGAGAAGGAACAAGAAATACAGCGTCTTCGGCGCCAATTAATCATGGGAGAATTTCCTGCCTTGTACTCGAAATCCACGGCAGCTCCCTCTATTCCACGACGCGAAGGTGAAAAAATAATGTATTGATGTTGTGTGTGTTGTCTAAAGCAACAATTTTAGGTACCTCGACGGCGCCCTTTGACGTGGATTCATTGCCCAATTCTCCTCACAATAATTCGTCGCCTATTGCCAGCTCCTCCATATTGCTGGCTCTCAATTTGTTTCCCGGTATTCCACCGGTTGACTCTTCCATCTGCGAGCCCAGGTCTGACTTTGACTAGGCTATGGCCTTACAGTCCGAGTTCCTAGATGTGGCACTGGAGGAGTTGCAGCGTTCACCTCCTGAATTTTACCCAGTGAACGGAGATGACGAGGTCCTGGCTTCGGATCCGCACCCCTGCACTTGAATTGAACTTTCCTTCTGCGCCCATTCATTACTGGCTGATATATTATTCTACCTACATAAATCTAGAGTACAGTCACTTATAATCAACGGTGCCTTGCTCTCTGATTCGGGTCCATGTTAGTACCGACAAAGTGTGCCATGTAATCAGGTCTGGCACAGTAATGACTTTGTCTGCCCTTGTATTTATGAACGGAGCTACATGTGATGGCCTGGATCTTTTTTAGGGTGTTAAATACAGTGTCAAAACCCGGATCCGAAAAAAAAAAGATTGACCCAGTATTATAGAAGCACCGGAGTGAATTTAGTTAATGCAAATACACTATAATGAATTGCATACCTTCAGATGTATGCATAAATATTTTCAGATTTTTTGGCTGCGTTGTTGTGTTGTGTAATGCCATCACTTATTTGGCCGGTTGTGGGGTTCGACCCAGATCCGAAAATCTCGGTGATGTGAGATCACAGACATCATTTCGCTCACTCTATTGTAGTCACGCTCTCGTAGATGCCTCCCACAGGCAACGCTCTGGGCCGTCCTCATGGGACAAATGCCCAGAGTGCCCGATGGGCCGAGCAACTTGAATCCACCTATGAACACGCCAAAGGAGCCATGCATGCTGCCGGCAGGATCTCCCCATCGCCCACCCCACCTGAGCATTGTCAGAAATGTCCAAACAGTACCCCACGATACAATACTCATTCTGTAAAAGGTCATAGATGTGATTAGGCTACTACCGTCCTCATAATATACAATTCTCGGCCGCCAACAATGAAATTTAGCCATTTTTGGCAATTTTTTGATTTTTTGCTTGTGCCCAACTGGCCCCATGCTAATTTTCTTTGCATAACATTACTCACTGGCCTTGTAATTATTCCACAAAAAATAATTACGCTGGAAACCCCAGAGGTTCCAGCTCAAAAGTTATTTTTTTCGAATCCGGGCATTTTTCGGATCCGGGTTTTGACACTGTAAATAAATTTTGAAATAGAGGAACATTTCTAAATGCTAAACGGTGACATTCTGCTTCCCAGGACTATGTGCCATGTCAGCATGTCTAGCACAGTTCAACGACTTTGTTTGCACTTGTATTTGTGAAAGGAGTCGCATGAAATGGCCTAGATCTTTTTTGAGCCGTGCATGAATGGATTCACAAAAAGAACGACACTCATAGGCTTGTTTAGAGACATTTGGGTTCTTGGATTACACTACTGGGGCATGGTAGTTTCAATTAAAAAGTATCCTGGCTATTTCGGCACAAGCGCTAATCCATCGGTGAATGATGGATTAGCGCCGTTTAACCCATTTTTAAAGTAAAACAAATGCTTACCATTTGGCTTGAACTGTGGGCATCAAGCAACATTAGTAATAGCAAATCAGACACTCATTCCTACTGGGCCATAATGACTTAGATACTAAGCAAAATAGAGGCAAGTAAAGCTGATTCCTATGGGCTATACTGACAACATCCGCTTTTGGCTGTGTGGCGGGATGCGCCATCACCGGTGCCACGCCAAGTGACCGCTTCAATGTTACACGGCCATATCCCGGCATGATATGATATCTGATGTATATATGTTTTCGTTTTCGTTTCTCGTATATACTCACCTGGCAACAAACTTGCAGCCGCCTCCAGGCGTCGGGACTCTACAGCTTGCGCCAGGAGATTGCTTGAGTCCCTAACCCCCATCTTGGAGAGCATTGCTCCTTCCTATATGGATCTGTCGTCGACTTTTGCGCCCACTCTTGCGACGAGTCTGCTATTCCACCCATTTTATCTGGGCTTTTGACTCGTATATCCCGGTGGAATTCGCTTGTTTTCGATGCTGTCGCGAGCCTGTCACCGTCCTTTACTGACAGCGGAGCTCCTTGTCGCGGATTGCAGCTGATGCAGCTCGCCGCGAAATCCGCGAGCAGCCTGATGGCGCCATCCTGACGGTCTGCCTGCCGAGTCGTCTTCGCACTCTCGCCCCTTGCGCGACACCGCCCTAGTCCGCGCATCCAAGACACTTCCATCTCAAAGGTTATTTCGGGTACGTCGTCATCCCTACCCACCTGTCCATCTCCTCTCTCCCCACCGTTATCAAAATTGCTAACGCACCTCGAACTCTTCTAGTGCCCTGCATACACCTCCACCGCAGCATTGTCGCACGCGCAGCCGCCGGACCAGCCTTGGCGCGCTCCTGTACCTCCTGCGTGTCGTCCATTGGGACTCTCAGCCCCACTGCCGTCGTAGCCACCCCTCCGCCATATCTAGTCTTCACACATCTGTCGTCGCCTCTTCCTCTCGGCGAGGCGCCCCGCTCATCCTCCGTTGTATTTCCGCCCCACCCACCGAGCGTCGTCACATCGTTGCCCTTCGTCGCCATTTGCTGGCTGACCCACTGCAAGCCGACGTCTCGTTCGCCTACTGTTAGTATTGGTCTCCCCCGCGCCCCACTGTCCGTGCGGTCTGCTCGCCGTGCGTACGCAGGCTCTTGATCGGGTTGCGCTGTCATCGCTGCCCCACGTCGTCATCGTACAACGGCATTGCGCCCAAGCCTCCAGCGCCAGCACATCGAGTGTTCCCTCGGTATCCTGCGCGCGACGCCGTCATCCTGCATCTGCACCGCGGCCTCCGGCGCAAACACATCCCCGCCCTAGCTGCGCCCCCTTCGCCCTCGGCGTCTTCGAGCTCACCCGCGCATGCATCTATGGCGATCTGGGTAGCGCGCTCGTCGATGGGCATTGGGGCATTGTGCACGCTTGGCGCACGATCTCGCCGATCCGTTTGGAGACACTGGGGGGGCGTGGAGCTTGCGGGGGAGGAGCGGGAGCTAGTGGTGGCGCAGGTGGTCGACGAGGAGGTGGCGGGCAAGAAGGAGACGATAGTGATGATGGAGAGCGGAGTTGCGATGGCGGAGGACGACGTGGCCATGGGTGACAGAGACGAGGCCCAGCAGCAGGCAGCGTGGCGGGCTGGCGGAAGAGGACGCGGCAGAGAAGGCGGAGGGGAGGATGGGCGGCGTCGGAATCGCCGCGTTCCCTGTCTGCGTCTGCACGCCGTAGGTGGTCGGGTGTAATCGCGTCGTGGTGCGCGTCCGCCCTCCCCTTCGCCATCGATGCCGTTACCGACGTCCACCTTGCAGGTCTACTTCCCGTCCAGCTACGCCGCTGACCGGCAATCATGCCTCGCAGGTTTTGTATTCAGGTACGTGGATACACTTCTATATACCCACCTCCTCGCATATGGGTTCGCGTTCCCTACCGCACTTGCGCGCTGCCTCTCCCACATTCCCACCCGCCGTCCTGTACCTCTTACTCTCCTTCTGGGGGCGGTGGAGACGGTGGATGGGACGTCGCACCACGACGTTGACCGCCGTCTCCGCTCCTGGGTCGGCGGCAGGGGAGCGATAGGCGGGGACACCGGGATCGGTGGGGAGGCGACGCTGGAGCTAGGGTGGCGACGGGATAGAGAAGACGGAGGATGGGGCGCGGGAGGGGATGTCGCGCCGCCGTTACGCGCAGGTGGGCGTGGATGAAGGAGCGCAGCGTGGCTGGACGCGTGCGCTCAGTGTGCGCGAGTCTACTCGTTCTTCCAGGGATGGGTGTGGGGCGCAAGCGCATGCGCATTTTCGTGAGTCGCGCGCTCCGTCCACGTCGTTGACGGCGTCTGGCGGAGATGCGGGTGGCGCTGGTGGGCAGAGGCATCGCGGGTTATTATGCAGCCATACCCGCGTCGCTGGATAACGGCGGTTGTCGTGGGCAGGTGCACACGCCTTCCTCGCTTTGCGTTGAGGATGTCGCTGCTGGGGCTTCGTGGTGCTGGAAGAACAGTCGACTATCGTGGCCGTGCATTAGGATCCTGCGCTTCGGCGGGTGCGCGCGGTGCTAGCCAGCGTTCTCGGCGGACGGGGTCCTGAGGACGCGCCGCCGATACGCGCCGCCATTCGCAATGTCGCGCCGTGTCGATGGGGGCGGGGGAGCTGGTGTGTGTGTGTATGTCGCCTATTCCTCGCGACGGTGCGGGACGAGAACGCCAGGGAGCTGCGAGTCATAATGAGCTACAGAGCGGCGTCCACGCATCTCTGGTCGACGCTGTGACTCGTCGAACGGGGCGTGCATATCGGGGTACAAGGTAGGGCATGGTGATGAGTCCATGGTTGTGGGCGGTGGTGTGGATAGTCGTCCTGTACCTTCTGTTTCTTTCCGCTGGCCTCCATATGCCTTCTGCCCCGGAATCGATTTTTTGTCGCTCGTTTGTCGAGAATTAAATGAGAAGCTGTGCCATCTCAGTCACGGGTGTGACTTCATGCTCTTCTCATCCAACGCTGATTCGTTTCACAATTCACCGTGCGGCTTTCGTATTTAAACTCGTCCAAGGATATCTCCTCTGAAGCTTTCACGTACGTGCTATTTCGATTATGAGAGGTTCGCGTCGCTCAGAAAGGCGTAGACTCTCGGTGCAGGAGACTGAAAATGTTCTTCAGTTCGACTGACGCGAAACAGTTTCTGGGGCTACTCAAGGAGTGGGCTGAAGATGTTTTCCCCAGTAAGTCGGACCACTATAGCGGAGCACGAACTGCCTGAATTGGAGGAGGACACATCAATGGGTGGCGTTTGATACTTGTTGGTGGTGTACAGCGAAAAAGTATATGGTGAGTTCTCTGCTCTGAATCATGCTCAGGGCGCGCGCTGATTGAGCTGCAGAGTGGAATAATTAACCTGTTCCAGAGAACGCGAACAACCTTGTCATTCCATTCCGTGTCAAGGAGGACCAAACATGACTGCGGATAAGATAGGATAGGATAGGATTTCGTGTTCTGGGCCGCATCGTATGCGGTTCAATAGGTATGGATTGATGGCGGGCTCATTAGGATATGATAGGATAGGATATCCTGTACAAGGATGAAATAGGATAGTCGAAGGGATGGGTCGCTGTAAGCGGGGATGGGATAGGATCGATTCTGCACAGGATGGTGTAATGGGGACGGAAAAATAGGATGGGATGGGATCAATAGGATACTGGTGCTACAGTAATGTCCGGGAGTAGGTGGCCTAGTGGCTGCACAATGGGTGCGCGACTCGGTGTTGGTGCGGCTAGGGAAGCCGTGTGCGTGCACCTGTAGCCAGCCCCCACGGCGTGCGATGGGTGCGCGAAGGACGCTGTATCGTGCACGCGTGCGTCATTTAAGAGTGGTGCTAGTGGAGGGCCACTGCACTTGCAGCCGGAGTGCACGCGGCGGCTTTGGAGCGGTGGTGCGGGGCTGGCGCTAAGCGTGCGCGTGTAACCGGGAGCAGCTCGACACATTCTAGTTGAGAGCGATAGGAGTACGTGACCGCGAGGTTAATTGGGATCGAGGAAGCGATTTCTAGGATGTACTCAAGCAAGCCATGGACAAGGTGACACGTCCAGCCGGGAAGAACAGGTAGAATTTGGCTAAAACTTGAGCATGGTGCCACTGTGCCAGTCAGTGAAGTGGCGGCGAAGAGGGAGTCTCAGCACCGATAGGTTTGCGAGACGGATACTGCGTTGGATCTTGATTCCGGGTGTCCAGACTACTTTTGCAGTGACAATCTACAAAATGTCGAAATCCCGCAGGCCGCGCCGCGCAACTGCAGCCTGCCCGCGGCGATGACGCCGGCCAGGATTCGAAGTGATATCGGGGGCAGTGGAATCACAGCAGAAAATGAGCCTTAACTGACACCTGGAGGCCTGGACGACGAGGCATTGATGATGGATGGAGACGAGAAAGCACGGAAGTTACCGGTTGGTCCATGTCCTGTTTGATCCGTCGGTAAATCCCGGTGACAGCGTCTCAGATGTTGAACTTCAAGACAGGCTGCGAGGGCGGGCTCAATCTGACTAGAATTTTGAGGTGACTTGAGTTGTCGTGATCCAACGAAGATCACACCCGGTTACGTCGCTCGAAATCCCCGAAATCAAATTAAGTATTGAATTGAAGGCGCACAAAATACTTCGCCCGAATATTTAAATCAGGTGTTGGAGGAGTGTAAACAGTAAATTTGTAGCGCATTCCCTCAGGAATGTCGGACCGCATTGAATCTCCAGTGCCTTCTGCCCTGCACGACGGCGCACACGTATGTATAGAAGGTTCATCCCAGATCAGCTATGTCGGGATATCGAAGAGCCTCTCCCAGATGTGTGAAAAGGCCCCGGATAGCTCAGAAACTCGGCCCAATGAAAATAAAACCCCATATTGCCTAAGAATTCCGGTGGTTCATATTCTATTTTTGAATCGAGATTAGAGGACATAGCTGGAAAGCCAAACTCTTAAATCTGGGACACTACGGTAATTTGTGGTGGCCTGGAGGATTCATACATTGCCACGTTTTTCTGCAGTTGAATGATATTGTAGGGTGGGACCGGGAGGTCCCGGAGTGGAGGTAGCTTCAAAATTGAGAAAAGCCACTTTCCCAATATGGGATTGGGGACCACTGGTCCCCTTGATCGTTTGAGTGCTGCGCGTTCGTCACGTAGTGGACCGACCCTTAGACCACAGCTAATTACAGTTTTTTCGCATGCTTGGCAAATCATTCAAATAGTCTGAGAGCGCACATCCCATTTTGGGACCAAAAATCCGCAACATGTTGGCATGGGAGTGGCCTCGTGGCTATGACAACGCCCCACCCCATGCGCAGTATCCTGACCATCCTCCCTTCATCCTCGAACGGTCTCAGCCCGGTGAATTTGCAATATATACACAGACCGTAGGATTAACAGTCATGGCATCACGCCAGTTCACATATTCCCAGTGAGGCAAGCGGCTAGAAGAAAAGGGCCGCTCCGTTCAGGAAGAAGCCACTCTGTACGGGCAAATTATACTCTTTTGTCGAGGAAGCTCGGTCGACGGTGAGTCACCCAAGCCTCAGTGATTCCCTCGACTGAACTCCGGGTTCACGGACAATACTGATAATATCCTCCTCTAAGGGGTATTGTGGTGTGGCAACCGCTTGTGGCTTTTGGGTCACTATTTTTAACTGCTTATCTTTGCGACGAAGACGTGTTTCCACAGTACTAGTCTCCATCCGAGCTAGTCACTCTTCCAAGCGTGTTCCTGAGCGGAGCTGCTTCCCAAAGGGAATAATTTAGGGTTTGCGACCTCTGCCTGATCTGTAAGGGTCGAGCACTCGTGTAATTTCAGTCGCGAGCTCCTTCAAAAAGTAGTATGGTATACTATCTCACTCCAGCGCTATTTTTCTATTTTCTCATCTATCACCCACCGCCTCAATATTATGGGATCTGGATACACCGATAGGCAAAAGGCTACTTAACCGGCTGGCTGGTCACTGTGTGTTTGATACACGCACGCAAAATGGCCGTCGATCCCTCGTACCCACTTTACCCCATCCTTTGCATAGGCTCTGCATTTTTCATGTTCCTCATCCTCACTCACAGCTTCATTCGTCAAACCTGGAATCTCGCCGTCACGTTCCTTTGTATTGGGCTGTTCCTCGACAATCTGACTCATGGGATCAATGCAGTCGTGTGGCGAGACAACGCGGATATCAAGGCGCACGTCTACTGCGATATCGGTATTTGCATACTCCTGTTGTTCACTTTGTTAGCTTATTATGGTCTTCAGTCTCTCGACTCCAGTTCTTCATGAACTTCCTCCCATCAATTACCAGCTTGTTGATCACCCGAAAGCTGTACATTGTTTCAACTATGCGTGACGTCGATGCTCCCAGTCGTAAAGTGGTGCGAGTTTCCGTCTATCAGTTGGTGCTCCAGCTTACATCTCATCTGTGCATAGAAGCTGTTTGATCTGGTAATCGAATGGGGATGGGGACTCGGCTACCCCCTCTTCATGACTGTTGTTGTTTGTACGGTTCAGGTTTCACTTCTTAATTTTCAGCCACTATTAATGTCTGCATAGATACGTTATGTCAGGACACTCGTTTTGTTGTTCTTCAGGGTTTTGGCTGTGCATCCAGCACCTCCGATTCCTGGTTCAGCATTGTCGTTATTTCCATCCTTCCAGTCATTCCACCCCTTATTTCGATCTTCTTCTACTGCCGTGAGTGCCGCAAGGCTTGCGCCAAGTTTAGTGCTGACTGGCTCGACAGCGCTCATCATTCGTACTGTCTATATCCAAAGCCAAAGCACGAATCTTGTCCTGCAAAGTAACGGTTCCATGTCGCGGTCTTCATATTTCCGGATTCTGGCGCTTGGATGTCTCGACATCGTCGTCACTCTTCCCATCTCAATCATAAACTTGGTCTCCTTCTTCCCTACCTTCGCCGACCCCGCCTCTCTCCCTGCTTACATTGGCTGGCACACAAACCACGCGGACTTCGAGCCTTTTGGAGTCGATTATGCCGCTCTGACAGACACTACTTGGGACGCATTCGTCACCTACTTTGACTATGGGCAATACGCCGTCCTCGCGGTCGCAATATTTGCGCTCTTCGGAATGACGACCAGTGCGCGGGCGGCGTATTGGTCACGTATCATCATGGTCGGAAAGTTCTTAGGGCTGAGACAGCCAGTGCACAAGCAGCCCCAGTCCCTTGTGGTGGATTCAGTCGCTTTCGCTGCTCCAGGTCATCAACTCAGACTACCACAACGGTGCGCACGCTGGAAGATATTAACTAACGCACGCGGCTGACCTGAGTTTCAGGGGCACGACCTTCTCTGTCTCATATCCGTCGGACTACGAGTTAGAATCCAAGTATGAGTCCAAGTCCGCGCAGGCCGTGTCCATGCATCGCTTGAAGCCCGAGGACCTGGTGGTTTAATAAGGGCACCGTGGTTGAATTTAAATCCACAGCTTTCGAAGAAGTGATACATATTTTATCCGACCGAATATTGTCTCGAAATTTGCATATGCCTTGGGTGCGATTCCGTGGACCATTCGTACAGCAGTGCAGCGTGATATTCTATCAGAATCTAAGGGAGTGTTCTTCGTTATTTCTTCGGACACTAACTGATTTAAGAAGTTTCCGGAGGAAGGCCCCTTCATGTTACAGACGTGCGGTGTGGTGTGTCTTCCAGCCCGTACGGATCCAATGACATGTAGGTTGAGTGTGCAATTTCAACTTTTAAGTTTGATCCGAGTCATCATGACTGGCGGCGGCAAGCCGCCATTATTTGCCGCTGATGCGTAAATTGCATGTTTTATTGGTGTTTTCACTATTTCATTCATGGGCTTAGATACTCGCTATATTCATAATATTAATGATCTCTGAGAGTTTAATTTCCGTTTAACTGCGAGGATTTTCCCCAGGCCTGCCCACCAGTCCTGGGAAAGCGGAAAGGACCCTTCGGAACGGAAGTTACCGCTCTGGGCTCAGCCCTGATCCGCTCGCAAATTCCGGTGCCGTTAACCTACATTCGGCACCAACCACGTTGGTGTACACCGCCGATAGCACGGGTGATACCTATGTGCCATGGTCATATACGTTTTTCCGGGAGTCTTATATTGATGCGCTTCCCCACATATCGTTCCTGATCCGTGGTCGTGTGGAGTCGTTTCTTGGTTCCGACGTCGAGATGTGTCTTGGATGTGTGTTCTAATTTCTATACCATTTTTTCTCAAAATTACTTCATTAATGACCAGAGACATAAACTCTGGAGGTAATAAGTAGTCAATGAGGATCTCAGGGAATGAATCATTTCCAAATGTCTCAAATGTGTTCATCTTAGTCTGCCTAGGCGAGCGTGATTTTCAGTTCGCTCAGTGCTAGAAGGAAGCACATGACATCAAGAAGAGCACTTGAGTAAATTTATTTAAACAAGAAGACATGTATTAGTAAGGAGGCAAAGGAAAGTAAGCCGAAATAGATCGCAGTTGGCACCTAAAGCGTGGTGCTGGGCCCCAAAATGAGGGGCCCACAGGACTGGGTCTTAGTCCACCCGGACGCATCTTCAATGATCTGCTCTAGGGGTTCCAGGCCTGCAGTGTTGATGAGGGTCTCCGACTTCTTCCACCCCTCAGCAATGGGGAGGCGCTCCTCACGGAAGAAAATGTTCACGAATCTGGCATTTATTAGCTGACCCAGTCCGAACGCGGACGTACTTCTTGGGAGCATGTCCGCTAAGGTCGCTGCCGAAGATGCTGAGGTAGAGCCCAGTATCGCGGGTGCGGAGTTGGAACTCTTTCTTGGTGTTGACGACGTCCGGATTCCTTGCCACGGAATCTGCTAGGCGATCGCGCTGCACTTGACCGAGGAGACAGGCTCATAATAAGACTTGCCCGGATTGGAGTTGGCGAGAGTAGCATATCTGACTCAGTCAGGCATGATGCCGCTGAATAGGAAAACACGTACACCGTCTCGTTAAATTTCACGTTATCGCCCAAAGCGAAATCGTTGCGCGAGATAGAAGCATCGTGCTCGACGAGGTTTTGCCTGAGTGAGGGTGAGTGAGTAAGAAAAATAGACATCGTATATCGGAAACGTACAGTGAGAGTGCGTCCAGACGTATCGCCTGGAAAGAAGGAAGATACGTCCTCACTCGCGAAAAGACCGAATTTTGCGGCGATAAGAATGGTGTATCGGTGCACGTTAAATGCCCTCTGAGTAGCATGCCTTTAACTGAATGTATGTGCGGCAACTGAAATATTGTGACAGCGTACCCAGTACTGCGTCCGTGATCATCAGGATAGTGATATTACGGCCGTCGTGCGGGAGGTAGCCGTGGTTGGCGAGACTGAATAAGGATATAAATGCAAAAGGAAGAATTCTCAAACTCTGCGACGCATTTAATCCAGGGCACAGGCTGCGTGAGTCGATAGACTTGGGTGCGACCCATTGGTGCTTCTCCTGAAGGTCGGGGAAGGCGCTGATTCCGCCGGCGCTGAGAACCGCCACCGCAACGGTAGCAAAGGAATATTAAAAAGCATCGGTCGGTGGTTAAGGAAGAGACTGCAGTTGATAATTTTGGTTACAGTTCTCCCCTTGGCTTCATACTCGCAGGGCTAAGCCCAGATTCGAATGCTAAGAGCCCCAAAAGGGATCCGGGCGTGGAAGGTCAATATTGAGCGTGTAATTGATGCTGACGATGCGCTCACTGCGTTCCCTGGCTCCCGCTCCAACTATATCGCAACGGCCTGATGTCATTACAAGTTTTGCCCATGACTTCCTGGGACGATAGTATTGCCCATCTGTCCAATCTTACAAAAATTCGTTTGAAGAATGGATGTGAAGGCGAATGGGATTGAGCGACCTCCCATGACAACACGGGCTTTTTCCCTGTGTGAGTACCCCGATCCGAAGAGTACTGCTGCCTGAGCTCGAGCCGCTATATCTATCCAATCCCAAAATCCGGTGCCACATTCTGGGATTGGATAGCTAGAGTTCACAAACGCCCTAGCACCCACAAGACTTACATCATCTGGAAACTGACCGTGGTCTGTAGCTGTCTGGGACAGACACTACAGACCACATAGTTCCATAGACCAACCCCTGCCTGTTTCAGACACCCCCAGACGCTGCCAGACCATCATCAATCTCGGCTAATCTCGGCTATCCTCGGCTATCCCAACCTGGCAACGCATCTGCTGCCATCAACGCGATTTTAGATGCCAGGCCGTGGCACTGGATTGGTTCGTATTTGCCGTTTGTTGCCTGCAGAGCATAAAGATGAGGGCAATAAATATATTGACAAAATTACTACTGCTACTACCTGGGTAATACCACACCGAAATAAAAATAATTATATATCCTACTAACTGCCCTCGACCGCAACTCGACTGTCGACGGCATACTACAGCTAGAGTATTGAGGGGCCCCAGTCAAACTCGAGTTGTGAATTTTGACCAGAGTGAAATTGGAGGAGCCCTGGGAACCAGTGATATTGCGTCGCAAGCTTGACCTTGAATGACCTTGAAACTTGAAGGACTTGAAGGGGGAACTCAGAGAGATGGGCCAAATTTTGGGAGAAAGAGAGTTGCGGGGAGAAAAAGTCTGTGGGACTCGCGCATTTTGGATGCGCTGTTACTTATAGAGATTCGGAGCAATCAAACGGCACGTAAATCACCATGTGCAAGAAGTGATGGTGCGGCGCGACCGTGTGGCGGCGGTGGTAGGCGATGGTCTGGGGTGGTCTGGCAGAACGTAACTGTGTCTGTGGCGGTCTGTGGGTTGCCTGTGGGTCTATATTCGTCTGGGTCAGACGGGCCTGTCTGTACTGTGAAAACCCGTTTCCAGATGCTCTCCAGGCGGCTCTGCTGCCCAGCGGCAGCCCCACTGGCCGCAAAGTGCACGTCGTTTCACGGATCGGTCTGCGTCCCCGGACTCCGGAAGCGCTTGCGTCCCAGAACTCGGCGAGTTCTCTTGTGGTACAGAGAATTAATTGTGGGTTATTCAGTGAATAGATTTACGGTCAAGGTCCGCAAGACACGCGCGGATGTGAGAGCGCGTTGCAGAACTCAGCGGGTAGAACAGCGACTTAATTCAGCGAGCTTTGAGGCATTATTCTTATTAGAAACGCTCCAGCGTAACGATGAAATCAAGGATACAAAAAAGACAAATAACTCTCGTGGTGGCACATCACCAGCTGCACATATTTCGACTCTGAATTGTATGCAGGTGGAGGTTCGAAGGCATAATTCTCTCCAGGCATCTTTGCTGCCAAAGAGCAGAATTCTGTATTTTCCCAGTCCCTTCTATGATACCCGTGACTGAAATTTTCGGCGTTAGGAGGATTGCAAGATATCTAGGTTCCTAAGGAGACAAAATAGCCCTTGTGGATGAAATGGCACATCCGTACATGCGAGGCGGGGATTCAAATACTCCCCAGAAAAGGGCTGTAGCTGCCTCGTTTTTTATTTTATTTTCAGCACTGAAGAAATAGATATTCACAATCCTCAATGAAGGAACATGTAGTAGTCTTCATGGACAAATTAACAACTGAGTATCAAGATAACAATATTTCTTCTGGAGCTTCAAATGTTCTTGGTGGTGAATCATCAACGGCCTCATTGAATTCTTCAAGCTCACGCCTTCCCTGACCGCCCTTTGCCTCGAGTACTGCGCCTGGCAGGGCGGCGATTTATTTGCGGCAGTCACGTACAATCCCCCACACACCGCCTCGCCATTTTCCCTTCCGCTGCTCAACAGAGTTGCCATAAAACTGCCACGGACGGTGTGGATGCCGATATTGTCGCCACAATGGTTGAATCTCTGCGCTCTCATCGTGGTGCATCGGTGTAATTGGAGTCGATACAACTCGGGCTGGAGGGAGTGCCATTCCACAGCGACGCCGATGCGCAATTTACATTATTGTCTGGCACGGGGTTCAACCACTCCTATATGCGTCGCCCCACGTCTGACTTTTCCTATTTTGAGGATTCTGAATCGGTTGATTGGTACGTCGCGATTTAACGCCTCCGCACCACCGCTGATGATTGAACAGATGGGAGGCAGCTTATTTTTCATCCTGGAGTGAGGCTCTCCCTTCTTTGTTGTCGCCAGGGCCACGCATTTCACCCGCAGCGTTCATGCTTCTTTGTGGACAGTCGTGATATTCGAAATGTTCACCGTGCTCATTTCGTCACGTCTGAAACTGGAAGTTCTTGTAGGTGGATCACTTGGGAGGCAGTGGGAACTTTCAACAACTGCTGCATATTTCTTGTGGATCATTAGGGGAAGTCAAAGCGGTCAGAGAGGCCGATTCTGATGTCGATTCTTGGACCGATTTTAGCCGAGAATCGAGAATCGAAACCAGAATTGACAGAATCGAGTTCCTCCTCGAGAGGAGGAACAGCCAGAATTGATTTCCAGAATCGCTCTGATCTTGTGTGATTGTCACCGCTAGCTAGCTTAACATTACATAATCTATTAATCTGTGAGACGGACACGCGGACACGGCAGCTAGTTCGTCCCTGCCAACAGCCAAGCCGACACACGCAAGTGCTTGTGTCAGTTGTTCCTCAGCCGCAAGAGCCTCTTGGTGTAACTTTTGTGGTGTTGTAGGAAAGTTTTGAGGATGCCTGCTCTGACGCACCCACTATCCCAAACGTTCCTCAAAAAAAAAAAAAAAAAAACCCCACGGGGAATGGGCATTGGGCACGTCGGGAGCGGGATGGGCGGGAGCGAGATGCGCGGGACTTTGATCGGAAATGTCACGCTTTGTTATCAGATATTAAATTGCAATCCTATTTTAATGCTGTAATAAATCCCCTGGAATCGATCTCAGAATCGGGTCGGTCAGAGCTGGTGTCGATTCTGGATCGATTCTGAAATCAGAATCGATCTCAGAATCGACATCAGAATCGATGCCGTCTGACCGCTTTGACTTCCCCCATTGTATAACCCTCAAAGGAAATATACATTTGCACCTATTTACGCGTTCAGGGATGCAATACAACATCTATTCAATCACGACTACAAATCGATCTATATTTCTACGATGCTGTCCGACTCTCCATTTTAAACTCAAGGAAGCGGTTATAGGGAGTATATCAAGCCAAGCGGATTAAGGACGCTTCACGATGAGCGCGAGTTCCTGGTCTTGAAAGGCGCCAATCGCAATACGGGCATTCTCCGCTTTCGTGATGGCGTCCTCATCGGTTCCATGAAAAACATTCTTGAGTCCCCCGGCGGCGGCGGCGGCGGCGGCGGCGACAAGTTGCATTGTATCCGCAGGATTAAATTTCCTGCCCTCTACATCCCCTGCATGCCTCGCCACGGTCAGGAGTAGGACCCAAATAGACCCGATGGCGAAGATAGTCCCAGGAACGAGCACCCAGGAGGTGGAGGCGGTGAATTTACGACCATAGAACTGTGTGTGTAGTGTTCCCTGGATCGGAATGGTCATAATTTTCGGCACCCCATCTAAAAAGGTCCCGTTCTTCACTGAGACACAGGCCCGAAAGACCTGACATGCCACATGACAAAAATAGGAAGCGAGATCGATGAATCTCACCGTTCCGCTGTACTCTGTGACACCACGGATGTATTCCTCCTGCGCCAGCATGAGATCTGGAGGACATAGAAGCGCACCACTCACCATCGCGAAACATTATATCACTTTGGTCGGAAGCCACCTCTGTAAGTACGGCAATCAGTTGATCCCCTACAATATTGGCGGCTACGGCCTGCGAAAAGGAGAGCATGTTGTGTATCGTCATGACCGCAGATATCGCAGCAGGCCCCTTGATATCTGGGATCCCGCCGGGAAGTGTGGCGGTGGTGATGGTGTCGGAAATTTGTTCATACGAATAATCTGCCCAGACATTGGTTATTTTCGGGGCGAAGGTGCACACCGTAGTCTTCACGAAGTCGTATAGTCCAGACCCGACAAAGATTAGCGCTATTCGGCGTTAGATATGCCCGAGAAAGAAGCCTGAAGCCGCACTGTATCCCTCCGTGGACACTCCTGGGGCGATGGACAGAACAGTCCATTTTAGGTGTTTGAGCTCCCAAATGCGCGAACGCGACGAGATTTGCATGCTCCAGAAAAATGTGGCGAAAGTCATCCCCTCCCGACGCAAATGGAGAGTTATCGATTGTTGAATAGCCCATGAAAATAAACTGGGAGCATATGAAGCGAACGGTGGCTGCCAGTATGGTTAACTCACAAGGAAGAACAGCCCGCAAGGCCCGTAGATATTTGAGTGTAGGCCCAATGGATTATTTGAAAGGAATCAACCACATCAAAATTGAACGACGGCACTGAAATTAATCCGCGGCGCCAGATTGCAGCAAAAAACCCCCATGCTGCTGCCTGAAAAATTAATTGGCCGAGAATGACAATTCCAGCCGGGCCCCAAAGCTTGGATGTCAATGTTCTTCAGCATGCATGCGTCAGAATTGAATTAGTTTGTGAGGACCCACGTCCATACCTGCCGGTCTGGGGATCAGAGGACGGTTCAGCTTCGCGACCGATCTGGGGACTGTAGGGCCTCAGAATTAATTCTGTTCGTGACAAGGTCCACTTATACCTTCTGCGTTGAGAATCTGAGGTTTTTTCGTGTCCACTGATCTCGCTAGTGATCAAAGCGCCTGAGTAATTTCATTCGGGAGAAAAGGATATTCATACTCTCGGCGTTGGTCGGATTCATTGACAGTTGCATTGTCCCGGAGTAAGCTCGGAGGCAGATGGGTCACGGATGACTGGACAGAGAGCATACTGAAGTGGGGAGGTGTCGACGACCTACACCTGCAGAGCTTATATCGGATGGGAGAAGTGCCGTAACCACCCACAATTTTGGCCGAAGCACAGTAAGATCCATGTGTGCCCATGATCCGCGGATCCACGACACAGGAACCAGCACCGCCCAATCATGAAACTTAATGAACAAAGAAACAACACTTTTTTTACTGAGAGATCATCATACCAAAAATATACCTGGAGTTCCTGTATTCCTGGGAGGCCAGCAGCGGATTGGCGGTCAGAAACGGTATGGAGTGGATTCCCACACCACAAAGGAATTATGTGAATACGAGCTCTTCGGGGCGGGACCACAATCTTGATCCAATTTTACGATACAAATATTAGGCGCTGAAGGCGCTTGAGTCGCAAACCACAAGGAACAGCCATGATACGCGACTAATACAATATTGTTAACGTACAGCACTGAATGAAAAACTCATCTTGCCCGTCGTAGAACAAAAGCCGAAGTGGCCTGCCGCACTGTTTGAAACACGCCAGCTTAATGAGAAGGCGATTCCATAGTTAACGGGGCAAACTTTTTTTAGCGTCAACGAGAATGGGGAATTATTGGCTGAAAAAACCAAGGAGCGGAAGCAGAACGGTCGCATACGTATTCCGACAACGGGGACGTCGGTAGGTCATAGCTTATAGAACCTTTTCCCGCGATTGAGCCAGTATCGCCGTTGCGAAAATTGCGAAGTTTCCTAGATTAATCCAAGAACCTTGATCAGTTGGCCGCAGCTACCACATGTTTGGTGCAACTAAGATCAGCAGAGCAGAAGGAGATGGACGCCCAGAACTGGTGGTAAGACTAGCCCAGGAGAAGCGCTGGTGACAACAGTTTCACTGATGGTTTCTATCATCGCCGGCGTCTGTGGATTGGCGCTGGGATGCAGCATTTGCCCGACGGCGCGGAAGACGGCGTCTGAGCTCTACATGCGAGAAGACGCTGAATAACGAGTCCACAGTTCCGTGGCGAATTGGAGTGTTCACACCCAAGAATATCTTTGGCAGACCAAGGAAAAAAACCTTGTTCCACTTCTTTTGCATCCCAGAATATGGAGTTCATGAAAGAATTGTCTAAAAGCAACGGCTGCAGACATCAGAATCAAGGGGTGAATGGCGGTGTGATTGCGCTGACTGCCTCTCACAAACTCATTCTTCCTCCATTGCGCGATTGAATTAAATCCAGACACCTTAGAGCACATTAGAATATGAACGATGACACATCATAACTAAAATGACTGCCTACCTCCTGCAGCTGGACATAACTGGTCGCTCCACGTCTCCTGCATCTCAGCAGTTTCGACAAACTAGTTTACCCAAAGGGCTGCAGTACCTGAGAATCAGCGCTACTCGCTATCGAGACTGTAACGTACGCTTCGTAGGCTAGACTGGTAACCGATCTCTCGTATGAAGACAATTCTCTACGAACGATTGTCTTCATACGAGAGATCTGTCACCGGTCTATTCGTAGGCACTCCTCCACTTCTTTAGTTCGTAGGAGATCTAGATGAGATACGTTCCATAGAAAGACATGCCAAACAATCGCAAAGCAGACAATGATGAGATCAAAATCCACCTTAGACACAAGGTCAGCGAAGAGCAACCAGAAGCAGGCCCAGCTTTGCTCTACCTGCTCGATTCGTGGGTCGTAGGGCATACAATATGATTCTGGAACTTCTAGAAGATATCTGGTTGACAGGTTACAGGATCAATGTTCCTCCGCTGGTACCGATGTAAAAATACCGAATTCAATATAGTGGCGTTGAATAAAAACGATCTCGCCGCCTCGTCGTCAGGAAAACGCTGGAGACGGAATTGGCTCCAATGTGTAAGCAGGCCAAAAAATCTGGGACCCGTAGCCACAGGGGAACGAACGTCCCGAAATCTGAGATCGCCAGAACAAATCAGATAAAGACATTTCGCTCCTCAGTTCTGCGGGCTCACTTTAGGACACATTATGGCTAGGCGGAAGACATGCCAGTTTATCCTCCGTTTGACCCTTCCTCCTCCCCGCCCTCTTCCCCCTCGTCACTATCAGCTACCGATTGAATTGGTGTTGTAGTCGGTCATTCGCGTCCGCGCTATAAGTAAAAGGGGGGAAAAGAACATAATCAGTGCCTCGTCCGTGCAATATACAATAAAAATTTGAGAGGGAGCAACGAAGGGAGAGAGAAAGAGGCATACGGAGATTTACTCACAGCATTGCCACCTGTAAATCCTCCCCCTCGAGCAACATCCCTTCTCGCACTGAGGAAGCAGCGCCATCGGCCGCTGTACCGGTGGATTCGGCCGTCTCCCTCTGAGCAATAGACGTCGATGGAGTCGAGTCACCACTCGCATGCGTGCTCCCCATGTCATCCGACACTACTTATATATTCATGTCATTTGGGTACCTAAATGAATACCATTAATTTGACTTGTGTTTTTCACGAACCCATCTACAGGTCCCTGTTTGCTGAAGTGTGGGGCTCGCGTTTTCTCGGATCAAGTTTATCTCAAGTCAAATCTTAGAGTGTTCGATTGTAATATAGATATACTCGCTGCACTGTTTTGTAGTACAAAGTCGTGGCTGGGGCCGTGAGTCCCGTGACCCAGCCACCTGTGCCACAGCCCCAGCCGCCGTTTTGTGGTACAAAACGAAGGGGCAGATACTTGGGTGAGACATAGATGTTGATACCCTGGTCAGGAAAATACAGGTGGCTTGGAACAGGGATGGATGAGTAACAAATGGAGTGGTTGAGGCAATGCTGCGCACGCTAGCGCGCTAAGCCCGAGCTAAGCCCAGAAGCGCCCGCCGGATCAAGGAACACGCTGTCAAGCGAATACCCTGTCAAACTCGGCAAATTCCGCTAATTAAACACCGAGTCTCTCTCACTCCCTCCCTCCGATTCATGCTCCGTCTAGATCTTCCGGTACTCGCATCGCCTTATGCCGCAATATCGCCCGAGTTTTTCCAGCGCATATGTACAATTCCCCATTAATATTCTTCATCCACCGTCGTCCCCATCATCGTTGCCGTGAACTGAATTGACACCAGATCCAGTGTGTTGAGTTCGAGCGTGTCGATTCGTCCGGCCCCTGCCTCGTGCAAGTTGAGCATCAGCCTGCAGAGGAGGGTTAGGGACAGGCTAGGAATGACATGGAGGGTTAACTTTGTGATAATTTGGAAACAATGGCAGAGAGCGGCACCTCGAGGTAAACCAGGAGAGGAAGCCCGAAAGGAGGATCTATCTGTTGCTCAAGTCGAAGGCAAATAGAAGTCTGAGAGACGCACGTCGCCAAGCTGCGGAGGCGATTGCGAATGAGGGGAATGTTCTATCCGGGAAACTGTCCATGACTTACATAAAATGTCGAGATATTCGCTATAGTGGCTAGGACGATCACCCTATATCATTTTGGTCAGTCATTTATTCTACTCCAGCCTGAAAAACACACCCAAAATACATGCTCCCTGCGCACCCATGAACACAGCCGTGTCAGAAGACAGTAAAACGAAGGCGGCTGTCAGACACACAGACCGTCCTTTAGCATCCTCTGGATTAGCGAGCCTGCGTATAGCCGCGATGTATGACGCTGCGTGTATGCTTGTCGGACCGTCAACGCGAACACGAGCACATCGCAGGCGAGTCTGAATTAAACGGGCCGTCAAACTCCAACCGCGTCTGACGAAGTTGAAATGCACGGACATGACCATCCAAGCCTTTGCCAGATCTGGAGCAATCAGTTGAATTGAGGCGATTAACCAAGTCACCTACGTTCAACTCTGTACGCGGGACGTCAATAATAATATCGCCATGATGTCAGAAAATCAATTAAATCTCTCACGTAGAGCGCGGGTATGGCGTGTTACATCCATTTAATCCAGGTGCTGCAAGGTTCTGTGCAGGGCCGTCAAGCTTGACGGCCCCCACCTGGACGCATTCAAGTCAGCCAGCCTCAGTTCATTTATTTAAGTGGAAACTGAATTTATACTCACCACTGCCAGGATCCCGCTGGTGCACACCAGGGCCAGGAGCGGAACGAGCACCCACATGTTCCTGCCGTACATGGCGAAGCCACGGATACTGAGTGTCGCTGCGGCAACATGAATTATATGACCGAGGGCCCAACGTGGGTAGGCCGTGCTCACTTTCAATGAGAACCTCCTGGCTGATGATGAAGATTTCCCAGACGGTCAGCATCCTGATGCAGCTTTCCGTGGGATCCGTTCAGTATTGGGAGAGGCGGGTAACAAGGACGCAGTTCTACCTACCTCTTTGAAAGGACGTAAAATCGGACTTGATTGAGGCCACAGGAACGGAGCAGCAGATGCTTGAACACACCTCATGGCTTAAGGCGCCAAAATAGAACACCGACACAATGATGTTCCCGATAAGCCCGATGTATTTGGCTGCGAGGAACCAGCAGGTGCTCGGCCGCAGCTTGGTTAACCAGATGTATTTTACCTCCTTGCTGAAGGTCAGGAGGTGATCATAAATGACAATGACTATAGCATGAAGTGAGGCTTTAAAACTTAGTAGTATTAGCGCACTCACCGAGGCCGGCGAGGAAGACGTAGCGATAAATTCGACTAAAGGTTAGCATAAGCATGAACTGATGTAGATGTATGCGATGCAGGCACGGACTAATCAGAGGTGAACGTAGCCTAATCCAGGTCTGTTGAATCTAGCAATGCCTGCAATCGGGAGTCAGACATAATGAGAACGGTGGGATCTAATGTGGACAGTGGACATGCGGTGGTTCAGCTTATTACTTGTTCTATTAAGATTTACTGCCCAATTCGTTGGGGTGTGTTTGGTTTTATCCCCTTGGAGCTTACTCCACAGCTGCTCGAATTTTACAGCTTCAGCTTCGTTAACGAAGCTTCCTGATGCTGTATTAGTCCTGTGTTGCTGTTTACGCGCGGCCTGGCCGACAGAATCTTTGGGTCTAAAATGAACTGCGCTGTTCATTTCCCACCGGCTCGAGAGATCCAGACCACGAAAATTCTGAACTGCCAACAAGTCTGCATTAGGATCATTCTGGTTGGCAGGCTCATCATATGGGCTGTGCATATAACGTGCCACCCATTTTTCACTGACCACATGTCCATGAAATACACCGCTCAATGCTCACTCAAAAGGGAGAGCTGTCTACATGCGGCCTGGCCGACAGAATTTTTGGCTGTAAAATGAACTGCGCTGTTCATTTCCCACCGGCTCTACAAGTACAGAGTTGGAGATAAAACTATATTAGGTTTGCTTAAGCCATGAGCATCTCAGTGTGAAACAGGGTTTTCCTGGTACCAATGTAGGTTACCAGGTCTGAAATCCGTAATTCCAGTTTCCAAAATCTCGTCTCGATCATACCATTTTTGATGGCAACCACATCTGGCAACCGTAACACTCCGGATCATGCTTCCTTCTTTTCCCGGTACAGAAAAGTCCTTGATGGAAGTGATTTCAGTCAATGTTCATCGGTTGCAACCCTTGATTGGTCCACTTCTGTTGCTTTCGTCCCTCATCTTGCCCTATAAACCTTGCTCACCCATAAACCGTTCGCATAACTACTCTACCAGGCGTTGGTAGAGGTGAAGTGCGCATTGCACCGATTCGATCAAAGTAAGGAAGGGGTATCTTTGTTGGGCTACTGTGTTCTTGCTCAAGAGATACGTCTTCTGTAAATATATTGCTCAGGATGTAGCTGGTCTTTAAATATTTTTCACATGTGCAGACGACCTGTTGAGAACTGGTGTATGAGCCGAAGACTGAGGCAATTAAATTGGAGATCCGTCAACGGCGAGATTAGCGAACTGTACATTGTCACTCACGGAGTTAGGCAAGGGGACCCGCTTCCCTTCTTATTATTATACCTGGCTATTGAACCCCTCACTTGTTTGATACGAAGTTCGGACATTAAAGGCGTTAAAATACCGGGTAAAAATGAAAGTCTGGTAATTTCCCTCTTAGCAGACGATGCAACAATTTATCTAACATCCAAAGACTCATTAGAAGAACTCTGGGAAATTTTGAGGCTATGGTGTGCGGCCTTGACTGCAAAATTCAATGAATACAAGACAAGGCTCTTACCTTTGGGCCGGGCCTCCTATCGGACGAAGGTCATACATCAGAGGCAAATTAACAATGGAATGCACATTTGGGTCATTGCCGAGAGCATGAGGATAATCCCCGATGGCCAAACTTGCCGCATGCTAGGGGCTGGGATCAGAAATAAGGTGCCATATAGTACACCCTGACCTTCAGTGCTTGAAAAAATTACAGCAGACCTGGAGAGATGGAAGGCATCGGCACCAACTCCGGAAGGAAGGGAAACACCATATCATAATTATAAACATGGTAATTGGTGGTAGGACACAATATTTAACCAGGGTACAATGTATGCCCAATGAGATTGAGGAGACACTAATCAAGGAAGAGAATGTCTTCCTCTGGGACGGAAAAAAAGGCGAGAGTTGCCCATGAAACTATGTTGTGAGACATTGCTGAAGGTGAGCTACCTGAATATCAGACCAGGCCAGGTTTTGAATGTTTTCTTACAAGACATACATGTCCCCATATTCTGGAGAACTCCGTTGCCGGAAGACCTGAAGCGAATGGTACTGGCAGCTTGTAAATATTGCTTGCAATTCATGGGTCTGTCAATTAGCGAAGAAACAAAATTAACAATGCCTATTTGGAGACACCCCGCCACTGATAAGCAAAGCTATAACAAGGTGACTTGCCGAGACTCTACATGTCTGAGATTAAACCACTTAGTACGGAATGTGTTGCAAGAAAGCCGCACCAGGTGAATCCTTTGGGAATAGGTCACAGGAACTGCGGCTGCCCATTGTGCTATAAAACCGAACTAGTGTGTGACACGGGTCACACCGCAGGTAGATCTGATGGGAACCGTACCTGTCACCCGTCACACCGTGACCCGTGACCACGGGTGACGGTTTTACGGTTAAATAACTGCGGTTGTGAATAAAATAGAATATTGAGCAACAAGTCTTCCAGGAAGTCCTAAGGTACTATCTGCTGTTCAAATATCATTTGACACTCACCATATGTCTTTTAGTGCTCTGGACAACTAGATACACTGTCACCAATGTCTACCACTACTTATTCAGTGATTCACAGGTAATATTCCAATAACACCACATTATGGTAGTTTCAGGTGTTAAATTGTACATAGAAATATGTTCACCATGAGTAGGAACCTCCTGGTAATTTATTCTCAATTAAAGAGCCAGAGCAGAGGTCAAATAAGCCGAATCGGATAATGTTTGTCCTTGTTTGTTTCTCACCAATACCACTACACCTGCGTCCAAAAATGGAAATTTTCGTTCATCACTCTTCCCTGGCCTCATTTCAATATAGGATGAGGGCATAAGGCCTTATACTATCCAATGAAACAATATAAACTGTCATCTGCATGAGCATGGCCCCATTTAAGGCCTTCTAAATCGACTATCAATGACACTATGATTGATGAATGATGGCTCAATATATGGATGTAGGAGCCTCCCAATGATCCAGTACTTAGCCCTGAATGAGATTCATGTTGAATTGAAGGCCTGGGACAGCTGGATATTTTAAATACATTTGAAACACCTGTTTTTTCTAAATATATTCAAACTGAGGGTTTTTGCCCACAGGTGGCGGTTTTTTGCGGTTTTTCCCAGGGCCTACACCATACCCGCACCCTACTCGAACCCGTGGGAATACCGCGGGTTTTCCCGAACCCTTGTCACACACTAAACCGAACACAGCACGGGTGCCTGAACCCAGGGGTGTTGAAACTGCTAAAATGTTAATAGACAGCATTTACCTAAAATGGAACCCAACTGTGCGAAATACGGCTTTATGCGAAGAGATGGTTCTGTCGGGCAATGAGCTCGAATGCAATAATCAGCCAATAGAGACGAATCAGATCATGGTCTTTGATCCTAACTTCCTTCTGTCTGACATGACCAATGGCTTCCACATCTTTGCCTTTGAGGAGTCGCTCACTGAGATCTCAGCAAGGCGGTATAAATTTCCTGGTCACCAACCAGGCCTTATGACAGTGTTTTTGAATGCACGTAGCACGTATCCTCGGGAGTTTGTACTTACCAATCATTGAAATTGAGATCCGTATGGAATCCAGTGGCGGACAGAGAAGTGAAATGCTATCGTTAACTTTTAATCACCCCCAAATACCACTGAATTATCAAACCGCACTCTTAGGAGGCCTACTTGTTTTCTTACGAAATACGGACAGAAATGTTCCACTGTTCATTTGCTCTGCCTCCGATTTTTTACTCTTAAGGACTGATTGAGGTTTGAGAATGACTTGCTAGATTTAAAGCTTTGTCTATGAAAGCGGTGCTTGCAGCTTTGAAAGAGAGAGTAGCCAAATTAAGTTCAAGAAGGTGGATAACCCCACTAGATTTGCAACAAATGTTAATGCACGGGCCATTGAAGTGGACATAGAAATTGATATTATATTTGAGTGCCCAGGCGTGCCTGTGTCACAGGACTCACAAAGATATTTTCATGGATGCGACAACCCAGACCTCACCGGAAAGCTACATTTATATATTTGAATCGCAACCGCTGTTCAGTCTAAGAGATTTCGGACTACACTCCCACCCATGAAACCATTTGGAAATCAATTCAGGCGGTAAACCTGCAACGCTTGACTCGGGAATTTCTATGGAAGTGCATACATAACATATTTCGGGTCGGTGATTTCTGGACCCACCTCGACACATTAGAGATAAGGGGGAGATGTCATCCCTGTGAGGTCTCCGAATCATTAGAGCATATGAATGTGATGCACACGGCCAAAAATTGATATGGAGTCTAACACAGCAACTTTCGTCGCAGAAATATGATGACTGGCCAACATTGACTGGGGGTTTGATTTTAGGATGTAACCTGGTGAGATTCAAATCTGATCAAGGTGCCACTCCACAAGCGAAGGAGAGACTATTTGTAATCCTGGTTTCAACTGCATAGCATTTAATCTGGAACCTCCGAGTGAACCGGGTGATTAAAAGTCAAGATATGATACTCAATACAACACATATTTATGACCAGTGGTTGAATACTATCAAAAGTGCCTAAACGCGTGACCACCTCCTGACTGATAAGATTAAATTTGGACCACTCACGTTGAAAAAGAACTAGTATTAAACGCATGGAGTGGCCTACTTTTGGATGAAGATTCACTGCCGGATGGTTGGACATATGAGGGGGCTTTAGTGAGTATGCGGCTCATAAACAATAGAAATGGGATTGGATAAATATTCGGGCCGGAGTCCCACACTGGTGAACATGTGCGTAACAGTGGAAAAGCCAGAAAATTCCTGTGGAGGGACTCGAACTTCAAACCTCCGGATTTTTGTGCACAGAGACATCGAGCATTAACCATTTCACCACGGAAGACATGGTAAGGCGCTCTTACTGATGGCTAACTACAACGGTTAACTGAACCCAAAATGAGGGAGTTATATATCTCCAGAGCTGAGGATAGCACAGATACACATCTAGAACCAATACATCTTTTGCCACGGCTCACAAACCATTCATAGAGAGAATTTAGTGTACTTCCAAGTTGAACCATAGGTCAGATATGTTGACAATACCAACTCCCCAGCTTAATGCCTGAATATTTGGACCGCATTTGGCAGCAAACCTGAAACTTAGTAATTAGTTTATCAGGGTAACAAATTGACCAGGCCGGGTTTTGGATATGTTGGAGCTATAACCTCCCAGTTATTTGAGGTATGTGTAAGGTCTGGTTCTCCATAATTTTCTTTCTTACTGAACTGTAACAATAATTATTTGTACATGCAAAGAGAATCAATGGAGATGTACAGTGGTATCTTTCAAGCATGGCAGTTAGCTACAACTTTGACTTATCACAGACTAGGTTATTCTGCAAAAAAATCCGACTTTGAATTCGTTGCTGCATAGTTGGGGTTAAACATCAGATATTGATATACCCCATTTGGAAATTGTTGTTCGGCCCCCTCGAACGCACATTTTGACCCCCATAACCCTAACCTTTGTGAAGACCCCTATCCCAATATCACACCCATCAGCAGCAGCACAATTCCGCTGCGTTGCGATTTCGGCGTACCGCGCCGGCCCGCTACGCAGTGCCCGATCAATACTGCCGACTTCCGTCCTCCTAAGTCTGAATATCTCAGACTCATTACATTTACCCTCCCTCCCTCTCATAAAAAAATGGGCATTTTTCGGCACTCCCCTCGACCTCCACACGCGATTCTATCAGCGGCTAGCGAAACTGGTTCACTCAGCCTTTCCCAACTGCGGCTCAACGAATTTTCATTTGTTTTAAACCAAAAAATGAACCATGCCCATCTCCTTGTTCCTCCCTTTCTGACGAGCCCAAATATATGAAATCCCACCCAGTGTTTGTCGCACAACACCTAAAATCAAGCAGCGCGTCCGAAATCTAGCTCACACAGTCTCTTTTTTTATGCACCGGTGCCGGTGATGCCGCCAACGTGCCGAGAAGCACTGCCGAGTTGACGCGCCACTACCGAATGCTCCGCACACCTCTGCACAAAATTACACACGCCCACATTCCCCACTGCGCAGCTACGCAGACCACCGCCCAATGCTGCGTAGCCGCCAACTGCCACTAGGCAGCTACGCACTCAATCCTGCCGAGCTACGCCCAATCTGCGTAGCCCGGCATCCCGTTATGCAGACTGCTTCGCCACCGCCCAGCTATGCAGGCCATTCCCAATCCCGCACAGGCCGGTAGCTCCCGGTGCGTCAGCTGCGCAGTGATCCCGCCCGTTTGACCTGACGCACGCCCCGCATAAGCCGTGCACACTGCGCACCAGTCCCACCCATTTGACGCACAGCTGCGCTGCACCGTGAATCGGCACTATCCAAACCGTCCGGCTATCGCCGCATCAATGTATGCACATATTATTCTCAATCGATCTCTTCTTTCATCCATGACGCTGCACTCCTGCTTGCTCCCCTCCCCCCCCACAGTGCACTCAATCTCCCTGCTATTCCACTGGCGCCTCCGCCTCTCACTACGGAGAACCGCTCTCCATTCCCCTCTATGTGCCACTGCCCCCTGGAACATCGCATTAACACCTGTCCCCGCGCTCATATTTGTTTCTCCTCTCGTCAACCACCCATGGAATCCACTTATAGCTGTAGGCCCAGTACTCTAGTCCTCAGACGCTCCAAAATATCATTTTGCACGTTGCTCTGCAGCCAAAGCTGAACGAACTACGACCATTTTGGCTCCACGCGCCCTTTTGCTATTTATGTCGTGCTGGAGGTGCCTATCTATCTATGGCGGGATTCAGAGCTCAGACTCCCGGATGTGGCTGTGCTTTCCGACAATCCGAACTTGTGGCGGTGCTTTCCGAGATGCCGAACCTGTGGCGGTGCTTCCCGGCCTTCCGAAAAAAAAAAAAAAAAAAAAACGAAAAAATTCCCAGTGATAGATCTGATCATTGCGATCAACTTTCCTTAAATGACTTTTGTGATTGGATCACTCGTTGAGCTGAAAAAGGCAAAATACTCGAAAAAACGCGACGCTGTGTTTTTCAGACAGTAAAAGGCTTACATCTCAGCAACTGCTGGGCCGTTTTCCTTGAATCCGGCACCGTTGGAAAGCGGCGGAAGAGCTCGACAAGTCTGTGGGGTTAGGGTTACGATCTAGCCAAAAAAGGAAATTTCCTTTTATGGAATAAGCCCTAAAAAGCTACGGCTAACCCTAGTCTAGGGTTACATTTAGGGGTTAGGCAGGGAAGCTGGGAGTGAGACAGCTGAAAGAATAGTTAGGGCAAGGCGGTCACCGGCCCCTGTACATATAACAATTCATGTAGACTGGAAGTTTGAATAATACAGTAAATGCGGCGGATTTAAATACAACATCAGTGTAAACGCATTATTTTGGCGGCACGGCCACTGTCTTCAGGGACCTGATTCTCCTTGTCGTCACTGTTGTTCCGACAACGAGAGCCCAATAGCGAATTGGAATCTCTCTTATTCCCCAGAATATTGGAAGGTTGGCTTGAAAGAACTGGGGCAACTTGAAGGCACGGCCACTGAACAACTTTATGTTCGGGGATGTGTTGCGCGACTTGCTCAGCTCGCGAAACTTCAATCTGTGGGATAAAGGTTGCAGGGAGAATCTGTCTCCACGATGGATGGCGGTCTCTGAAGTGTGCGGGAAAATTGTACTTCCAGTGTATCTCGTTGCAATCCAACGGGCACTGAATCGGGATGTTCGTACATGGCCGTGAGTCAGGAAATTTAGCGGCCGCGGAGATCAAAAATGAGTACGTGCATGGGCAGTCAGAATTGGCCTTTGCACCCTTGATTCCGATACGGCATGCACCCTGTAACGCGGGCCCGCCACAAGTGCCACAGGGATAGTCAGAAGAGACCTACTCAGAGTTCTACGGTCAACGCAGGCCGTAGATTTGAAATCAGTACGCACTGGTGTCTTGGCTGAGGAATCGTGCACTCCAAGGAGTGATTTGATTATGTGCATACCGACGTGGGTTTGGCGGTCGCCATCCTTGACAGTCTTATGGCAGATCCGGCATGTATCACGTTGAATGGCCGATTGGTGAAGCGGTGTGTTGGCAATTGGAGATGAATAGAAAATACCGCGAGATTCTTCACTAGTCAATACAAAAAAGCCACTTCGGGAATAAACCAACTCACCTGCTGAGGCTGCTGTTTGATATGGAAATACACCATTGTCGACACCGGTAAAGTTTGGGAATTTATCATGAAGGGTCTTGTCCCCAAGCAAACGGACCCACAACCTATTCCAAGATGCTAGAAGAACATCGTTGGAGAAGGCCCAGGTGTTGTCGCGACCGCCGGACACTTCATCATTGTTCAGGGTCGATGTTTTGTAGGCTTTTTCATGTATCGGATCAACGAGACGGCTGGAAACAGAAAACTGGAGGTTTTTGAGGCGAGAAACCTCTGCACTGTTGGCCTTCTGCTTTTTTTTGAGGGAGAAAGAAATGAACTGGCCATCCCATGCCCAGTGCTGATTGCCAGTAGAATGACAAAGAGGAATAAGTGACAGTGCTTGGCCATAGAAAGTGTACGGGGAGGCGGGAAGATCAAGTTCAGCGCGCGGGACAGCAGATACGGAGGTAGATTTCGAGCCTGCAGGGGCCTTTTTGATCAGTGTGCACTTAGCCAACGCCAGTCCAAGGTTTGTGCCGTTGTAGCAGATCAGAGTTGCGAATAGATTTCCCAATTGGAGATGGGTAGAGACAGATGCATCGACCGCGTCTTTGTCTTCGCGATTCCAACACTTCCCTCCAATCGTGAACCCTCGAATACGCTGAAGACGGTCGTGGCTACCGTGGCTGTCTTGGGTCATGTCGAAAAGGGTTCGGACAATGGCCTTCTTGTGACGGACATGGCCATCGGCATTGATTTCGGCGAAGAGAGAATGGGGCTGGGCCTCGGCTGATTGCTGGGCCTCCTCCTGAGCAATCAGCGCGTCGAAATCGACGTTGGCCATTAGGTTTGAGGGACTGGTAATGTCCGGGTCTAACCCCTGTGATGCATCTGTGATGTTATTCGACGACAATGAACGGTCGACATCTTGTGAAATGGCGGGATATTTTCCACCAAACGGTCGTAGTAGGTCAGTGTCCTTCCTCTTGAATAAGACTCCGAATGGGACGCTCATCTGCACTCCGAATTTTTTCAGAATTGCCTCGGCCTTCTCTACCCCTCGCGCCCAACGTATCTCCACATCACAGCTGTCCGCCCGGAGTTCTCTTTTGAAATTTGCGGGCCGCAGATGGTCAACGTGACGCATTCGGAAGAGATTCAAGCGGCGAGGTTTCCTTTCGAGCTCCGGGTGTTCCTGGTAAGCATAATCCATATTCATTGCGGAGCTGAAGCGCGTACACAGCTCGCTAATGCTACAGTTAGGATTGTGCCCCCCGATCATACAGCAACGACCAAAGAGCGCCTCCAGGACATCGTCTCCGAGGAGACAGATGAAGACCTTGAGTTGACCGTTAATTAGGCGTGTTTTCGGCACCATGAGAACAGCATTCTTTATCATGGCCTGAAGGTCCGCGTAAAGCTGATTTGGTATGAAGGAAGGGCCGTTCTGAAGATAGAGTGCACATAAGAGGTGTGAGCATTTGACCAATGATTCGATTTGCTCTGACAACGTGAGCTCAGTGTTGATGAAAGGCTGCAGCAAGGCATCAAGAGCCTCGCCGAGAAGGCAGAGCGCCTCAAATTCTGCGGCCTCTCCGGGGTCAAAATCCTCTGGATCCAGCTTTCCGATTTCTACAATGCAGAGGAGGAGCTTGATTGCTCGAGGAACATCCTGAGCATCGGAGGGATTAAGCAACTCGTGGAGGGATGTTTCTGATAGCAACGCGTGGATGGATGATTCCGACCAATCATGGTCGGGCAACCGTTCGAACCACGTTAGCAGAAGATCACGGTTAATGCACACACTCTTGACAACAACGCCTGCGTCAGAGCATAGACATGTACAGCAACCTGCAAACAACGATGAGATAATGTTTCAATGTAATGAAGAAAAAAGGTACGTTTGTCAATGTGCTTATAGTCCATATCCATTGTGATATTATCCTTGCCAACTCGACGATTGAGACCCGGAAGGTTCTTGATAAAGGGATACAGCGGATTTCCCTCCACAATTTCCGTGTGCATGCACATCATGAACAGCGCGAGCCGACGTTTTCCGTCACCGTCTGAAGCGATTGATTTAATTGGTCCGTATAGCCGCTCGCCGTAAGCAGAGCGCTTCCATGCCTCAAGTACTTTCTCCATTGTCTCCAGGCAGTCCCTCCAAGTCCCCTTCTTGCACGACGGCCCCATGAAAACAGGCTTCGCACCATAGTGTTTTTCCGAGAGGCGAGCAATTGCCCCAACAGAGGTTTCATGTGAAATGTGAACCTTTCCTTCTCGAACCGCTGCCACCGCTGCCTCTACAGCCTTTGTATCCTTCCCGACCTCAATCGTTTCGAGCGCTTTGAGATGTTCAAGACAGAACCCGCCCATTTTATCTGTCTCTGTCAGGTAGTCGATTTTACGTTCCGTCGCCATCTCGTCAAAGGATAGTGTGTGTAGGCAGATGATAGGCGACGGCTCAGGATCCGGAGCCTGAGCACCGCGTCGCTTGTGTGGACCAAATAATGCCGAGATATTGTGTGATATGTCCGACATCCGGACACCGTTGACAGATGGGGTGAGCTTGTGCTCGCGGCGGTAGAGTTGAATCGTGTTGCGAGAGGGAAGTGCGAAGATGGAGTGGTTCATGGCGTAGACGGCGCCTGCACCACCAAGCTCGTACAGGAGAATGGTGAGATCTATTTCGTATTGGGTGTAGTTGTACGCGATGTATTTTCCTTCGACAGCAAGCTTGCATCGCTCAAGGATTTTATTTTCACTCCAGCCCTCCTTGGCGGCATTGGAGAGCAATCTGTGTAATCCGGGCACGGCATTTTTGCCAATAAAATCGAGGACGTCGATGAACGTAGTTTCTCTTTTTCGGGCCCTTGCGAGAGAATCAGTGGAATGGAGATTCTAGACTATTTGTTCAGAGTTGTTGAAATAATAACAGGAAAAATATACGTACCTTGAGTTTCAGTGTATTCGTGTTTTCCTTCGTCGCCGCTAACTTGGCGCGAAGCTGCGCAACATTCAAATCAATATCCGCCGCGATATGTTCAAAGCTACGGTCAGCTCGTCCCTTGAGAATCTTGATATCTATTGACAGTGCCAAACATTTGGCACAGGGCATGAGTCCTTCGGCAGTCACGACAGCGCCAAGGCAATGCTTTGACCGAGCTTTCGGTGGCTCCATGGAAAGAAGGGTATAACTGGGCGGCTTCTTGTAATTCGGACTGTGTATCTGAAAAGGATATGACTCCCAAAATGTCTCTACATCCCATTCGAGCCGTATCCCGGGGCACGGAACAGACCATTGAGGAGATACGCGGCTCGCGTGCAGTGACGGCTGCGCCGGTGATGGTGCGGAAGGGGATGCAGCGTGAGAAGCGGGGAGCGCCAACTCTGCCGAAGATGGGTGGTGCTTGACTGAGACTGCACCGTCAACGGCACGTATATTGACAGAATATCACCACCAACCTTTACACTTAGAGCTTTTCATATGACGCTCAAGGCATGTTTCGTTGGATCCCTCCTTCAGCTGTAGTCCGCATGCTGGGCACTCTATCCGTTTCGGGCGCGCACCGAAGTCCAGTGTCGAAGACGACCCATATGGTATGGGTTGAGCAGCAGGTACATTTGTACAGTTGACTGGAAGAGCCCATTGATGGAGGAGGTTATTGGGTGGGTATTGGGATGCAGACGCGTGGTTTATGTGCACGGATGCGCCGTTATGGACAGTATATACACTGTTATATGGGTTCTGTTGCTCGCTCAGTGCCGAGTATGGGAGGGTTTCAGCTGTTTCAAGTGGGCCAGGGAGTAGCAAGCCTTGAAGCCACTCCCTTAACACTCCCTTATCGATAGTTTGAGCACGAAAAAAGGTCGAGAAACACTTCAGAGACGCGTCGCGCGCTCAATCAGTGGCGCGCAGTGGCGTGTTTGGTTTGTATTACTAATCATGTAAACAACCCGATTTGGGGGGGTGGTGGGTCAGTCACGTGTGTTCATCAGTCCCTCCGATAAGATTCCTCGGAACCTCTTGGAGCTTATCAAAGGATGGGGAGTCAATTCCAGCACAAAAATTAATAAAGATAACTGTGCACAACACTTAGCATAGGTGGCATCAGTTCTTGCAGTGACCACCAAAAATGGCATTTCCACTTCCTACGAACACTCTAGGGTGTTTGTGATGCATGCATTGGCAGCAACATAGGGTTAGTGAAAATATTCACATTTAATACCTCGGTTGGCACAATATCAATCACACTCAGCACGGGCACATATATATACTTGCAAACTGTTCTGGCATGTGCAATTGCTTCATCAGCAAAGCAGAGAAATGATACTGGTACCCATCTGTGTGGTGGCCTAACGAGCGAAAAAGGATGGGAGACAGGGGTGGATTCAAGAAGAATAAGATGCAGATGCGGGCAATGAAAAAAGACGCGGATTGACAGTGGAAAATTGGAAAGGCAATACCGGTTAAAGGGACGGACATCGCATAGCTGTCTTAGCCAATTCTAACCCACTAGTACCCGAATTTCCTTCAGTGCACAAGCTAATGTTCCCGCGACTCGTGAAGTCGAGTCGTGACTTGCGAAGTCGACTTCGCGTCACATTTGACTCGACTCGACTCAACTTGATCGAGACCAAGTCACTTCGAGTGACTTGAAGTTGCCTCAAGTCGATGGAGTCGGAGGTTTTTTGCAGCTAATTGGCAGGACTGCATGTAGGGCATGATGGACATAAATGAGAGACACTAGTAGTACAGTACACAAGCAATCTCAACTTCACAAACATAACCATCAAAAGGACTTTACCTGTCGTTATCCTCCGGCATTTCCATGTACTCTGCATCCGGAAAGTCACAGCTATCTGTAATCTCCCTCCGAATCTCGCTCCGCTGCCCGTCAGTGGCCAGTGCCAAGTCCCTCAACCAATCTTCTTCCTCGTCTGCAGCTGGGGGTGACTGCCAATCCGACGTGAAGTTGAGCAGTGCTTTTTTGAAGTTGAACTTGAGCATTTGGAGCGCTTCCATTAGCATGGGACTGATGCGGTTCCGTAGTTTCATATCGGTCTCTGCTGATGAAGAGAAAACCCTCTCTGACGGTACAGAGGTGGCCTGAATGGCAGCATAATCAAGAAACAGGCGATAAATTGTGGGCCAAGTCGTTTTTCCATGATTCTGCAAAAAGTTCAGTAAGACAAATCTGCAAGAATGGGAGCACTTCACCATCCAATAGCCTATCATATCTGTTGTCCTCCTTGGGGGAATGGGACTGCTGGTGTAATGATTGAACTCCTCTTGAATCGATTGGGCGGCTACTGTACCGCTCCCACTGGCAACCGAAAAATCCAGAGATTGGATGGGGTTACGATACCGCTCTGCCACACGCGCTATTCCGGTGTAGGCGGGCGTAGCAGAGCGAACTCGAGAGCGCGATCTCGCTGGTAGCTGAGAATCAGAGCCTGAGCCGACCGGGGAATTTGAGCCAGATTCTGCGCTTTCACTATCGGCTTCCTGATACGTTTGAAGCTTTCAATGCATCGCATGAGAAACCATAAGACGAGCGGCGGAGAAAATTTCCAAACCTTGTCAAGAATAATCCTTTTTGCTTTTTCCTGCTCACTTGTTGACCAGTTCTTCCTGATCCATTCAAATCGGATGGATGGGTTGATGACTGCAAAAATTTAGGAGGATGTCAAGTTGGTCAGCATTTACTCACACATTGCAATAATATACACGTTGGTTTCTCCCATTCGATTGTAGTACTTGGTCGCAATTTCCAGGCCAGGACGGATAAATCGGGCGATATTCTCGTTTCTCAGATCAGGGTCCGCCAGCATCGACTTCCAGGAGGCCATAAAAAGTTCGAATGCAGGAATAGCTCCTGCTAGAATTGGTGTATTCTCCTTAGACATGGTTGTTTGAATGGTGTGAGGTTGCTAATATGAATGTCAGACAGCCACACACTCCGAGAATGTCAACAAACCTGAAGAATCAGTTCCATCAATTCCAGCCGATTCCAGTGTTTGTTTTCCAGCTGGTGACGAAATTGACGAGCGTCCCGACTCAGGCCAAAGAACCGAATGACGGGCTAAATTGCGCGAATCCTGATGAGCAGTAATATTCTCTCAAACCAATCAACTCACCTGCTGCAAATATCGGAGCCGCCGTAGCATGTAGAATACCGAGTCCCACCGTGTTTTCACATCCGGTATGAGCGTCACGGCAGCTAGCTGGACTGGTTCGTTCTCTGCGCTGCTAGATATCCAACGAGCATCGGTGTTGCCTTCGCGAATGATGTCTAGGAGCTGGTCGCGTCGTTGGCCAGACTTTCGAATGAAAGCAACAGTCTTTCGTGCTCGGCAGATGGGACCAGCTTTCCGGGTTGAACGAGTTGCACGTACGGCAGCAGGCGCAGAATCGGACTCAGCGCTCTCAGTAGCGGGGTCCGTCTCCGAGTCAGAGTAGGCAGCATTTGAGTCATCCTTCTCCATGACTTTGATAGATGCCTGAGCGCATAGATTGATGATATGCGCAAAGCAGCGGATATAATTCTGCTTTGCGTCAAAGACAACACCAACCTCCCCCAACAACTCTGCAAGATGGACGAGTGTAGAACCGTTATTCGAAGCATTGTCCAGGGTGAAATGCCCAACCTTCAAATATATTAGCCAGGAGAGGGGAACTCAAATAATGCTCACTTTCTGCGTGATTCCAGCATTGTTGATAATTTGGAATATAATACGTGCAAGCCTCTGCCCGCTGTGGGCACCACGGACACGGCGAAATGCTAGCAAGGCCTGACGAAGAACAGCTTGATTATCCCCCCCCCAGGACCAAGCCAATGCGCAGTCATGGCAAGGTACGGATGCATACCCTTGCTGCTCCAGATATCAGCTGTGAAGCTGATTTTTCCAAGGGAAACCTAGCAAGTTTCCTTTAGTTTGTTTTTGTCGTTTAAACAAGGAGTATACATATACTGACACGTAAAGCGGCTTGAAGCTCTGTATAATACGACAACCATGCATCGATTATGAGATCCCGGAGCTTAGTAGAATGGGGGATATCCCCATCCTTCAAAGATTCGCGCAGAAGTAATAATAAGTCTCGGAAATCCCTGCTCTCAATGAGATTGATAGACTGGAATCAACGGGAGTCAGGAAAGACTATCGCAAAACAGAATCAACGCACCAGGTCATTCGCAACAATGACTTTTACTAATTGATCCGTCAGAGCACCAAGCGAGAATGGGACTCGGTTATTTTCCTGTGCACGGAGTTTTTCAAGCTGCTTGCGGCGCTCTACAGGAAGCTTGTTGGGCAGCTTATATTTTGTGGTGATTTTGTCGTATTCTTCTATGTGGCCGTCAGCTTGCAGGTGACCTCTGCGGGTCGTGAGGCTGGATCCCGAGGCATAGACTTTTCTGTGTTCATTCAGGTCATATCGGTGAATGTCTAGATGAGATTCAGTGATTACTCACGGGCATAATCGGCACTTGAAAGATTTATCAACACTGTGCTGACCAAAGAAATATTTACAGTCCGCAGATCGATCTTGCTGCATGGTTGTAAGGGCTGTCTCCTCGATCCATGCGTAACCTGCCGGATCAACAATACTTGCAACTCCAGTTGCAGCCCGGCGGTGGCGGCCTGCAGCAGGGGCTAAATATTTGCTGAATTAATTTGATGTTTGAACTGCAATGGCCATGTACTCATGCCGAACTGGTGGTCCTATTGGACGAGGAATCGGTTCATCATCCTCGGAGTTGAGGGACACCGCTCCTAGCTCTGCACTGGACAGAGTCACAGTACGGATACGTTGCAGTCGCTGTGGTTGAATGACAGGAAACTCATCCGAATCAGACGAGTCCCCAAGATTATCATCGGCCGAGAAAAGATTACGCTGCTGAGGTCCAGGGCTAGCCATGGCGGTCTGTTGTCCTAGCTGGGCAGCCATACGATTGGCCACACGACGGGCAGGAGTCTGTGGTTGGAGAGGGTTTTGGGATGGAGTAGTCTAAAATTCAATTACAATTTGCTCAAAGGTATGAACAGGAGAGGGATACCGTCTCAGGAAGTGGTCCTAGGTTCTGCCCTATTCAAATTTTAGAGTGAAAGTTGGTATTATCATAAAATGCACAAACTCGACATGGTTGCTCTGCGAATCTGGTCCGGCTTGTTTGAATCCGCTGCTCCGCTTCCAGTCGGCTGAGAAGCTGCTCCCATATCAGATCAGCCAGTTCCACAGCCAAGAAAGAAAGCAGGCACACAAGAAAGAGGGGCAAAGCGTCGCGCTTCTTGTCCGCTGACAGTGCGAGCAGTGGATTGAGACTGAGGCCCAGGAGGGGCGGGTGTATCAGGGTTTTGAGAACTGCGCCGAGTAGCTGGAGGCATTCAGGTTGAAAAATGAAGAGATTTCAAGAACTGGAGAACAAGCCTCCATCTCACACTAGTTAAGTGTACCCAGGTATACGAAACAGAAGTAGACTTGGGCACCGTACCGACATTGTTCCCTATCAGCAAGGAACTGAGGTAATGGCTGTTTCGAAGCAGTCGCTAGAGATTAAATGGAGTATATAGGAAACCCGACACCGCGACACACCTGTCAAAAATCAGCAAATCCGACACATTTCGCCGCATGGGACACAGTTTTCAGCAAACCCGACACATTCTTCAGGAAACCCGATACAACTTCAGGATACCCGACACGCCCACTTGGCTTGGCATTGGATGGTGTTACTGTTGATCCGGTATCCAGCGCTTTTCTTTCTTCCCACATTCTCGCCGCCGCAACGTCGCACAATGGCGGAGCTCGCAGCACTTTTGACACGCCTCCCCGACACTGTTCTGGAGCAGTTTTGTGATGCAGCATGTCCCTTGACCTTCTATTCAATGCAAGCTGATGTTCCACAGTCATTCACCGCAAACTTCAGGACCAAGAACGCGCAATTGTTTTCCGACACCGCATGGGTTGACCTGGATGACCTCCAGGCATGGCTCCGTCAACGAGGAGATCTGGATCACCTCCTGGACCCCACCATCAGCGAAAGGTGCGTAATTCATGTCCGAATGATTGATGCCGTGGATCTGATTTCATCGAATGTCTAGGAATTTCCCTCCAGTTGGCCTTGACCCACGCTCGTTGTACGGCATGGACGGAACTTTTGGCGATGCTACATTCGATCTCTATCCCGCTGTCAATTTTGATCAACCTGGTCCGCCACACCGTCATCTGGCACCCATACGACAATTATCAATCCTCAAACCACTCAGGCCCGAGCACTGAATTCGAATATCTCAGAGCCTCTGGTCTTTCAACTCTGTCTTCTGGTCTGGATTTCTTTGACGACAATGCATCCGAGCCAAATTTGGACTGGGGCCCTTCGCTGGCCGCATTTTTCGATTCGGTGGAGACATCTGCTCTGGAGTCCCTGTGAATGAGCAGCTGTATCTATTTTGTAGTATCTGTCAGGCGAACTCCCTATCCGTGGCTGAGCACAGCCACAACTTCCCATCAATCGAGAATTCGTGGCCATCTATGGAACGCTCGAGGCTCTCATCCGAATTCTGGCTGGAACCTACTCTGTGATCAAATAGAACGCAATGTCGCCAGAAGCGCACTCCCACTGGCTAGCTCGCTATGAGCCAAACAGTGTACCGATCACGTGCAGTTTTTGACGGGTTACTTACGTGGCCTCTGGTGTGGGAATCAGGAATTCATTACGGTCAAATTTTGCAGTGAGGAATAGTTCGCGCAGGGGTGTAGGCTGTGTAGTTGGTGGTACTCGGAGATCTTGTCAATATAATGTGATTTGAGTTATTGTTATCATGATTTATGAGTTTGGTTCTCAGGGTGTGCCTCCCCAACCACGCTCGGCGTACTCGGTGATATGGCATCATAGATCAACAATCGCATCAGTTCAACTTGAAGGGCGCAGGAGGGTATATTCTCTTGGCAATGTGTCGGAGTTGATGAGAATTAGGCCTATGTGTCGGCTTTTCTGCGATGTGTCGGACTTCCTGAAGGCGGGTCACCGTGTCGCTGTGTCGGCTTTTAGGGAGCCTCGATTAAATGTGATCAACAGGTGATTGCAGATAAGATGGTTGGTGATGGTCTGATATCAGAATCAGTCAGGTAAGAAATGCCTGCGTAATATGAAAGAAGACAGTACTTCAACCACCCACAGAGTCACAGGGAGCATCAATCTTTCATTTGCGGCTCATAAAAATACTCGAACACCGACTTATTGGTGTTCGGGCTTGAGATTGAATGTGATCAACAGGTGATCGCAGATAAGATGGTCGGCTTGCCAGCAGCACAGTTGCGATATTAGAACTGGTGGCGCTTCGAAGTTAGAAGGGCAGCATTAGCACATCAAATCTTCTTCTTGTTGATATGAAATGTCGTCCTGGGATATATGAAATGTCAGGAGTTGAAATTAATGAAATATCAAAGATGATTTTCGAACTGGACCTGGATGTGTTACTTGCTAAGTAAAAAACATCACTGAGGTCCCACATGAGCAGCTTTCACCCAGAGCTTTTTTAGTCCAAGCACCACCAGGACTTTATAATCCCCACAGATCGCCTCATACTACTCAGTCGCACAAACCAAACACAAATGGTTTTCCAGGCTGACATCACTCCACTGTCTCCATTCATTGTATCAGACAACACAGTGTGTTCAAATTTCTGCTAATAATTCATTCAGTCCGCTCATGTGAAGCTTTTTTTTGCCCGCAGAATTCCGTTTGCTTCATGGATGTTATCCCACATATCACCCCTCTGGCTCCGAATCAGTTCAAGCTCGCAGATGCACTTGAGCTTGGCAGTCCTCATATCGGCCGTAAACTCAATGCCTCTAGATGATATCTCTGTTGTTCAAATGCGCAACGAGACTATGTTCAAAACGAAGTCCACGTTGATGGATTTTGATGTATGCATTGATGGCTTCTCACAACTCACATCCTTACTGACATCCTCCTATCATCCATAGGCATTCCTTCAGTCAATTCATCGTCTTGTTTTTCAAAGGGCAGCCCATGAGGCTGCATTCTACGCTAGTTTAACTGTTCAGTGGAGCGTAAGCAGGCTGCTTCGGCCTGTTCATTTTACTCCTGATGGATGGAATTTGGCGGAATTGGATGCAGACGATGACCTTCCTGATCTAATTGACTGGGACATGTAAATATAGAGGCTACTGGAACATAAAATATCATCCAGCACAGTTCTGACACAACCTTTTGGTCAGAAAGCCTTGTGACCGTTGATATCAAGCAGTGTAAGACTCCCAGACATCCAGAATGATTGTTTGATGAATGTACGGTCGCTCCCATACAATATCCTAACTATTCAGAATTTTACCCTGACTCAAGTCGACTTGAGTCACTTGAAGTCGACTTGGCCTGACTTCGAAGTCGAACCCAAGTCGCAATTCCGACTTGACTTGGCTCGACTCAAGTCGACTTTGCCAAGTCGACTTGGCGACTCCAAGTCCAAGTCGCGGGAACATTAGCACAAGCACGGAGAGGGCGTGCTCATACTCTTCATGAGTTACACATCCAAGGTAAATCAGGGCGTGGTGGAGGAGATGAGGAGTACTGCTTTCACGAAGTTGTATAATGAGTGGGTGTCAAGAGTGAGGTACCAACGAAAGAACTAAAAAACCGAGGCAACGCCCCGCACCGCACAGTCGTCGGGGGTTGATGGCGACAGGGTCTGCGGCGACGTCTTGAAGGCAATGTAGGATGATGTGGGTGTAAGGTAGAGACGGAGAGATGCCCTGGGTAATGTCCTACGTCGTAGAGCGTGAAGAAGAGGCAAGGTTTTCATGGGAAAAATTGAGCCTTTTATATGGAGGTCACCACCATCAGTTGATCAAAACTTTTTCGCTTTTGAGTATCGTTCATCCTCACAAAGTGGACAAAGGTTTAAATTGCAATGGCCAAGTAGTGTGAGCCAATCTAATCTTATCTGAATTCAGTTGGTGGGTGATATTTGTACCGTAGCACGTATGTACGTTGTATCGCAGAAATATTTATTGGGTCGCTGGTCCTATAGATATAATCCCCCAAACGGGGGTCCCCGTTTGGTCGAGGTCGGCCAAGCCTAGAGACACCCCCTGGAGCACGTCCGGAAAATTTAGGAGATCATCTTTGATTGTCGCCCGACACCATTTAGCTTTGTTTTAGGCCCGCTACAGCCAAACCCGCCTACAGCCCGTTAAAGCCCGGGGAGGGTCCCTTATATGGACGAAAATCCCGGGGACACCCCCGTAGGAAAATCGGGGGGTCGGTTCAGATCAGTTTCTTCCTTTGGACCTAGTGATTTGATCAAGGATCCGCGGAGCAGTGGGGCTTTCTTTTTATTCACTATATGGTGCAGCACCATCGTAACCTGATATTCATGGCAGTTCAGCACAGCCCCCCACAGCCACCAGTGGCTGGATCAGCCACGGAACGTGAATATTAGGCTCCGACAGCAACCTACTAGGGATTTGTTGAATTTCATTGACAGGTATTTGTGGAACCCGCTAGCGGAGGCAGAGCGGACATGGTGACTATTATTCTCCTTCTTAATGTATATGTGCAGTCACCACGGTCAATTGCCGCCGGAAAGAGAACCTATATCTGAATAGTTGCCATTAATGGATTAGAATGCGTATGCGCATGCTCCTGGAATTATTTAATTCTGTTTTATGGATGGGTGCTGAGAATTCCGTGGCCGCTGAAAGTAGCTTGGGGCGATGACTGAGGCAATCATGCTCGACGTAAGTAACTCGGCATCTTGGCGGATACGACTTGTAATTCGGCTGGACTAAACCAGTGAGGGCGGCGTGGAGCGTTAGGATCGTCCGTAGTATGGTGCGAAATTCATTTCAGCCACAATGAAAGACGAAACGTGTACCCCAGAAGAAAGTCACCCAGAAATAGCAACCCAGCTAGCCAGTCTGATGAATAATTTCGCCCCCCGGCTGTCGCACATAAGGTTCCCCAGCGCATAGTGTCCGACGAATGTTGGCCCGGAAGCTGTTCAGAAGACGAGTCGTGACAGTTACCCGGTGTTCAATTCATAGAAACGGGGGCCGCCTGGATCAGACAGCACTCGGAAACTGAGTACGTCGGAAAAAACCTAGCCTAGAAAAGAACCGCGGCTATTAATACAGAGAAACCAGGATCCGGGGGAAATCCCTCGCATCCAATAAGATATATATAGATACGCTCCTATAGCGCACCAAGAAATAGAGGATTGCCCGTAACTTCCGGTGCATAAGAACGTTGTATCGACCTGGATATCTGGTCTTGAGATCCTGAAGACAATAAACAGGGCCCACATGCGAGTCACGAGCGAAGTACGCTATGTGGAATCCGGAGAGCAGAGGCCGGTACGAATCGCCGGCTTCTGGGTACGAGAACTGTTTGTAGTGGTAGTGTCATAGAGGAAAGACCGGCGGAGAACAGGGTCGCTCAAATGTTGGGCGTTGCAAATCCGCCAGAGAGTTGCTGAAGATAAGATACCCGGATTGAGAGAAGCACCAAGATGCGCTGTACGGATGAACCAATCCACCCATCCAGGCTTTTGTTTCGTACTCACCAAGTAACTGGCTGCAAAACGTCCCACCCATATTAATGTATAAACACTATTAGACATCGGTTCAATGGTGTACTTGTTGTGCACGCCTGTGAATGATATCCTGTTATCCTTGCATCAGCAAGAGGCGCCCCGTTCGACTCGGGCATGGACCATGGCATGTCAACCATATTTTATTTTGTGTTCCATCATCTGACAGTGAGATTATCCGTGCACTCACACTGGTTGAGCAATTCAAATTTTTCATTAAGTTTTTCAGTGAAAAACTTCCTTCATTTTTCACACATTTTTTCACTTGAAATGTATCTGAAATTTTTATAACTTTTTCAGTACTTTTGTGACTTTGCTGAAAAACCTTTAAATTTTTCACAAAAATAGTGAAAAAGTTAACAATCTTTCAGACACATTTTGAGTGAAAAATGTATGAAAAATAAAGGAAGTTTTTCATGAAAATACTAAGTGAAATTTTTGAAATGCTCAACCAATGCTTAGTAATATGAAGAGAGCGCATGTGAAGATTTTTTATGTACTCATGCAGCTCGAGCCTCGAGAACTAGATCAAGTCAGGAGTCGAGAATCCCACGTGGATGACCGCAAAAAAAATGCACCCGTGTGTTCGAGTACAAATCTCGAGGATTATATATATGTATGCGCGAAATAAAAGGACAGCAGACAGGATTTTCGAAGACGATGCATCAATGGTGATGGTCGGGAAAAGCCGTGATCACAACACGTCGATGCCAAACTCGACCAAAGCTCTCCCCGCTCCGCGTTTTCGCGGCTGGTATCCGCTGGATGCATGTCACCTTCGGCGTCAATTATATGACCTTCCCTCTGTGCAAAGTCTTGTCATCACTCCCTCGGCCTGTGCCACATCGCGTGTCTTGCGCATCTGCCGACTTTGAACATCGGTGTCGATTTAGAAAGTCAGAGGTATATGGAAAGCCAGAAAGTTTGGGAGTTCGAAATGCCGCCGATCGAGGCCGCCATCAAATGCCGCCGGGAATAGCCGCCGATTTGCCGCCGATAGGTTGTCAGCCATCAATTTACGGCGCTTGCAGTCAGTGTGAGGGCTGACGAGCAAAAATCATAGTATGTACTCGTTTCTCAGGATTGTATATCTCAGATACACTGTGTACGGTAGCGTTCCAGTGCGCCAAGCGCCCGGCTTCCTCTTCGGCACGACGGCATTATTTGTTTCGGATCAATTTGAGCCCTGTATGCTTTCGGCGATACTGATATCCAGCGATGGGTATGAGTCTCATACCCATCGCTGCATATTTGATCTAGATAGCAGAGAGAAAGACTTGATTAATCCTACCTAAAACGTATCAAAGTGCACTGCGGTACTTTTTATTTAGTGGCTGACAGTGGCTGAATACCCGTGAGAATGCCCTCAAATCCCCGCGATCACTCAAAAATGCCCGCGATCATGCCGCCGATCACCCAAAAACGCGGGCATTTCGGATTCCCAAATGGACTCGGTCTAAATGCCCTTTTTTGTCCGTTTAAACACGGTTTAAACAGTCTGTTTTAAACACGCTAATTACCCACGGCCATGTTTATAGATTAAACAAGTGTTTAAATGGCAATTCCTGTCTCAACAGGCTTTGCTTAAACAAAGCTGCTAGGGTTACTGTGCGCTGCATCAGCAACCACCTGTCAAAGTCACGCCATCGGCGATCCGATAGCACCCGGCGATCGGAACAGCGGAGTTTGAATGACTTGGTAGAAAAGTTTCATTTGGGAGTAGGCATCCTTTTGCAAACCATTGAAATTCAATATTGATTTCTGTCTCAGCTGAAGCATTGAATACCTGTATACCATATATATGGCAACACCGCGGCCTGACGACTGAAGTCTCCGTCAAGCTGCGTACTCAGTGATCAGGACGATAATATGCCGATAAACTATGTGAGTATTGAACCAGCAAAAGATGTAAATATCAGGAAGTGGACCAGGCGGGCAAATCATGTATTTCTCCATTGATAACTGCGACGAAACTGCTTGGATACATGAAGGGGGAACCAATACACTGTCTAGCATATTCAAATGCTGAGTAGCATGAGTAGTATTGGTAGCAATATTTACTTCTCCGCTGTGCATGTTGTCGAAAATCATGCTGATTGATGAATTGCGGCTAATACATCCCTGACGCGCATTGGGGGGTCAAAATACGCATTGGGAAGTTTCATACGGCATATCAACGGTCCTGAAGCGGAATATTCACACCTATACGAAGATGGGATCCACAAAAAATCTGCAGATTCCAATGTCAGATGATATCTGGTTTGCAACAATCACAGTGGCCCAGCACCAAATCAGCCGAAAGAAATATTGGCTATTGCTCACAGTCCATTAAACCGGTCTCCTCAATCTTTATGTGCCGGAGTACATTTGTAGCCTTCAGGGTCTACCCACTGCAGAGCGGCTAATGTGAAGCACACTGAACCTCTAAGCCTACATTGGGGAGGGTAAAGCGACCTAAAATGAGTGGTGTGTCGCAACATTGAACGATTCAAAAGAAACGACAGCTTGTGGCAAACATAATAAGCCCCAGAAGTCCCGAATCGGTAAAGAACTCGCAGAGAACAAGACAACGGAAGTTGGCACCGCTAAGCGGCGCGGTTCCCCCAACAATATTTGGCTGTCGAACATGCCATAACTTGCCGGCCGAACGTCATCCCACCATCAAACTCGGTACGAACAGGGGTCCAAGGTTGTATTCTATCCCCCAATCACAAAGTAGGCCAGATAATAACTTGCTGCTTTATATTGCCCAATGGCCTACTACCTCGGTGGCCCACTTCCCAGCAGGTTATAGTAATCATAATTAAGTAAGTGGTTTGAGCCAAATCTTCATCAATTGGCTCCCTTTGATGCCTCCTATCTTTGAAAATGACTGAAGTATAGCTCAAATTCATGTGATACTCACCGTATATGTATTTGTTCAGAAATTATGTGCCTGAGTCCAGGTCACCGTCAGATCGACGTGGTTGAGGTTTCAGGCCCCCAAAAAGTTTCTCTGTCTCGACTCTGTCACAACCCATACACTGTAAAAACCCATACAATTTGAGGTCCACCGACAGGTGTGGGTTAAGACAAAGTTGACTGTACTATCAGATCTGCGGCACACTTTGATAGATGGCTACGCACCGATCCAACGCTTGTAGGCGGATCCTGGTTCAAATTTAGGTCCGCTGCCAGGTCTGCCATCTGAAATTTGAAATTGCTGGGAAGGAGCTCCTGGAAACATAATAGGGCGAATATTATTATCATTTGTTGAACACTGAGTATAATTACGCTCACCGATTCGGCGGTTCACTGCAAAAATCTCTGCGTCAGGGAACAGGATCGCGGCCTGCGTGGCCCTGGAACATCGAATGAAATGACATTGGACCAATACACAATCACGAACAATATTTATTTGTTCAGCAAGCGCCTGTTCCGCACCTGGCAACGGAAAAATGAAATAAGTCACAAACACGTTCTCCAGGCCGATGTTAAATTATACATACCCGAGTTCTAGAATTCGACGTGGGTGGGACTCATCCAACGGTGGCAGGCAGAGTTTCCCATCGAAATATTGTTCGAACGCTGCATGCATCTCATCGAGTTTGCAACATTATCCCTTGGTACTTCGGTAAAGAGTGGCCTGGGTCGCTCACCGATTGATTTCTTCTGGTGTCTGAGCACCCGGCTGGATGATATACTTACATGAAGAGAGATTATGACTCATTGGGAATGAAACAGACCTTGAGGATGTAGCTCGAAATGGACATCTTTGAAGCCAGAGCGCGAGAACGACCCGGATGACAAGTGGTGAGTGAAGGATACCAACGTAGAGCCCGAGAAAATCCCGAGCAACTTGTCAGCAGACGAAGGTTCTCGTGGCAATGCAGCGCCAGATGAGGCGACAAATGTTTAAATTTTGCACGACTTCTCCCGAATGACATTTATATCAGTCCAATTGGTTTCATTCGCGACCGAAATAGTTTCCAAAGAATGCAGCCCCAAGGAATGAAGCCCCCCAGATTATGATGATATACTGTTGAGCAAGAAAGGGGCCATGGCGCGATAGAATATCTGCATGAGGGAGCAAGTATCCATGTTCTCCACGCTAGACAAGAGCCAGCTCAGATCAGTTCAAGGACACCGAACACCCTACGAACTCTGCCTTTTGCACACGTGAGTCCTGTTCTGCCGAAGCTTTTTTCATTTTCTAACTCGTCCACTATTTCAATGTCCCAGCCCTCTGCACACCATTCGCTTTCGGGGTGCGGTGACCTGGAATTGTATGTTTCTTCCAGCGCATAGTTTCTCTCTATTTTTTACTCTGATTTTTCTCAGTGGTCTGCTTCCGACCGCTGCCGGTGCGATTATATATATATTTCGACGTCCCATCACAACTGATTATACTTAAGTGTTCGCCCCGGAATCGAAGTTCATATCTCCCCGCTTTTTTTTATCCTTATTCGCCGATTTTGTTCTCCCTATGCAGTCACTGCGTTCAACCGCCAGGTAGAAGAAGTGATTTCTAGATGCTGGTAGGTCTGGCGAGGCGCAAAAAACCGCCGTCTAGCTCCGGCGAGGCCCGGCTAGTTACCCGTCTAGTCACCTCGTCACGCCTCGCGGCGTCTCGAAATAGCTCGGCTTGGCTCGGCTAGCAGTGCGGTTAGTTAGGCTTTGAATTGGCTTTGAACGCAGTGAGTATTCACCAACGGCGCCGCGTTGCAAACTTTTATTCTGGCTTCCCACAAGCATGGTTGTGTGAGTTCCAATGTGGGCCAAACGTCAAGGCCTCGTCAATGCAAGCTGTGTTGAATTGGGCAAGTCGCATTTCGCATCGGTGAAATTTCGGCAAGAGTGACAACACAGCAGTGTCGCCAAAAGGGTGAAATGATGTAGAATGGCAGGCGAGGCTGTGAAAATTCGAGGTGAATTGCAGAGAAGGCGGACCGGGGTAAGCTGGAAGGAGATAAAACCAAACAATCTTCAACGAATTGAGTGCATAATTTTAATAGAACGATTAATTTGAATCCAAATACAGAAGCGGAACAATAAAGAACCTGCTGCAACAAGATCTAGGACATAACACGCATGGGCAGCAATCTCGAAAAAGGAACTGGTTCTTACGAAGTCGGTGAATCTGGCTTCGCCACAATTCTACTGCAGCGGCTCTTTTCCTTATAATACGCGAGCTTCTTTGATCTTTGCGATGCTCCAGCTCCTTTCCTTATAACACAGCATTTTGACCCAGAGCGCTCTGTTCCAGATCTGCGCAAAAGCTCATTTTATCTTGACCTCTGTTTTTATCATGAAACTCGGAACTGTTAGCTCCCTCCTGTGCGCGGTGTTATGGTGTGCAGGACCGGCACTTGCCGCTGGTTGGTGGCCCATTTGAATGACGTTGAACTTACTCAATGTTATGCTTTCCCGCCCAGACTGTCAGTTTGCGACGGTTGCATCTTGCTTCTCAATCGCCCAAGCTGCGAAGATAACCACCGACCAGCTGTTGGCTTTCAATCCTGGACTGAACTGCAACTCACTTGCAATCGGTGAGTCGGCCTCCACACATGACGCTTATTTGCTTTCCACTTAGATCCAACGATCTAGGTCAAAAGCTCTGCATTACTACAGGAACGCTCCCGGGACAGCCACATCAGAACCCAGATGGCTCCTGCGCCACGGTATTTATTGCCCCCCTCTGCCGTCGTTCTCGGATCCGATCACAACGCAGTACACGGCTGTGGCAGGAGACTCGTGCTCCACAATTGCAGCCAAATTTTCAGTCCTCATCGCCGATATCGAAGGCTGGAATGTGAATACATTCCATTGGAATGGTATGTTGGATCACAATATGCGAAAAAAAAAACCTGTCTCATCAAGATCAAGGATGCGCGGGCCTTCAAGTGGGTTTCACACTGTGTGTGTCCTCGGGGACGCCTCCTCCGCCGCCGTACGTTTCTCAGCGGCACATCTTCGCGTTGATCGAACTAGAATATCGATAGTATCATTCCTGGCACTCAATGCAGACCCCAAAGTCAAGGCAATGTTAGTTGTCCTCTCAACGCTTGCTGCAGTGCGTTTGGATTTTGTGGCTTAACAGACGAGTTCTGTACGACTGTGGTGTGCAGCGCAATTAATTAATTAATCATTTGCATCCGACTCACAAACTAGCAGGGTGCAAACCCATGCATATCGCACTGCGGAATCCCCACCATTCCTACCTGTGGGTCCTCGCGCCCCATGCGGAAAATCGGGTACTATGCCGGCTGGGGAGATCGCAGAGCGTGTGGAACAAACGTGGCACCGGGCCAAATCGACTGGACTGGCTTTACCGGCGCGCATTTTGCCTTTGCCACCATTTCGCAGGCATTGCAAATCCGTGGGTGTCCGCTGATGCTGTTTCTCAAAATTCCACTGAGAACCCACCCCAGAGATCGATAGTGTCGACGTTCCGCTCTTGACCCAACTCGTGGGGCAAAAGACGAGGTTCCCCGAACTCCAAGTCATTATCGCCGTCGGGGGTTGGGATTTCTCGTGAGCACTTATCGTTCCTCCTCGGGGCCCTTGCCTTATTCTCATTCAAGGGAAGATGACCCTACTCGGGATTTGTTCTCGATCATGATTTCAACAACCACTACAAGAGCTACCTTTATCTCTTCTGTGAAAGTGTTCGTGACGCAGTTCGGGTTAGATGGGATTGGTGGGTCATCCCTACTATGCGGGAATCTGTGAGCTGACTTCTTCCCTCAGACATTGATTTCGGTAAGCGCAGTGGAGATATTAGTACATTCTAATAGCGTTAACTCTCATCAGAATATCCCGGCGCAATTGAGCGGTCCGCTCCTGCCACTGGTGGGTTGGTCATTCAACTCACGCCGAGTTTACTAGTTTACGCCATGTCAGACACTCCCAATTTAACCTCATTCTTTCAAGAGTTGAGGGTGGCACTTCCGACGAAGATCATCTCCTGTGGTAAGTTCAAATCAAACAGCTGGCCATGCTCATCTGACTGTCAACAGCCACTCCTGCCGGCTACTGATTCCTACAGGGATTTGAGATAGACAAGATCGCAGCAAGCGTGTCGTATCTGAACATGATGTGTAGGCCGATCAATAAAAGACGCCTCTTGCAGGCACTGATACATTCATTTGCAGCATATGATTATCATGGCCCGTGGGACACGAATGTTACGGGACAAGCGCCCGTCACCAACCCGCATACATCTATCCTCGATATGCACGACAGCGCGACACTGTACATTCGTGCGGGAATCAATCTGGCTAATGGTAAGTGCGGCACGGTGCCAATAATATTTTATTGACATGGAATATTCAGTAAATTTGGGTGCGCCTTTGCTTCACATGTTCTTACGCAGCTATCGAAATACTGAGATCTTCTTCAGGTCTAGCATATTACGGACGTGATTATCAACCACTGCGTTCCCTGGGCACCGAGGCAAAGGTCTGCGGCCCTGTGCTGAGGTGTGCCGAGAGCCCGAGGCAGGCCACGTGGCGATGACGGCGGCAGATCTCGGCAGATCTCGGCACAGCCTGTGCGTCCCTGTGCTGCGGCCTTGCCGCCATCAGCTGATTCAGCCCAAAGTTATTGCCAAACGGCCACAACGCCTCACTCAAAATGCGCTTTTTTTCCACTAGCATGGATTACAGTGCCGCACGGACCTTCCCTGGCCATGAACGGGGTCAAACGGAGCTTGGAAAAGGGAGATAAATATGCAGATCTCGGCACACCTCGGCAGAGCCTGTGCCTCGGCGCCCAGGGAACGCAGTGAACTAGCTTCGGCCTCTTGCGCGGGATACAATTGCACCATGACCGGCGGAGGATTTGCGGGGCCATGTACTTCTGCATCAGGGATTCTCGCGCAATTTGAGATTGAGAGTCTCGACATTGTTCCAACTTTAGACAAAGCATCTCAAACCTATTGGTTTGACAGGTCGGTACGTTGGACACCATCTCGGCCATTTTGCTCTGTCTGTCATTCACTCACACTGCTTTGCACCAGGGTTCACTTGTGACTTTTGACCAGGAGGATACTTGGGCGTAAGTTACTTCTTATGATTTACGGGTGACCGATTAGTTGGTTTTAAATCAGAGCGAAAACAATGTTCGCTGCAACCAGTTGCTTTGGGGGGACGTTTGTGTGGTAAGACTATTTCCACAGCGCTATCTATTCCTTAATTCGAATCCGTAGGTCTTTGGACCAGGCTACGTCAAATCCGGGTGATGGAGGTGGTACTTCAGCGCCCACGGCGAGCGGTTCTACCGCTGGCGCGCCCGCGAGCGGCTCTACTGCTGGCGCGCCCGCGAGCGGCTCTACTGCTGGCGTGCCTGGGAGTGGCTCTACCGCTGGCGCGCCGGGGAGTGGCTCTACTGCTGGCGCACCGGCGAGCAGCCCTACTGCTGGCGCACCGGCGAGCAGCCCTACTGCTGGCGCACCGGCGAGCAGCCCTACTGCTGGTGCTCCGGCGAGCAGCCCTACTGCTGGCGCACCGGCGAGCGGCTCTACCGCTGGCGCGCCGGGAGTGGCTCTACCGCCGGCGCGCCGGGGAGCGGCTCTACCGCTGGCGCACCGGCAAGCGGCCCTACCGCTGGCGCGCCGGGGAGTGGTTCTACTGCTGGCGCACCGGCGAGCAGCCCTACTGCTGGCGCGCCTGCGAGCGGCTCCGGCATCAGTAAAACAACACGTTTGTCTTTGGCGTCTTACGTCTTTGGGCGTCATCTTTGAAAAGAATCTCAGGTCTTTGGAGTGGCATCTTTGGATGTCTTTGTCTTGGAGTATTGGATCTACGTCTTTCAAGTTCATATATTTTTCCACAAAGTATTTTTGGAAGAAAGCAACATCCAAATTTTCGGTCTTATTTCTTTTGGACTGCCGCCGAAAGTAAATTTCTGAGGCCCCCACCAACCCACCACAAATCGGCCAAAAATGCCTCACAGGTCTATAACAGGCCTATCTTCGATTCCGGGCACACAAAACCCCATTTTTAAGGTGTGTGAATGCCGCTATTCAGTGATTGCTCTTAAGTGGCCCACTTCCCAGCGGGATATAGTAGACTGCCTGTAACCCTAACCTCTGGGATATTTATGAACCAATTTTGACTGCCCTCAAGTTGGATTTGATGCAAAATCTTCCGAAAATATGTCGAATATATGGGTTATTGAACCCCCCAAACATATAGGTTATGGAGTATTGCAATGTTATGGGTTTTAATTGAGAACGCAAGTGGTGGACCAGCCGAAAGTATGGCTTAGAGCAGGTTATGGGTTATTTCAGCCATGGGTTAAGACAGAGTTGACTGTATCATACCTTCAATGCTTCTCACAGGCGTTCAACGCGTCAAACGCTCTGGAATGGATCGTGCCTATAGATCGTAGTTAAGGTCATTACAGGACCAATACTCAACTGATACCTAGCCAATACTCATCGGGTGAGTATTGGTCCTGTAATGACCGTAACTACGACAGGGGGGGGGGTGTCATATATAGCCTATTCCTAGGATTGAACAGTGCAGATCTGAGATCTTGATCTCTGCCTCACCGACTCTCAGTTTCTTGATTCCCTGATTAACGGCGACTTCCTTTCCTCCCTTGGCTTTTCCCTCAATTATCTATGTATTAAGACATTAAGACACGCGTGGTTCTCAATTCAGATCTGTCCCTTCAACCAGTGTACCCCTGTCTGCCAGTTTATTTCGCGCTCGGGGGTATTCCTCGCGTGTCGCCTTCACCTCTCGGGTCTCTCTCCTCCGTTAACTGGCTGATTTGAAATTCGACTTGGTTGGCTTAGAGGTTTCCCATTAGCGGGAATTTATACGGAACGTATGTCCAACCGAACCTCAGAAGCTTGCGCCAAATTCTTGAGGTCCTGCTGTCTCTTCCTTCTTTCGGTTGTCATTTATCCGCGACCACCGCAATTCGATCTCGCGGACACCGATGGAGGACTTTGGGGACCTACATTCTGGTATTTTCAAGTTGTGTCCGACGCATGATCTGCATTTCAAGTACCACGCCTGCCAGTCCATCCGCCTAATAGGTTGCCATCGGAACCTGATATTCATGTTCCATGGCTGTCGAGCAGAGCCACCCACAGCCACTGCCCACAGCCACAGAACGTGAATATCAGGCTCTGATGGCAACCTACTATGCGCAGCAAGGTGGAAGTCATATTTCTTTCCGAGTCGAGGGGGGTACATTGCGTTGAGGAGGAAGATCCAGTCCTGGACCATGTCTCTGGATAGAACACAACCAGTAATAACGACCTCCTTCGGTGCTCAACAGAATATTTGTTTAAGGGCTCGAGGGCACTAAATAAGAAAGCCAGGCTCGATGCAGCCCCGAGCTCTTCCCTTATATGGGTCGGGGTGGAATGTGGTGGCACTTTCACGGATCAGAGAGATAGGACCCAAACCCAGACGATGTGCGACACTATTTGCCTGCTTCTCCATGGCCTTTCCGACGAATGTGTAGACTTCACCCAACGTGCGGCCAGGTGCATGATTCAGCAGCGAGGCACGGATTAGCGCCGATCCTCGAGCCCGGTTGGTTTCTTCGGGCTTGGCGACGGCGCGGGTGAGATTGGGATCATATGGGATGAGTGCGTTAGAGACTTGTGTTGTCGCCATTCACGAGAGCCTGGGGGTGAGTCGTGCGTATCGTGGTGGTCGAGAGTGAGATGCTTTCCTCGTTCAGTGCTCAGCTGTCAGACACGGCCGACATACAGGCATTACTTCCAGAAGATGGACCCGATTCGATGGCGCGAGATCATTGGTGAGCTGCATATAGAGCTGTGAAGGAACAGCAATGATTTGACGTGAGATCGAACGCCCGAGGAGGATTACAGCCCTCATCACATACGCCCTGAATTCTGATATCGAGAATTTCTCAAATCCCGCTTTTGCACCGTTACAGCGCAGCCACAGAGTTATTTGATCCAGGCTTTCCATGAGAAGGGGCCACCGATTAAAGTGAGGCGCTTATTTAGACGCCCACTGCTATTGACACTTTACAGATTCGTTCAGTGGAAAGAGTAACCATGCAATCGCTACGCACAAGCTGCGCAGGTTCATTGCTTGGAGTTGGTCAGGCTAGGACTTCGGCCCGGCCGCTTCAGCACAGACAATACATGACATCGAGCGCGGGAGAAGGCGCTCTCTAGATCGCAATTTCTTCCTGCTGCTGTTGCACCTTGAGTTAGTTGGCAACATAAAAAAATAATTGAGTAGCCCGCTATCTATCTTTCACATTTATTGGTAATATTTGGACATACCTGGTTCGCACAATCATCCTTTGCATCATCCTTTAACTGTTTCACTCAAGATCTTGTACAAGGACGGTTATCCAAAAGAAAAGGCAATTACATTCAGTTACAACGGCTTAATCCTATCGGTGTACACGCAAAAAAAGTGGACATCAGCCGCAACTGAACGACTTGCATTAAAAGTATAGTCCCTCAAGGCAGATAATCTACGGCAGAAGTAGGTACATTTGGCTTAGCGAGGTATACAGCTGCTTTCCAATGAGAGTCTGTTTAGGTTCCCCAGTGCCAATAGATTGACAGGGGACGAGACACTTACTCTCCATACGAGTTGCAGACTGAATCACCGCACTTGGAGAACGATAGGATACCGGCAGTGCACCCTGTGCCTCCGAGAGTCCAGCGTGTGACGTGCTCAGGCTCAACGTCGACGTCGAACTCCGACCGAGGAAATGGGGTGAACATGCAGCCTCCGTCGTCCGAAGTCCTAAGCGTAGCTGGACAATTCCAATCGACGCCGCAGACGTGTGGTTCGATGTGCTCGTTCAAGTCGAAGCTAAACCCTCGGCGCTGATACTTCTTCCGAATCCTCCACACAGTTTGCCGACGCTTCAACTGTGCTCCCAGGGGCAACGAAGCCGGAGTCGCCGTGGTGCGTGCAGCAAGAGTCGTGCCGGGATAAGCGTGCGACAGCCCGCGTTCGGTCCAAGTGCCAAATACGCAAGAGAGGTGGAAGCGCACCACGCAGTCCAGAGGATTGTCGGTCTCCGTTTCAACGACGTTAATCTTCTTCCCAGTGTGACGATGGACGAGGGTATACACTTTTCTGATGCCGGACATCTCATCGTAGCTGTGTTCAACTTTTTCCAGAGTGTAATTTGGACTCAGGCGAAGAAAACGAGCGACGTGGTAACCGAGATCGACCGGAGTGTACATGTAGAAGTCGATATCCCCAGGTTTGAAAATTTCCGGGCCGACCATTAAAGACACGACAGTGGAGCCCGCGATTACGGTCCGAGTAGCAATTTGCATCAACTTGATCTCGCCCAAACGGAGATCGAAGTCGCGCAAAAGGTTGATAGCTGCGGATTGCAACTTGAACACCACCATCGCGGCTCCGTCAATAGAGAGCTGGGCGTAAGACAGGGACTCCACCAATGTAAGGTCCTTGAGAATTTGGTGAATATTGGCAGGGGGGTCCTCGGTCCATTCCCTACCCACCCATTATAGGTACCCGAACTATCCGTCTAACATTTTCTCCGATTTTTTTGGAACAGTACTCGATCAGTAGTGCCCAATTACATGTTTTTACACCCAATTTTGAGTTAGAAAAAAAAAACCTTCAGATTCGGATTCAGTGCCCCAAAAAACGTAAAGACCGGGCTTGATATACTTTTCAGCATTGCCGCCTGCCTCTTGGTTTCTACAGTTTAGATATATCCCTGAACATTTCCTTCATCGTACAGCGAATATTGCGGGGAGCTTCTGAGTCTCTCCATGAGGAAATATGTGGGCAGATATTAGCCCCTCTCTCGAGGAGATATATAATATATGCGTTAACTTCTGCCATCACCTGTACGTTGGGGCCGAAAGCGATGGCGCCGTTGAGATCCTGCACACCGCGCTGCAGCTCTCCCCGCTGCGGCCCAGGGGTCCGCATGGGATATAAATTGGGCTCAATGCATTCCTTTTCGACAAGCTGCCGTTAAATCAATTTGTGGGTCTCCGTTGGAAAGATCTGCTTGATCCCATTACTTATGATACCTAGCACCCGCGCGCACCCTAAATGTAATTAAATTAAAAGAAATTATGATACCCAGTCGTTATGATGTTAATTCAACTGCTTTCGGGATACTTGAATGGTACTTGGCTGTACTTGAAGGCACTATGTTGAATTTACCTTATACTTTTGCGTTACGGGTACTTGCTATGGTCCAGAGTCGAAGAGTGGGCTTAAGAATGATGCCAACATCACTTACGTGTTTTATGATTTATTTGCCCGTGTAATTGAGACCCTTGTGATACCTGGTCCTCGCGAATATTGTATCGGGAGGGTGTGGAGGGAAGGAGAAGAATAAGGGGTGCGCCGCATTGGATAAAGGGACGGAATTAAAAAGGCTCGATGGCGCCATTTCTCAGCAGATGGTGGGCTAGGGGTATGGGACGAGAAGGACACATGAAAAGGCGCATCCGCCCCGCTGTCTCCGTGAAGGAATTGAATAGGCAGCTCGACGGGCGCATTCCCCCTCGGCGAGCCAAGGAATATAAAAGCAATGAAGACGGCAGGCGGAATGAGGAAATGTGCCGCTCGAAGGCACTGGAAGAAAAACGCACTGCAGTCCGCGACGCCCCCGAAAGCGCGCGCACATTGGCTGTCGGTTCCAGCCAGCGCAGAAGATCCTGCGGAGAAAGAGAACGTCAGGAGCGGGACCGCACCGATCCCCGGGCATAAATGTGCCAGATTCCCCTCGGCGTGCAAAGGAATAGAAAATATGCATAAGAAAAAGAGGCGGGGATGGGACGTGAAACTGAGGGAAGAAAGAAGAGGGGAAAAATCAAGTGCCAAAAGAAAATACGCACTGCGGTATTCCGCGCTCTCGGGATATATTTGCATGATGGCGGTCATGTCTGGCCCAGCTGGGCAGATGCCGCCGTGGAGTAGTCTATCATTGATGAGCCGGGATTGAAGAGGAAAGCAGGACGAGATTGAACCGCGTATGTAGGATGAGAATGAATTTATACAGAAAGGGGACCCGGGATAAAAGGGCCGGCACGCTGACTCCGGTGTGGAGAAATGTCCATCGGGCTCACCAAGGCGCAAAGGAACAGAAAATATTTTAAAGAAACCGGGAATTTGAGAAGGGAGTGGATGGATGTTGAACGGGACGAGGCATGAGCAAAGCCGCACCACGCGGAATTCAGCGGATGCCAAATGCGTCCGAAGGGAGATGAAATGTCCGAAATGACGCCAAGAGGATAAAAATCCCAAAAGAAATACGCACCGCCGAGCCCGCATATCTCAACATCAGCCGTCGTATCCGACAAAGGCGGCATAGGCGACTGCGGAAGAGCATCAGTACATCGTGAATCGGGAGTGTGTAGGACGGCGTTCGAGAGGCGAAGGCGGATGGGACGGGAATAGCGGGACTCATCATGAGAGACGGGGTAAGAAATGGGAAGGGAGGTGAAAACCGTCGCCGATTCCTCCGAGGATAGATGTATGCTTCGACGTGCTAGATTATGCTCATTCCGCAGAAGAGGAAGGGATGTGGGAATGGGGTGCGAATATTGAAAGAACAGGGGGAGGAGTGAAACGAAAAAAAAGAAGAAAAAAAGAAGGTGCGCACCGCTGTACTCCCCGTGCATATCATCCGTGGTTCGCGTAGGCCCAGAGGAGAGTGGGAAGATTACTTCGGTAAAGGGAGCATCAGTAACGAAATGGAGGGATATGGTAGGAGCAGTGGATGGGACGAAGTGGAGACGGATTATGTAGGAAGAAAGTAAGGGATTAGCTGCGCCAACAGCAAAGCGTGTCGTGCGGTGCAGCGGCCTCAGCGATCAAACTACCGCAGCGCAATAGATACAGACCACGAAGCTCACGGGACGTCCGTCGTGCTCGCAGTTATTAGAGTCGTAAAAGCGACGCGCGTACTATGTCTCGCGCGCGACAATCTGCGAGCACCTGCAGCGGGAGATTTTGCCGTGGGGGCGGATATTACTGTAACTGGCCTAGGGGGTAGACTGACTTGTTATGTGGATTGTTAGACTAATATTGCGGTCAAGAAAGCGGAGGACATAAATCCACGCAAGAATAGTTCTGGGACGGAGGCAGAAGCACCCAAGCATATACGCACGAGAACCTACAGTCATTAACCTAGAAGCGAAATGATTAGACAATATCGTGATTTACTCCGTGATTACGAGTTATATTCATCCAAACTTTTTTTCCAGTCGATGTAAATACTCTGTGGCTACCTGTCTACAGAAAACTTGGAGTGAATTGGTGAAGTATTGGTGGAGAACGGGCCCAATTTAGTGATACCATCAAATTCTGCCATAAACCACGAAGCGAAACATTACGATGGGCACGATGGAGTGTCTTTGAAGACCTGGGGTGGTCATATTCTGATTCTACGACCTTAAAAACCCCCACAGTATACCATGACTGTAAAGTTACTGTCCAGCAGCTGGGGACCCGGGCAGCTCGATAAGTTGTAAAACTGAGCCAAACACTAGCTCAAAATAGCGATTTTTTTCTTGAGCTCTTGAAGCGCTCCCTGGCAAATTCCTTTTGTGAATATGAGTTTTAGATATTATAGAATGCGCTCAAAAAGATTGGGCCCTGGGGGATGCTCAAATGATGCAAAACACGTGGTGTTTCGCTTCCCGGTTTATTTCGCTTCCCGGTTAAAGACTGTATCCAAAACGCGGCGGCCCGTCAGAAATCTTGATGGCGCAGATGAACAAGAAGTTGGTGCCTAGTGAGTCGCACCGCCCAATCGGAATAACGAGCAGACGAGCAGACGACACATTGAAGACACAGACGAGAGTCAGACGAGTTGGAAGAGACGGAAGAGAGACGAGACAGGTTGATTGCGCGTGTGTGGCTGCGGCGGCGTGGCAGATTTTGATTGATTGATCGTAAAATGGACGTGCCACCAGAACCAGATCATGATTCTGCGTTTCGCTCCGGCTCAGGCTGTTACATACTCGGGCTAGGGTCTTCCGCAGATCGCAGATAATGGTCTATGTGGCGGTTAGGACGCGGGTAACATCATACTTCCACTACCCAGGCATCAGCGTGAAGATCTTCGCCAAGGGATCTCAACTAGAATCCCCTCTTGAACTGGCGTCTCCGTGCCTCTCCTCTCCCTCCCCATTGCTGCTGGTTCTCGCCTTACCTTTCCATCGCCAACCCGAAACGTGCCGTGTCACCAACTGCGGCAATCCGTTCCATTACTATGACATCGGTTCTGATTCCGACATTCGGTGTTCCTGTCTTGCATCCCCTTCAAACCCTCTGGCTGCAGGCACTTTCAACATCTCAAAGACGCAGGCGCGATGTGATGCGGCTGCCACTAGGATTGGTGAATATTTCAAAAGCCCACGAGGCCACAGGTGTACTCCGAACCGCAGGATGAGTCTAAGCTTCCATTGCCAGGCACTAGTTTCACGGCGAGATTCGGAGCCGACTCCAATGGCAGTCCAAGCATTCTGTTTGTCACCCGCCAACGGCCCCTTGTCCCTGGAATGGATTTCGTTGTCCCCATTAATCCAGGGTCTTCTGGTGCTGTATAAAGCCCAGCTGCCGCGAACCGCAAGTCTCATCTTTTTCGACAACAACATGCCTACCCAGATACTTGCCACCTCTACCACGAGCCTTCAAGTCGACGGTCGTAGCAACGATAACGTCTCGAAAGTCTGGTTCAAATCCGAGCCTCTCACTCGAAGCGTCGTCTACCATCTTGCCCAACTCCAACTCTGGACCGACTCGCGTGACCAGGGGTTTGTAGATGATGCAAACGCTGGAAGCTGGAGTTGGTTTGAGGTTTGCATTCTCGCCGACGAGAAAGTGACCGAGCCGAAGAAGAAGGGCAACCGAATTTTTTCTTGGAAGAGCCACGGTAACAACATCGGCGTGGAGAAGGAGTCAAGATATTTTGGTGTGGTCTTCGACCGTCGTGGAGAGTTATTGGACGATTTGGAGGTCAGCATAATCGCCGCGAATGAAGCTTTATCTCAATCCTGACGACTTGTGCATAGCCCGGAAATGTAATTGCAGTTCGTATCTGCGTTAGATTTCCTGGATGGAGCAACTTTGCTGCTGCGGGTACGCTCACAGCAAAGGTGCTTGAAGAAGGTCAGACTTGTGCTTTTCTATGGGACATTGTCCGACCTCAACTGTTTCCTGTCAAACAGACTTGTTCTCGCCACACTCTTGGACCTTAACGACCAAGGAAACTCCTGATCTTCCTACAACCACGGAGAACGGCGTTTATACTTTGATTTCGACAACCGGCTGCAACGTTGTCTCCGAGACTAATGAATTGTCTTCTCAGATCTGGTTCAGCACACCTGTGAGTATCTCCATTATTTTGTCATCGTACATCTGTCCTTATACGCGTCTGTTCCAACCTTACTAGGCGCTCGACGAATTGGTTGTCTCCAAAATTGAAGAGGTGCAGCTCTTCACAGAGTCGCACGATCAAGGCTACGTCGAATTCCAAGAGGCAGGCAGTTGGAGCTGGTTCGATATCGTCATTCTCGAGTCGTCCGATGCCACCACCCCGAAGGTGATGAATGGGCGTACCCTCGTTTGGGCCAGTCATACGAATAAGATCGGCGATGAACACTATTCACATCGCAAGGGTAAAATCTTCACTCGTGAACATGAACTTCTCGGGTGCTTGGAGGTGAGTAACCACTCTTTCTCTTCGCCCTGTAGCTCATGGCGTATGCGTCTGGTTAATTTTAGCCTGGAAATGTCATCGCTGTTCACGCAGGTGCCCAATTCTTAGGCTGGGAAAATCACGTGAAAGAGGGACAGCTTCTTGTCCGTATCACCAACGGAGGTCTGTGCGACATGACCTCATGCCGCAACTTTCGTTAATTTGAGGCTCACCTTGATCCGTAGGCCCTCGTAAATGCTTGCAACAAGTCGACATCACGAAGCACGTTGAATTGGATATCAAGCTTCAGAACGAAATCAACGCGATCTATGAAGGTGAAAAACGCAATAACTCGCCACGATCCATATTCATCTGCCCGTTTTCGAACCTTCGGTACAGTGTTTGTGCGTACCGGTGAAGACCTCCTTGTTCGGTCGTGATTAAACAGCGTCAGCCCCGGGCTCAAAAACGCTCTGTGAGCTCCAAGGATCGGCGGGGGTCTGAGCACCTTCCATCTCGCGACGTCTCGGATCTCCGAGGGATACGTACATGCGTGGACTGCGCTCAACCTACCGCACCCGAGCTGCGTCACTCCCGGTACAGTATGCCTACGTGCTATGGCTGCGCATTTTTTTTTTCATCGTCTCCGCTTATTTTTCATTCATTCATTACTGACGGCAAAATCAAAGATGACTAGACATTCATATCTCGCGCACGGGCGAGTTGTCCGACTTCAATCTTCACAAGTTTATTTTTGCCAGCGACCACGCAATATCGGATCGCCGCCGCCGTCGGCTTCAGCCATTGCGCGTCGCATCGTTAGCCTTTGCCCCTTTCTCAACTAGCCACACAGATTTTTCAGGCACCTCCAAGCTGAATCGCTCGCAATTCTGAGCTCCGTTGGCAATGCTCATCGGATATAGCCGAACCCGAAAAATAAACAATCCACCAAATGTCCACTGTGGCTTTCCCTTTACGTTGGAGCGATAGCAACGCACAAATTTTCGTCAACCTCTCGGACCCGTCCACATCCTTGTCTTTGCCGCCCCACTTATCAAGCTCACCATACCTAGTTTCCCCTTTATTATCATCTTTTTATTCTTCTGCCGTACTTATATAATGGTCTCCTTAGATATCCCCCTCATAGTTTACGCTAGCTACCCACAGAGAAAAAAAAGGGCGTCAGTTTCAGTTCCCAAGTTGGTGGACATGTCAGTTCTGGTCATTTCTGAGCAGCGACGTCTCTGTAGCAACCTCCCTGACGGTAACTCGTAGAGACATGCACAGCAAGGGTCTCAGGGCCTTCACACAGTGTAAATGAGACTCAGTGTTTGAATAAAAACCCGAAATACAAGTATATTGTCTCCACATCTGAAAGATCAACAACGTCAGTCCTAAAGCTCCAAAATTGACTGTTAATCTAATAGTACTGGCATGAACGTGGCACAGAAAAACTAAGAGAAACTTTGAGTCGCGCTGTTTGTATGCTATAATCTTCTCAAGCGCTATCGGAAACAATGTCAGGTGGAAGGATCTCAGGCACGAGAGAAACCGAACATACAAAGTGCAAGAGTAAGACTCGATGTTATTGTCGAAGTTGGTTTGAGCCAAGTTCACGGTGGCGGATCCGGTAGTGGTGATGCTATCTCCACCGCAGTTGGCGAAACTAGAAAGACAAGTGAGTGGGCTGGAATCTGGGCCAGAATGCGTACTTGAACCAGGTGCATTTGAAGCCTGCATCGATTGTATAGAAGGAAATGTTGTTGATGAACTCGGGAGCGTTATTGAAACAACCAGTAGGCATGTTGGTATTCTGGAAGTCATGGCAACCAACTGCGCCAGGGCCGGTACAGAAGGTGCCGAATCGGAAACCACGGGCCTGGGGGAATGAGAAGACTTAAGATGGGCGCATTTACGCCGCTTACGGTGACTTCCCCAGAGCCCGTGGCGGAACCAGGGGCGGGGGATGCATGAACGAGGCCAGAGGCGGCGAGGAGAGCGGCAAGCTGAATGAGGTGGAACTGCATGTTGAAATAAACAAGGTTGTTGTAGGGGAGTTTCTCAAGTGGATGATGGGAGTAGACTGCGTTGCTTGTTCGATTTGGAGAAAGTCAGGGAGTAAATGCCCGCCTTTTATATGTTCTAGCTCCGATTACATTATAGTGATGCATTATGAAAGACTACGCTTTGAGTGATTGGGATAATCAGGCCCCGGTCCACTTATCACGCATGAATCTATGGACCGCGTCGGCCAAGCCGTTCGGAGCTTCTACTTGGAAGCCTACTTGGAGCACTCTTTTCCCCGCAGGCACAGAATTTGCACCCAGTGTGCGCGCGACGTTTGCCTCTGCCCGTACCTGTCGCATGCTATCAGCTAACCCCCTCATTCTCCCACAATTTCGACAGTACCCGACTCTTGACTTACATCTACTTTACTCGGACCATGTCCGGACGAGTCGGAGTCTATTCTATTAGAGACTACGCTCTGAGTGGTGGGAATAATCAGGCCCCAGTCCACTTATCATGCATGAATCTCTTGACCGCGTCAGCCAAGCCGTTCCCAGCTTTTCCTTGGAAGCCTATTTTGTACATTTACATTTTTTGCCCTCGAAGGCGTGTGAACCGGATTCAAAAAGCATTGATATAAATATTATTTCGCAGGTTTTCCTGGAGTGAGTTGGTCCACAAAAAATTCCGAGACTATAAAAAAGATGGGAAAGGATCCTAGGCTGTTGCCCACAATCCCGAGTCCAGACACCAATGTTCTCTGGGTACCAATGAAGTGCATCAATCAAATTTTGTGTGACACACTCGGGACTGCCTTCGCTCCGATCAAGAGCAAAGAATCTATAGCACGATTGTTTAAACACTTTGCGTCTAGACACAAATTGCTCTTTAAACACGTGTTTAATCTAAACACGTTTAACGCGAGCCGCGCGCGGGACCGTGTTTAAGCAGAACAGTTTAAACACTGTTTAAATGGACAAAAAACCCATTTGTTCACCGTGATTCAACCTTGTAACCTCATGTAAACAAGCGACGGGAAGCGGCAAGAGGACTCAGATCGGGCGATCGGGGAAACAGATCAACTCGCGTGACGAACTGATGGCTGCATCACGTGTATGTAAAATCCGCCGCAAAACATGCATTGCCAGTGAGCAGAGGCATATGGACACAGAACAAACACTATTCAATGTATTCCCATGTATACTATCACAAGAAAACAAGAAAATGAAGTCAACCAAATCTTGACTTGGTAACGCTTTTTGGCAAGATGGGGTTTTGGTGCGGGAAGGAGCAGCAATAGCAAAGAGAGTATCTCTGGATGTAATACAAGGTGTTTGGGGCATGACAGAAGGCTTCTCAATGTCGTGGCTCATAGTGACTCCAAGAGACATTGATGGCACTTCACGATTTGGGAGGGGGTGGGTCATCATGTGTCACCATCAGTGTCCTAGCTATATCGGTAACCGAAATTTGGAGCTTGTGTAAAGTAATGTTTGCACATGCTAGGTTATTCTTGAAAGAAATCCGGCTTTCGATTCGTTGCTGCGTCAATGGGCTTAGCCATCAGATTTTCCTATGCCCTATTTGGAAACTATTGTTGCATTCCCTCGAACGCACATTTTGTCCCACATATGAGGATGAGATTTTTCCACCTGGTATAGCATGTACAAACATTATTTCCACAAGATCCAAATTTCGGTCGCCGATATACCTAGGCTTGACGAATACTCTCAGCGGCGGTGATCATCGTTCTGGGATGTGTCGGACTCCAATGTCCCCATGAGCATTTTGCCAACTTCATCATCATCGGAGTCGTCTAGAATCAAAATCGGCGCTTTTTCCACAGGAACCGGAAGCTTCTCAAAATCCGCCTTAATTTCAGCCACACTCCTGGAAGTGGTCTGGCGAAAAATCAGCGTACAATGCCGTCAGTAAGTGTAAGCCACGAGCACATGCTTTGGATCGCCGAAGATATACCACATACGTCGTGTTTGGGTCGTATTCCTCGAGAAGGTATAATGGACCGAGCTATACAGCTTCCCCGTTACGCGCCAGATCGTTGTACAGATACGTGGTATCCCGGATCTTGATCTTCGTTATGAAATGACCGATTTCATCCTCCCGCATCGCACCAAGACCAGTGACTTTTGCAATTAGCTTATATACAACGTCAGGTTGAAGTTTTAACCGCAATGGGCAGTGGAATTCTGCGAGGTTGCTGTCCGTAACTGGATCTCGGCTGAGCCAGAGCGGGCAAATGCGTAAGATCAGCGGCCACTCCGTAGATATGGACTGAAGCTGCGCCTACATGTCACAAGATCCATGAGAACAGGGAATTGATGGAGAAAGATGAAGAGGATAGGTTTGCACGAATCAACCAGAGCTGTTTGCCGCCCTTACAATGCCCCACTACTCTACATATTTAATCTATTCTCTTCACTGCCGCATCTGTAGGTCTGAAACTGTGTGATCTTGCTTTTGATTTCGATTTTTTATTGTTTTGTTAATAATAATAATAAAACTTTCCTACGTAGGACCGATATGTTCAAAATCCCGAGTTGCAAAATTTTAGAAATCCAGGCGAGATAGAACGATTTAGATCTCAACCAAGAATGTTGGATTGACCGTCGGGGACCGCATATTTCTACATTTTAAATGTTCGGGAAGATGTAGACAAATTAATCATGACGGCCAACAACATGAGCAACATTGCAATGCAGACGAAGATCGCGTGCATCACGACGGAAGTAGTTTTTGACGTTGTTGACAGTTCCGCTGCTGAAAATTTATGCAGTGAGCTTGGAAATATCTAGCTGCCGCTATCAAACTGACCGAGATTGATTCCCAAGCGACGAGCCACCTCACGAAGTTCGCCGCAAGACAGGCCCTCGCAAGAGTGGTCGAGTGACGCGCCGTCAACATCAACGACGACGGGACCCTTCGACTTGGACAAAACAACATTGCGAAGCTCGACGTCGAGGTGTTCAATGCCTGCCTGATGAATGCGGATGAGGTGCGACAGGAGGGTGCGCCTGACCAAAAATAAGATCGCTGAACCGCGAGAGCCACGGAAGACAAACCGTCTTCAATGCGAAGCTGTGCAACGCTTTGCCTTCGTAGCTTGTGATCAGAACCAGGCTTGAACCATCGTATTTGCTATGATACAACCCGTACAGCGTAGGGATTGAATACCCCTGCAATGAATGTAAGGCGTTATATGCATGGAACTCGTGGAGGACCCGATGAGACGCAGGAAACCCATAGGAAGCCTTAGCAACCGCACCGTGACGCCGCTGGAATATCGTGAATATTAGCTTGATGAAGGTGATTCGAATGTCGCCTTCGTGTCGGCTTTCTTCAGCATATCCTTCCACCTTCAACGGAATAAAGGGCAGGAATCACGAGCGCGGAGACTGTTGTACGGGAGCCAACTTCACCGAGCGAACACCGTGGCCCAGGTGAATTTTGCCTTTGTAAGGTTTGAAGACGGAGGTGGGGAATGAGGGAACCTCGACGCGGCCTGCGAAAACAGAACTTGTAGAGCGCCAAGTCAACGGCTCGGATAACATGGAATGAGCGTAAAAAGGACGAGTCGTGCCATGTCCTCGGCTTGAGTAGGGGACTCGCGAATATTATGGACCTGGCTCATGTGCAACTGATAATCATCGCCAAGGTAAACCAAAGCGTAATGCGTTTCAGTGGTGAGTACAATGTGCTTGACTTCGTGAATCGCCAGTTCATCGATGGCCTGAAAGGCACCATAAGAATGACGGATACCCAACAGTGGCGCACGGACCTGGCAAAGCAAGGCTTTCCCCCGAGGACACTGGTCACCATTTTTTCGAAACGACCAAGACGACCCAGCCAAGCGATACATCTTTTGCAGTGTCTCCCCCCTCATAAGCACACGCGCCCGTTTGACCTCGTGCAGCGTATGTATTTTTTTGTGTCTGATGTCTGTGGTTGGCTCTTCTAAAGAATAGTGGATGATGTCAGTGCTTCCAAAAGAGCGTTGACTCTCAATGGCTGTGGAGCTGACTTTTGGAAACTTCGAGCCCCCAGAGCTCTTCGCGGAAAGGCAGTGGAGAACGGCCGGCAAGGCGCGAGCGGCGGTCCGGAAGATGATCCACTGTAAGTATGGGTAGAGTCTTGTTTCGTCCGTAATCGCTGACTCGATATGAGACGGTGTCCGATACCAGGTCCAGTCGATTTGATCCACCACGTCGTCTAGGATCGGGCCATACTTTGAGAGGGCGTCACGAACGAGGTTTAGATCGAGGACGACCGCATCCTCTAGTTGAAGTCTGAGCTGGCTCAGATCGAATCGATGGAGCGTCTTTGTTTGGTCCAAGGACTCGCCCTGGTGAGTACCGCTGATGGTATCAGTCGCGGTCTCACGGCCAGTATTGATCACCAACCTCGAAGTTGGCCCACTTTCTGCACCGAGGCGATTGGGCCTCCGACCTCCAGTCGTCCTCGCTCCCAGCGAAATTGGTTTCTGGTGTATGGCTTGATCTCACTATTTCCACATGGACAGGTTTTACGCGGCCAAATGCCTCAGGCCCTCAGCCTTTTAGTAGATCGAGACAAGGTCCAGATCTCTTATCTGACATTCGCATGCAGTCACATAGCCCCGGCCGCGAGACACCTGGAGCGGTGTTTTTATACGCGGCCAAATGCCTCAGGCCCTCAGCCTTTTAGTAGATCGAGACAAGGTCCAGATCTCTTATCTGACATTCGCATGCAGTCACATAGCCCCGGCCGCGAGACACCTGGAGCGGTGTTTTTAAAACTTCAACTCGATTCTTACCGTCGTTGCCCGTCCAGTGCTGGACTCAGAATTTTCTTGTCCCTTGGATGTCGGTATGTATTCATTTACCAATTAATTTCGCGATCTTCTCTACGGTGCCATTATCTGATATGTCTTATATCAATTTCCAATTGGTTCGAATAGCCGATTCTTGCGGTTTTTCTCCGGTATCTTCTCCCATTTAATTGAACTTCATCCTGCAGCGAGGATTCCTGTTCCTGTGGTCCGAAGCAGCCACTAATATTAATTATCAACCGTGGCGGTGAGGAGTAATGTCTTGAAGTTGTCTTGAAGCTAATCTCTGGACGGGGCGGTATTCGCTCCCAGGTCTGTCCCCCTTCCAAATCTCGTACACAGGTACATGCACAACCCTATTGATTTCTCCCTCATCCAATTGAATTTTTTTTTTTTTCAAAAATGCGTGACGATCTGATGCTGTTTGGAGCTTCCCAAGTCATCACCGTTTATGTCTATAAATGGGCTGGATCGGCGGTATTCCATTTATTCTCAACATTTACCCCGGCCTGTGTATCAACATCGTCCATAATCTTTCAGTTGGAGATTCCGCGTACGTTCCACGGCATCCTTATAATTTGAGAACTCGTAAAGGAGTGCGTTACCCCGCGATGAATCTACCTCGCTGTAAGTACAAGCGCGAGTAGTCTGGTACGAATTTCGGGCCTATCTACCTCACGACATTACTTCTTCAGAGCTGGGTCTACATGAAGTCACCGGTTGATTGCTCATCGGCCCCGGCAAAACGTTAACTTTAAAGCCAGGTTCTGAAAGGCATTAGTCGCACATTAGACCAGCAAACTTGACGACGGGGCGTTTGTTTTGATTCGCTTTACAATATTTACCATCCCGTTATATTGTCTTTGCGGAGTGGAACTGGGATAAAAAAAGCACATGAAATAAATTGTATTTTATCCCGCCCACCAGAACCGCCACGACAGCTGAAGGCGCATGTTATGTACGGATTGAACACCAACAATATTCTGGCCTGTATAGAGCGCCAGCCAGTATGTATGTACTCATTTTCTAACAGTAATCAATGAAGCACCCACCCGCAGAACCGTACAGACAATTGTCCGCGCCGACGTACACGTCCGCGTACCCGGCAGGCCAGGCCACGTGGAACGCACACCTGGGGACGATCCGCTCCGCGTCACTTCAAGTTGTGCCATCGAAGCGCGCGGAGATGACGGCGTTGCCGGAATGTGGTCCGCCGCGCAGATGGGAGTCACGTCCACGATGATGCAGCCCTTATTGGCGTGTTGTTGGAGGCATCCGTTCAGCGAGCTCAGATACCCATGGAAAACACGAGGACGTACGACGTTGTCGGCCCGTATGCGGACTACCTTTGGCTTTTTTATTCAGTCCGTGGATGGGTAGCGAATGCCGAGAAACATTCAAGCGCAGAACTTGAGGGACGAGAACATCATAGATGAGTCCTAACAAGCCGCCAGTCTTCGTTCAGAAGGCGAGTAGACGGACGGGACAAGCGAATCATCCCCTAGAAATCCTCGGACATATAATACAAATGGCGTAAGGCTCGAGCAAAGGAGAAGACCCAAGTACGCTTTTCTAAACAACCAGAGGTAAATTTGCAAAGAGTATAAGCGTGTGGAATAATTCAGCAGTCGAAGAGACCGGTGACGTGTGGGCTCGTGTGGGCGGATCGGAACCGTCAATTCGCAAGGATTCTGGGCCCTGGCCCAGGGGAACCAAAATAAAGTGGGAAGGAGCATATCGTGAGACTGGTGTAAAGCAAAACCATGGTGTCTCGATGCATTCACTTCAACCACACAAAGTCCGCGCTGGTGGTATGAAGTCAAGACACAAGAGCGCGTCGGCATTTTTCGGCCGCGCCGAAGCGCTTGCCAAGCAGCGCCACACACCTCCACCTGCCCAAATTCGGCCGAGTCAAGGCAGGCAAAAAAGATTCGCAAAACACAGAAGAAGGGATATATAGATAATTTCAGGGGTATCATGAATATGTAGTAGTAACGTGCATGCGAAGCCTAGATGTATACAGGTCTAGTCACGTCACAAAGATGAAAAAAGTAGAGTGAGTGGGTCAAAAAAACAAAAGCCAAGACGCGTCGATAGAAAGAAAGAAAAGAAAGGTAGGAAGAAAAAAGATGTATCAGTCGTCAGTGGTGAGCACCCCGCACACGCCCCCGTTCTGCGTGCGTCCCCCGTTGCGTGCGCGCGCAGTATGCATGCCCTGCCTGCCCCTATCGCTGCGGCCCTGTGCCGTCGGGCGCGGCGACACCGTCACGTTCCGCTGGCGCTCCCACTCCCACTCCTCCGCGTGCTGCTGCTGCCCGCCGCCCGAGGCCCCATCTTCCGCCGACACCGGAAACGGATAGTGCACGCTCGGCACGAGTACCGCCGCCGCCTTCTTCGTCTTGCGCTTCTTCTCCTTCTTCTCCTTCCCTCCTTCCCCTTCACGCTCGCGCTCTTGCTCTTCTTGGCCAGCGCAGGCGCAGCAACCGGCAGCGGCGGCACCAGTCGTCCTTGGTGTCGCCGCCATGTCTTTCTCCCGCCCCGTATCGAACCCACCGTGCCCTTCTCCCCCGCGCCGTCCTGCGCCTTCGGCCTCCCGCTCAGGTCGAACCACGTCGTAGTCGGCAGCGGCGTAATCGGCGCGACGGGGTCCTCCTCCGTGTCCGCCTCCTCGCTGCGCGTGCGCGCGCTGCTCGTCGTCGAGTTGGCGTTGGAGTTGTGGTAGTGCGTCGACGGGTTCGTGTGGGACACGCTGGACGAGACGCCGTGCGACGCGCTCAACGACCCCTCGTCGAAGAACCACATGCTCCCCTCCCCGTCGTCCGCGCCCGTGTCCACGGCCTCCTCCTTCGGGTCCGACACGCTCTCCAGCCCCATATCGTCGTCGTCATACACCCCGGCCACGTCGGCGGCGCGTCCTGGATCGCAAAGATCGTGCGTGGCAGCTGCGCACCCCAATCAGCCCACTGAAAGAAAAGAGACGAAGCCCAGAAACGCACCAACGCAATCCGCCGCTGTAAGTCCACCCACTCCCCCTTGTCGCGGCACGAGCAGCATGCTCCGGTCGAACTCGCTCAGCGGCATGCTGCGCACCGTCTCGCAGTGGAACGTGCGTTGCCGGCATGTACACACGCGGCCAGAACGCTGCCTCCGTGCGCGCCATCCCGCTCACATCCTCCGCCGCCGCGTCCTCCGCGTGCTGCGCGTTCAGCACCAGCTCGTCCTCCGTCATAGGCGGGCTAGCCGCGCGCGCCGGGACCACCGGCAGCGAATGCCGCAGGCGGGGAAGGCGTCGACGAGCGTTCTGCGGGAAGGTGTTAGCGCGGGGTATGGAGGAAGAGCAGAAGAGAAGAAGGCGAAGGGTAGGAGATGAAAGACAAATAAATAACGACCGAAAGGTGAAAGCGCCTGTGAAGACGTGAAGCAAGGAGATGGACATGATGACGGTGGTGGTGAACGATAAGGGTAGGGTGGGAAGGAGGAAGGAAGGATGCGAGGGTGATGACGAAGTGAAGGAAGAAGGCATAAAAAACCCACCTAACAGCCCCCGCCGCCGCGCTGGGCCTTAACCACATGCCGACGTCCTTGCCCTGCGCCTTGCTCGCGAGCGCCATGCGGTACACACCGAACGGCGCCGCAGGGCTGTCGAGGAGCCACGAGAGCAGCCGCGCGTGCACGGCGTACGCGCGCGGGGTGGGCGCGGGTAAGGCGGGTAAGGAGGGATCTGCGGGGAGGAGGTCAGCCTGCGGGAGCGGGGAGGGAGATTGAAACGAGATGAGGAAAATTAGAGAGAACTGGCGGGCGCGCCATGGGACGGAGGGAACACGAGAGTGACGGCGACAAACGTCGCTGCACGCAGTCCCCACACACGCAGAAAGAATACGCGGCTCGCCCGCAGCGGGAGGCCATACGTAGACGTCGCATGGTACAAGCGATGTCGAGCATCCGAAGCAGAATGGGAATCACCATGGCCGCGGGCGAGACGACGGTGGGGATGATCCACGGGCTCGAAGACCCGGCAGCGCGAGAGCGCCTCGCCAGGCGCAGGCGAAGCTGCGGGCATAGGAGCGTCGGCGCGAGGACGAATGCCCCTGCTGGCGATGGGTGTACCGGCTGGATGAGACACCGTCGAGATGGACGGGACTCCCAGCAGCAGCGGAGCCGGATGGACTACGCGCGGGGACTATGGGTGTGTGTGTCTGTGAATAGAGTGGAAATGTTAGCGGTGACGAGGGGTACGGAAAAAGAAAGGCGGGCGACGTACGCTTTTGTCAGTAGCACGGCAGCTCCAGATCCACGGCGTCGCGCCTAGTGATGCCCGTGGCCCGGCCTCAGGCCGTGAAGCCCGCCAGGCCGGGCCCGCTCAGGCCCGAGCCAGGCCGGGCCCGATGCACGGCTTCTGACGGCCCAGGGCTCGGGCTTGAGATTTTTGAGGCCCGAGCCAGGCCGGCGAGCCGCGGCCTCGAACCGTGAGAAATTGTTAATGCAATCTCGCGCGTAACCTCTCGTAACATTGCGGAGCTGCCGTAGTTGTTCCAATCACCGCATGTATAGCTCGGAAACTCGGCGGGTCGTTGTAGATTTTGCATCGTCACATCCACAGTGACTATCAAAATCTTTTCTTCTTGACAACTTTGACACTTGCTTCCCAATGGCGAGGCGCGCCTGCCCAGAGAACCTCCTACCCCTCCTCTTTTTAGCACTCAACGCGACCCAAAGGCGAACCTATACCGACAACAACAACTAATGTTTTCAATGAAATGCGAGTATGTTTTATTTCCTTGTTATATGATGCTGTTTTAAATCTAATTCACGTCTAATTGTCGCCGATCTGGAGGCCGATGATTTGGAGACGGCGAATGTGGATAGGGCTGAGCGAAAACGAGGTTGGGATCAAGTTGGGATTGGTTTATTGGCGACGATGAGGGTAGCAGGTAACTAGTTAGAAAAAAAAAATTCGTGTACGAATTTGGTAAGCAGGCCGCGGCCTGGGCCCAGGCCGAGCCGGGCCAGGCCCTCCTTGCCGGCTCGGGCTCGGGCCTCAGATTCTTGAAGCCCAAGCCCTGCCAGGCCGGGCCCAAGCCGCGGCTTTCAGGCCGGGCCGGGCCGTGGGCATCACTAGTCGCGCCGCAGGTGGAAATGTCCCAGAGGTAGTACCTCCCGATGAGCCTGAAAGTCATATCATTATACAGACGACGTCTTGTAAAGAGCGAATAATACAATCGAGGCAGACAACAAAAGAATACGAACCTGATAAGTTCGGGCTGGATCCGGGCCACGAGCGGTGGGTGGCCTTTCCCTTGTACACCAATGGCAGTGGCGGGTGGTCCCTTCGTTTCGAGGAGGCCGAACTTTTAGTGCAGTCCAAGGGGCACCCACAAAAAAAATCAGCTACACAGGGTTAGGAAACTGAGTTAAGGGGTGCCGGACACATACTATACTATTAAGCGAAATTCCCACGCGTCATCGCCATCAATTCTGGCCGAAAGAGGCAATTTTCGGCAAATGTCGGCGCGCTTATTATTTCTACAATCTGGGAGCGTAAAATAAGGGAACTGGTATGTTAATTTCTACTGCTGCGCACCTTTTTGCCCACCCTGGCTCTGCCATTCACACGGCAGACATCATCGCAGTACCACGCACCGGTTGGTTTCTTCCTCAATCCATGGCAACACAAATGGAACTGGACAATATATAAGGTGGTTAAGCATTAGAAATTTACCAAACAGCAGACATGGACTGACGTGGGTGAAAAAGGCGACAATCACGATTCCGTGATAGATGGTTGCTTGTTTGTACCTACGTGGATGCGCGCCGAAGAGCTCGGAGAAAGAGGAATTTACGCTCCAGGTAAAAAAAAAAATTGAAAAAAATCAAACCTCTTTTAAACGCATTTTTGAAGCATTCTGAGTCGAAGTCCGAAAACTGGATTAGGGGGTCCCAGACCCATACTATACTTTAAGCGAGTGTTTCGGCATCTTCCGGCGGGTGCCCCTTGGTGCAGTCCATCCTGTCCTCCAAGTCGTGGGAGGACGAAATATGGTGCGCTTGGCAGCTACTGATCTCTAACTCCGCTGACCCCTCCCTGCAGGCGTTTTCGGTCTCTTCTCAGATATGGGGAGACGTATACGAGTTGATTTGTGACAAGAAGGAATTCAGGTTTGTGCCGTTCCGCCCGTCGGTCTTTCTTCTTTTCTTTCTTATCTGATTTTACCACAGGTTCTCTTATTTCTCGTCCATGGGGAAGCTCGTCGCCAGATGGCCCACGGAAGCCCACGAGAGCTTCACATGAGCCACTTACCGAAGCCTCTTCCAACTTGCAACATGTTCGCTGCGAGCTGAATACGCCTGTCAAGTTCCTCGATGGCCCTTACCGGGGGGATTCGTTGACAGCGGACTTATCTTTTGGAACAATGACCCCTACAGGCCCGAAATATTCTATCATGGTTGAGAGCGCCTTTTCTCAGAGCTTTGATGACGCCGAGGTCGTAGCAAAAACGCATCTGACACGTATTGACGTCGCTGTCGTCGTTCTCCTCAAGTTTCACTGCCCGCAGTTTCGCAACCCGAAAGCGGCGTCCTCCGCTTCTCCCGTGGAACTTAGCCAATTCAGAACTGACGCCACAACTCGTCCTTTAGGACCAATCAAATATGGGGGGTACAAGATCACTGAAAGTATTCGCGAAGAAAATGAATGTACGCGGTCAGGTCTGTATTCTTTCTCAATTGATTCGTCCCTCAGGAGAAATCACGGATCATTTCCTGCGAGCTGGTAATTTTCTCAGGCTATATACATCTTCGTGGTGCTGACTTGGCAATGGCCGCCCCATTCCAGAATGTCACGCCTGTCCTCGATGACCTTGAGGACAACCAAAACGAGGGTAGTCGAACTTCTCCGTGACCTTACGCGCAGAGTACTCGGAGAGGAAGTCTTTGAGTCCATCTTCCCAACCGACGCTTCGTTCATCATCAACTGGAAGCAATTCTATGCAGACCTTCAGGAGCGTTTGATCACCGACGGATATGGCCGCTACTTTTCGTGGGCGGACACCTATTCTGCCCCGTCTCCCCGCTCTACCGACCTGGATATATAGCCTGTCCACAGTGCTAAAAGGGTCAGAGAGGTTGTTCACGGCGAGGTCGCGGACGCGGGTTCCCCTTCGAAGAAGCGAAAGGGTGTACGTCATGTTCACAATCATTGTTTTTAATTCGTCCTTTGCTGGCGAGGCACAGGAATCTGGTTTGTCGGTCCTAAATGCTGGCCAAGATGCGGAGTAGTTCTCATGTTTACGAATAAATCCCAACGTCGCTACCTGTCGGCTGTTTATATTTTATCTCCTCAAATTTGTTGTCTGCTCAGTGCCTGCCTTCAAATGACCAATCGCCAGCTTAAATACCTCGCGCATTCTCCTTTTTCTTCTATCTCAGTTTCTTCGACTTCTCCGACGCATAGCCCTACGCCAAAGTCCTCTGCGGCACAAATTAAACCGATTTTTTTGAGGCGCGGGGAAACTTACATATTTATTTATTCACACTGCCACATTGTATGAATCACCATCGTCTTCCCGTCTCGAGGACACAACGAGCCACGTTCGTTTGCCTCTTATTTTTGATGCGGTGATCAGCATGGCAAATTCCGACTTTTCTCGCCCGAACTAAAACAATCCGATTTTGTTCTTTCGCTTTCCTAAAAAGAGCTGAAAGCTATCTGCATGCCCCCGAGGTCATTCTGAATTGACGCGCCCGGGATTCTAGTTTTTTTTTTTTGGCGTGAGATTCAGGCACTCTTGCGAGGTAGCTTCGATCATGGTCCAGGCCGCCTAAAAGAAATTGGGAGGAAGTACAGGCACAGACAGTACAGGCACAGATCGACGACCTGGGAGTCACCCAACTGTTAGTCGAGAAAATAACGGAAAGTGTAACCCAAACACACTTGAGCGTGGAGTCATTGTCCATCTAATGACAAAACTTTATATTCAGGGAGTATAGCTCCAATGGCCAACTACCCCGGGTGGCCAACTACCTAGTCAAGACTAGTAATAAGTTGATCCCCGCAGCTGAGCCTCGGGTAGAATTTATATTATGAAGCAGAAAATATGATGAACAGAAGTACTATTGCGGCCTGTGGTGTCGTTGCTAGAGCACCAAACCGTTCAAATGAACAAGACATGCCTAGTAGGTTGCCGTCGGAGCCTGATAGTCATGTTCCATAGCTTTTGAGCAGAGCCACCCACAGCCACAGAACGTGAATATCAGGCTCTGACGGCAACTACTAGGGTCGGCAGGGCCAATCTACGTCGTATCACAGTTCCTCAAGTCGTTATTAACCTTCGGATTACAATATATCTCAATGTGATATTATTTACCGCTCCCTCAATGTGTTCAATGTGCTTTTTCTGCATGCCAAGTTCGAAGCCCCATCAAGATTCCAATGGTCAAACTCTGTGGTGTTGCCCGTATCATTTAAACTCTTTTCTCAGGCCACGAGACTGGTTTTATCATTGGCTGAGGACCTTCTTCGGAAGTTGAACTCGCTGACTTGTGGTCTTGCATGCACTCTGCAAAGGAAAGACATACGACAGCTTTCTGCTGACTGGTGGATCCCGGGGAATTTTGCCTGGGAGGAGGGACCCCCCCTCCCGTACACTTGTGCCTTTGGCTTGTGGTCAGGTCCCATGAGGTTATAACCGGAGGTCCTGCTGAATGGCCGGCCAGTCACAGTTTGGCCAGCGTCTTGTGTGATCGACCTCTTGGAATGGTGTTGTGCTCAGTTGACATCTGGCAGATTTCTAGAGGGATAAACACCCTAATAGTGCTACTTGTTTGTCTTCTGTAAACTCGTTGTTCATGTTGTGGACCACGTGAGTATAATATATCCCCCCCCCCCCCCAAAAAAAAAAGTGTAGGTTAATGCATTTTTAACAGCTGAATAGCATGGAATAAATACTCTGTCAACAAGTCAAATACCAGAGCCATGACCTCAGTAAAGTGGATGCTCCAAACATTCTTTCTCGAGTCACCGTCTTAGCTGCGGGCTTTTGGACAAAACCGCAAAAGAATCTAAAAATGACCCACAGAGAATAGAGAGTAAGCATGTTTTGTCGTTTAGTTCGATGCCGGTCGGATCATTGACAGCGGCACTAAAGCCGGAATGTTGCCGTCGCTGTTTTGGCAAAGGAAATTATGTGCTGACACAAAAAGGATGAGCAAATCGTGATTTCTCTATAGTTCTCAAATTTACGGCGCCCTAAGACCCTTACCTAACGGTAGAGGGAATAAAGCGGGTAGGGCCGACAAGCGGCACAGCCCACTACCTCTTGAGTTTTGTACCATGATAACTCCTCAAGGCAGGTAGGGCCGATGAGCGGCACAGCCCGCTACTGGATGCAGAGAATTAAAATTGACAACAGAGTGTGTGTCGTTAGTATAACAGTAGCGCACTTCGTGGCAGAGCCCATTAATTTTTGTCTGAAACCATAATTGCACTTTTTCGTTTACCATACATAGTTGTATGGAACAGTCTTCGTATAATAGTTGCAAATTTGCCACTTGTACTGGTATTTAATGTGTGATCACTTAGAAATTCAACCTTGATGGTTATGACCTCCTGTTCTTCTTCTTTGGGGGAGCAGGATCAGAGTCATCCGCCATGTCAAAGCTCCCAAGGGTTTCCACCACCAAAGATGGGCCTGCATGCTGGCTGGCTGGGATCTGAGTTCCCGGTGTTCTTGGGAAAAGTTGTCAGTTTTAAATTATTCTGATGCCTAATTTCCCACCTATTAAATAAATGCTCCTTGTTGATCCGGTGTATACGGGACGGATCCGAGAGGCGAAAACCCAGTCGTGCGAAGGGCATGTGGATGATGTGTCACTACGTGACCATCTCCCTCATCATAGACCCATATTTGTTTTGTTGCCAATTGACAGGTCTGAAGTAGTGTGGGTCAATAAACAGCTAGGATGCTGGAAAAGAAAGTGTTACTTTTCGAAGGTGAGAACCTTCAGGAAACCCAAATGTAGAAATCTGGACTGCAGGCATGATCAAAACGCCAGGCCGCAAAGCATTGTACAGCTTTCAAGGAGGGATAAGAACTTTATTGTGGTCAGAAATGTCGAGTTGCAGTGCAATGACAAACTCAAGCCAGAAGTATGGAGAGCCATTGAAGTCGTAGTAGACACGAGGATCGTAATAAGCACCCAATCTAACCTCGTTCTATACACAATCAGGTGAGTCAAAAGACAAATATTGAAAAAGCCAGCAATCATACCGTCTGGAAGCTTAAAGTCGGCACAGTCCGCAGATATCCATTGAGACTCAGGCACCTAGGGTTCGTCGCGTTTTCTCCTCACTCGTTGTGTTTGGGGCTTTGGTCTTGGTATCAGACAGCTTCAATAGCTGGGCCCCCAGCCGGTGCCGGAACCTAAAGGTGGAGTAAGCAATGTGTAACAACTGTACAGTGTTCTCACTACCTGTAAATCTTGCCAGTAACGATAGCGATCAAATCTCATAACCTACTTTACCGGTCTTTCTATCAATGAAGCACTCGATGTTCTCCAGCTCACAATCGAAAGCGATTTGATCATCGAATATGTTGGTCAGAGCCGCTGGCACATCTGTCGGAGCCTTCAGAACAATGACGTGCCGAGGCGTGTTGGTGTCGGTGACCAGTTTAAACTGAAATAAATGAGAATGTTGTTCCATTATAAATAAATAAATAAAACGGCGGTGTCAACAGAACCTTCATAATGATTCCCATTGGCCTCGATCAATGTACCTTTACTAGCATCATCGACCTCTCCTGTAATTGGGCTGAATCAATTTACTTGGATATCAGATTCCAATTAGGGGAGTTCAGAGTAGACGTCAGCCGCCGGTGCAGAAGTTCTCAGCGGCAGAGTGTGCAGGGAAGGCGAGGACTACACGTCGAGGACGTGTGCCGGCTCAGCGGATGCTTGCATTGATAGTGGTCGCCGTCGGAGGTAGCACTTCGGAGAGTTCCGAATTCGCATAGCCACATGCGGTGATCAACGTTTCGACGTGATTTTTTCATATGCACAATTATGGTCAGTCTCCGCGGCCATCAACGACCTGTCTTAAGTTTTGGCTGGGCTGACGTGAATTCGGATGACGAAAATGTGATCGCCTGCAGAAATCGAGTTGATCGTGCACTACATAAGAACCCATACCTAAAGGTAGTGGGAATCTATATTAGTCTTGGCAGCGCATTAACCGTTCTTTAAGCAAATGCTCGGCGATTCTTTGCATCTCTTTGGCTTTATCTCCATTGAGATTATCCCCTTCTCTCTCACTCCCGCTTCCTACTCATTCCCCAACGTCGAGTGACCCATGCGCAATCTCAGCAAGCTCCCGTCGCACCGCCTTCATATGCATCGAGGCTCAGATTCATTCCCATATCAATTAAATTATTCTCACTCAACCCCCCAATCTCGACGCCAAGCTGTGCAACAAATCCCAGATCGGGAAAGTGGGGGAAAAGAGCCCAGTTGCGTGAGTCTACAGCTCTGAGCATTTTGGAGCAACACGTTCGCCGCAGTCACCTATACTGCGGCCACGTATGATGTTTGAACATATAAAAGAACTGCATTCTAACCTTTTTCTGCGCCCCTCCTTTATTTACTCATTCTTGCCTACCGTCTGCCTAGTCTGCTTTCTCACATACGCCAATTACCTGTTTTTGCATGCAAGACCAGCGGTTTCGCACCACCCAAGTATTCAACTGTAAAACCTATCCGTCAAGCAACAAGCCTTCAGCGGTGACCTTCCTCCCCAAACCAATTGATAATCTTTAAATCCATCTTGGAATCACTGGCTATTGGGATCTGTGTGCTGTAAACAATCTGTGCTGATCTCGCAAAAACTTTTCTCGGATGCACACCATGAAATGTTCGTTCCTCTCATATCTTTGTTCCGCCAGCTCCTCCTACTTATTTTATGCCCCAAATTGGGATTAGAACCACATTAAGAATAATGCAACTCCTTCTTTTATTCGATCTTCCTATTCTAATATGATGTTAACTTAGAATGCTACAATATATTCATTTATTGCCCACTGTTTCCCGGAGCGAAGCGGAGGCACGTCTTGTAGCCTTCAGTCGTCGGTGAGCGGCTTCTAACCGGCTAGCCACGGATGGCGGGGCGATGCTAAGCGGTCACCAGTTTCCACGGCACTCAAAGTCAACCTCTCTATGGGGAAGTATATCGAAGCGATGTGAGAATCGCATTTCTGGGCTATTTGTGAGCGGATTCCATCCATAATATGCTTGCAGAACCCATTGGTGAATTAACCCACAGCACAATGACTGTCTAGCCAAATTGCGTGGAGGCCCACCGATCCACCTAAACTCCTACAGTCTAGGCAGTCGTCGCAGAAATCAACGGGCCTCGCCGCTCGCGCATGAACGGTTGTTGCGACAACAAGAAGGAAAGAGATGGTGGAGATGATCATGATTCCTATGAGATGAGAGGGTCGGGATGTCCAACACGCAGAACACATCGAGGCAAACGGGTTTATCTGCGATGTCCTTCGTTGAAGATTACAGAGGAATACACAGGCACCTCGAGATCGCATCTAAATCCAGGACATATAGAAGCAATTGTAAGTGAGTTTAGGACAGGAGGAGCCAAACATATCATTGATTCGGTACCTTCTGTCTATGAGCAAGGAGTGTTCGCTATTCCGCGTTTAGTGCGCTCGCTGCACTCAGGCAGCTCTGCTTATGGACACTGAGACACAAAGACCTTGTTATCAGAATGCCACCCAAAACCATTGAAGGTGCACAAGTTTAATTCAAAACAGTCAGGGTCGGATCCAGGACAGATAGAAGCATTTGGATGGGCAACCCCGCCATTCCGAGGGTGATGGAACATCGGTCGTGAGACCGCTTGAAACGGGGCCGGGTGTGCGGGGAAGCCCTCCGCAACGTGATACCATTTCCAGTGAAATGAGACCCTTAGAACGACCGATCTTCCGTGATTGGCGACAAGCTGACAAGGTCAAACAAGGTTGTGAAATCCAGACATAGGTTTGTGAGTCTGTGGCCTTGGCGGCCTTTTCCGGCCTTCTTCGGGCTTGTAAAAGGTCACAAGCTAACTGTCAAAAGTCTGAGGGGGTGCTGGGCTGATGTATCAGATTGGCCTCTAAGTTAACGGTTTCTATATATCATGGGTCGACCGCTAATTAGTGGTCGTTGATACATCATATCGCTATACTAAAGTGATACCTCGGCACAAGGCTACAAGCCACCAGGTGCTTCATCATACTCTGATAGCATTCAAAAGTCCCCGATGATGCTGGGCTTCCACAGGAATGCCTATTCAATTGAAGTGACCCTGATCGATGAAGGTCATGATATCAGGAACGCAGAAGCAAGTTGATAGCCATATGAGGGTTATTCACCCGTGCCGGCCCATGCTGGAATCCTGTACTATTTCAACCGAGTGTTCAGTCACAGGTCACAAGCCGACCTGAACTGAACACTTGACAATTTTGTCACAGGTCCCAGGCCTCCGAAATCGATGTTTTCAGCCAATCAGAGGTCGGCAAATGCCGAAAAACCTCCCAAAATGGGAATTTCCCACGAAATGAACACTTCAAAAGTGAACGCTTGGTGTCACAGGTTAATATAGCTGAACGCTTGGTTGAAATAGTACAGTCACTCACTTACAGCATTGTGGTTGCGCTACTTTGTTCTCTGTCATCTATATATAGAGCCAGCGCTGACGCGAGTGATTTCGGCCTCCTCGACTGGGTACTTCGAGGCGCATGCTAGCCAGCGAAGATAGAGTATTTCAAGGACTTTGTCCCTCATCTCATACGCTTGCTCCTGGACTGCAGTGACACAGTTCTTGTATAGCTCCGTCCGTGGCACACCACCATGGCTCTATAAGGTCAAGGTCCCAGGGTCCAGAGATTATCTCTCATTGAATTCTGACACGCTCAAAGTCCTAGGTTCCTGCTTTGGACAGCGTCTTGATATTTTTTTAATGAAATTTGATTCGGGCGACGTCTCAATACCAAAGTGCCTTCTGGCACCTTCGATAGGGGTCAGATTTGCTGTTGCAAAGTCGCAATCGCGCGACACATGCCAATCTATGAAGCGTACCTGGAATACAATTTTCGTCACAGTAGGTTAGAAATTTTCGGAGATAACGAAGCCGGGACCGCGATAGGAATGGAGCTAGGAATGGACAATATGTTATGTTCGGTCAGTGATCCTACCCCTTGACGGATTAAGAGTAAAGTATCCCATTCAGTGGACAAGGTACCCGTGCCCTGATGGAAATGCTTATAAAGGTGCGATTCACATCTACCAGCTGCATTCTCGTCTCTCTGGATCGTCACAATGCGACTTCTCTCCAGTCTCGCATACTTTGTATCCCTCGCAGCCATCTTTTTTTCAATTTGACCATGGCAAGGATTTCTTCCGGCTACTATGCACAGCTACTAATGTAATTTTTCAGGCGTAACTGCGCAGACTGCGACAAGCATTGGATTGTTTCAGAATCAACAGCGCCAATGCGTCGGATTCGGTGGTGGCATTCAAATTTATGCACAGAGCGTCAATGTGAGTTCAATTCTTGATTGAGTTCCTACGCATTCATAACAAGATCTGGAGCTGTATCAAGTACACTGACCAGAATTTCATCGCCGGGATCGGGCTCACGTCCCAGCTTGGTCCACTCTCGCTTACTGGAACTTTCAGCGGGCCCGTGAAAACATTCCAAAATGGTTGGGGTGTTATCTGTTACGGCGCCTTTCAGTCTTCTCCGTGCGTTGAAACATTAGCTTGGTGATAGTTTTGCTGAGCCTTGGCACAGGCTTTGCCTGATTGGGTGGATTATTCCCTCTGCTGGTCGTTCCACAATCAATGTATATGAGATTGCGTGAGTCTGTCTAGCGTGTTCGGCCGGGACTACCTGGGTACTAAATTTCATCAGATCGGTTAATCTCACAAATAACACCAGAATCCTCGCAGTTTCTAAGACTGTGAAGCTCACTACATTTTCCGTCTTTCCGTCCCTCAATGGCATAGCCTTCACAGGCGTGTTATGCCCGGGGTGCTTCACCTGGGATGCAAACAATACGTTTGATCTGAACGCACAGCTGGCATGGTTCAATATCGGGATCTCCCCGAGCAACCCCGTGGACAACCCCAATGACCAGAACAGTAACATCACTTTCACGTTCAGCCAAGTGGACCATCTCTTCGCAGCCAATGTCGCGACCTTGAAGACTGCGGCATCCACTGCGAGCTGTCCCTTCACTACAGTAGGATGAACTTCAACCACTTGGGCGATGTTTGGGGATAGATTTGGTTTCCTGTGTTGTACGACTGAATATCCTGTACTTTTACCTTGAATTCGACAGTGGGGGTGACGCGTGACCCCTTTTACCAATTCGACAATTCGATAACTCGGAAAAAATTACGTGACGGCCGAAAAAGATTCGACAAATTCGACAGAAATCTGGCCAGAATTGAACTTTTTTGTATTCGACAAACGCCTGGGTGACGAGTGACAGAGCACCAAGATTCATCATATGTACCCGCGTGACGCGTGACTGTCGATACCTCGTATATTAAGCAGATGCCTCGTATCAGAGTGCACCTGTTTGTACTGCCGAAATTTCCCCATTCACTATCTCAGCTGACCCCCTGTAGTCCGCAATTAGCTTAGACGCCTAGGCGCTTAGGCAATTTTCAAGTGCCCGATCAGGCCCTCAAGCTCCACTCAAAAGGGAGGGTATCCATTGTGTCGCTTCTTCTATTCCACCCCCATCATCTCTGCCTTCCCTCTGCCCGGGTCGCCGCTTCCGTTCCTCTTTTCCATCGTACACTGCAAGAATGAGCAACATATATCCAAGACACTCGAACCATCTACCGAGGCGCGGGTACGCTTCAACGCTAGACCCTCAAAATTCCACGGACCTCAAGCACGCTATTTAGCTCTTGGCCCTCCGCTACACCTCAAGACATCAATCAAGTCCTCCCTGATCTCGAACCGCTCCATAAAACCTCGTGCGTTTGTTCACTTCTGGAGGTTTCAAGCTGTGGAACTCCGCAACTCACCTGACGCATCGCCCGTCAAATCCAATCAAGGTCAAGTTCAAGTTCACTGCCAAGGCTCAAGTATTGGTCAAGAGCTTAAACTCAATGTTTACTCCGTCATCTGAACGCAACTTCCCGTCTTTCAACGTATCGTCTGCCGGTCAACGCATCCTTGAAAGTTAAGATCTATGGGGTTCCTCTGGCAGGTAAGAAGCGCTCCCGAAATATGGCGAGTAACATCATCGGTCCGTCATTTCCTGGTTCTAAGTCTTCACAGTCGCAAAATTTACTCACCTTTGTGAGCGCAGATGTAAGACCTAAACCATCGAGCCACAATGTACTTCAACGGTATTCGCAACGCTCTTCGGACCACTTCCATGGTGGCCAGAAGGCCTGCTTTGTCGATTTCTCAGTGCGCAATGCTGGAAAAGAATATATGGGGCTCAACACACGACTGCAAGTTACCGCGACTTCACGGAGGTCGGTGCCTACTAGCAATCCCTTATTCTCTTCAGTAAATCCTAACATGTATTCGCTGACAATCTATACGGATTTGGATTAGTTTTCTTTCTCCCAGGACGAGCATCTCTTCTGACCGGGTCTCAAACCACTCACGAGTTTGGGAAGGCCTCGCACCAATATGAGTACGTCCCTATTCTATACCCAACCGCCTGATACTCAGTTATCATCCGAGCGACCTTCACTCATCGAATACATCTATGACCGAATGGAACGGGCTAATCTTCGACGCCCATCGTCAGGACAACATGTGCACCAGCGGTAAGTCGTTCCTGCTTCAATGTGATGACAGAGGCTGAAAGTGAGGTTCACAGTTGACGTTTTATTACGTATAGGCCAAACTGTGGATGTCGACTTCTGTCGTAAGGCCTCAACCTTGGCAGTCCAACGTGTGACTGTGGATAAGGGCTTCTACGACTACTATTGCCAGAGCGTGGGACCTTCATTCAATCAGATGCAATTTTCTTTGTCGTACCTAGGTTCTGAGTAATGAAACTTTGTCAACCGTAGTAAATCTGCGGAGCGCTGCTTTATCAAGTGCCAAACGGAGCGTGAATTGGAGTGATATGTATTGCTGGTGCTCTCAAAGTCTTAGTTTAATGGCCCGGTGTCACGTTAACACTCAGTTGTCTGAAGACTCCGAGTGGGAAGTCGGTACTGAGTGGGCCTAAAATACGATCATTTGCGGATGTGTTGGTATCCATTGACATTCAACCTTGCATCCCGCCCTTTACCGGTTTCACAGCACACATGTAGCATGTTGAACAATTGCACAACCTCACGCACTTGGAAATCACCGTAGCTGCCGGAGCGAAGCGAAGGCACGTCTTGTTTGAACTTAAAAGTACAGTACAAAGGCTTCTCTCTCTTTATAAAATTAAGCCCGTCTGAAACTTTTAAGGTCCGCTTTGGCTCCTCCGCCCCGAATCTTCGAAATATCAGCCTTGAAGTCCAGAAAATCAGCGTTATACTTTTGTCGCGGTCCGCCAGCGCTCGAGCTTTAAATACCGTCATGAGGTACTACTGATCAGTACAAGCTCTAAATGCTAATAGATTCTGGCGTGAGTTCAAATTTGGCGCAACAAAAGAGGATGCGAGGCCACGAAGCGGCCGAGCAGCCGCTTGTTGAGTCACAATATAAAATCACTGGTGATACACCAAGAAAATAAGTGAAGAAAAAATATCGAGAAGAACAGCTGCCTAATGCTTTACAGCAAGTATTAGTCAGATATGCGGTGGCAGATCACGTATAGCATAGCCCACGCCTTACAGCATGCCTTTATCGGAACCGAGGGCCTCGACGGAAAAATTATATTTTGGGAACTCTTTGATCCTCCTGACTGAACTGCTCATTTCTCCACGAGTTCTACTCGAATTTCCTCAGGATATATACCATTCTTCTGGAATAATTCCTCTGCAATTAGTGATAGAAATAGATTTGTGAAAATATCTTTTTTGGGATGATCTCACTGAACAGATCCCTTTTGAATTCAATAGATGCAACCAGGTCGAGATCTTGCCCACTCAAGCCGAGTTCTTGTTAGGCGAGGTTTATACACATTCCAAGGAATATCATAGAGCCAAAAAATGCGTATTTTGCATTACAACCCCTGCCTTTGTCACCGCTGCCTTGTCTCTGACCAAAATCCAAATCCAGCGGGGAGGTGCTCCGCATCTCAGTAGTAACAACGAGCCTGTTTTCATCTTCTCCCAACCGGGCGAATATACTAGCTCCCAAAAGACTCGGGAAAGTCTCATCCACCTCGAGCAGTTGCTGGTACAACTCAACGGCGAGTTGGTCGAGAAGAAGAAGAGTGGAGACGGCGGCAGAAGCGGCAGTGGAGGCAGAGGCGGCGGCGGAGGAAGTGGAGGCAGAGGTGGGAGATGCGAAGAGGGCGGTGGGGACGGCGGAGCGCGAAGGGGTGAAAGATGAGACGATGTACAGCAGATAGGGAAGGCGCATGTAGGATGTAAATATTTATTCACACTTCACAGGGCAGCGAATACCAACCATTGTATTTGCCTTGTAATTTCATGGAGACAAGCCACGATACATCAATAAGTATTGTTCAGATGTGGAGGAAAAGATGCTACCAACGCTAACAACCCCCTTATTGGATCCCTTTCGCATTTCAGGATTTGAAGAAGCTTGAAATTGTCACGACGGCGAGCGCGGGACCGATCGAACAGAGTTCAGATAGACTTGCAAGGCCCGTAGAAGTGAGATTCATCGAGAGAGAGAGAGAGAGATCGGCAGGGAAAACAACCCAATGAAACGCACAAGGAATTGGGATGTGCGAGCCATCGATAGCGTCGTTCCAGCTTCACACTACCGGTGAATCCGCATACCGCGACCACGCCGAAGACGCAGCCAAGGTGACCGCACAACGAAAGTATCGACCCCGCGAGGCATTCCGCGACGAGCGCCTCCTTCTCACCGCCCGGAAACGCGGCTCAGCACTGCAGCCCCGCCCTGCACGACGAGATTGTGGTCCCTGTCCTGCAGCCCCGCGCGCTCGCTCTCGGCGTGCGTTAGTGTCTGCGCGGGAGAGGACAGGAAACCGCACGTCGAACGGAGGAGCGCGCGATTCCCGTGCATAGGGAGGCTGAGAGGCAGAGCGCCTGCGCGGAAGGCTGGGGGGCGTATACGCCGGCGGCGCTTCGCACTCGTTCAGCAGGTCGTGCCGCCACACGAGCAAAGCGTGGATGCGCCCCCGACATGCGTCTGCGTCGTCCCCCTCGCCCGCACCGGCACCAAGCGTCTGCGCACGCACGCACGCCCCGAGCCTCACGCCCATCGCATCCGCGGCATGCGCGCAGTGATGAACACGCGGTGGTGGCGTACTACCGCCCCCATCCTCTCCCGACGGATCTCGCCCCAAACCGTCCCCAACTGCGCGGACTCCGGAAACGGCACACGGTCGTCCCGCGCGCACCACGAGGCGGAGCGTCTTGCCATTCACGCTGCCATCATCCTCGGGCGCGACGCGGCGGCGGGCGGTGGGGAGGGCGAGACTGGTTGTGGTGCGGCGGGCGGGAGGGCAGAAGACGAGATGGGGAAGGACGAGCGCGGGCGTGGGTTGGCCCTCGATACGGATGATGGAGCGGGTATGGATAGTGACATGGAGGGGGGCCCGGGGTAGGGAGAGGGCGTACACGTACCATTTAATCTCAGTGCGGGATGTACGCCAAGCGGGAATGACCGTCGACATTTTCGGAGAAATGCATTTCCTCTTGTGTCGCTCACTTGCTGTAAATTGCAAGCGTTGTTACAAGTCCATGTGGAATGCATCCTACGTCGATAATGAGGCCTCTATCAAGGACCACATCGCCGTAGTCGAAATGCTCCGGTTACGAATTAGAACCGAGATATTTTACTCGACGGAATGGACAGTACGGGACGATGAAATCGACTGGCGGTTTCGACTGGCTCCAGAGTCGCATGCAGGCACAGGAGCGATATTCCGTAGGCATTGCCGCCATAGTAGCCGAAGAAAGAAAGTCGGGGGATGAGGAATACGGTGGCCAAAGTACTGGCCCCGAGGAGTGCCAGCTATTCGGCTTTTCGAGGAAGACAGGAACGATTGCTAAGCGCCGGAATGCATCAGGAAAAAGCCAAATACTCTAGAGTAGAGCAGGGACTCTGAAGGTGTTTCACTGTCTATGAAAGTAACCTCAAGTCTATGGGTGCCTATGATTGTCTATAAATGTCTATAAAACTCGGCTTTTGATTCTCACTGCCTATCATTGTCTATCCTTCTACACCTGAACTGTTTCGTTGTCTACTAATGTCTACAAAGAACTGCAATAATCTTTGGGGTCGTACATGTAAAACTGTCAACTTGAGATATTGTCCTCTTACCCTGAGATGGAAATTGGGCATCATACTACATCTTGGGCTTTGGGCAGAAATTATGTTGATCCTCAATTGAACCTCCGACGAGTCGTAGGCTCCGAGTAATTACCGGTACGATAAAGTTCGCCACAACGGCAAGCAGATGGATAGTGCCAGAAAAATACCGTAGTCTACAATCAGCTGGGTTGTGTGAGGAATGAAATGAGCCGACGTTGGTAGACTCGTCCCGCATCTCATGGTGGTGGTGAGATTTGTCTAAGTCTTTTAAACTCCGATGTTCCGATCATCGGGTATGATCGGGTTTCACACAGCGTGACTTTTTTGACAGATGGTTGATGCATCATGCAACGTTGATGCCAGCACGACAGCTTTTTCTTCTCGCCCCCACCTCGCACCTCCCTCACGCTACAGTACTAGTAGCTTCAAGCCTCTTCAAACCTCAAGCTTGCCCTCAACTCCCTCAAAGCTCAAGTTCCTCAAGGTTCTCAAGCTTATCATCAAGAGTTATTAAAACCCGTGTCTCTTAGTTTCCGTCGTTGTGGTCTGTGCCGCTGCCACTCCCTCTCTCCTCTGCCCGGTTCCGCTTTCCCTCTCATGCGTGGCTTCCATTATCTGAATGACTTGCTCTGGCCGAGTTTGAGCATCCGTTCCCAGTACTGATGACCATTTTTAGAGGCTTCGCCATCAAGGATTTGCTTGCGATGCATTCCGCGAGGGTCGTAAGTGACTCTCTCCGTTGCTTTTTCCTGCAACTGATATTTCTGCAGATCAGTTCCGTACGCTACAGGTTGTCCTTCCTCAATTTCACAAATTGTTCGCAGTGTCGGAGTTATACGTACTGTGCCGTCCCAGCCGTCGCCGGCCTGCTGCCATTCAGCGGTGTTGTTTCTCCCAGATGTAGAATGTAAGTCTATTCCAAGGTTCTGCAATCACTTGTTGCTGACCTTGCCGTGCTTTCCAGACTTATTCGCAACGGTCTCATATTCCGTTTATCTTATTTTTATCATCTACTTGTTATTTTTGGTGTGCGTAGTAATAGTGTGGAATTTAATCCGGTCAGAATTCATTGATCTATGAGCTCTATCAGCGCTCCGAGTCCTATGAAATTGATGACTCGGACGGTCTATGAGCACTTTTAAGGGCTATGAATGTGAGGTCTATAGAGTCGTGGCCCACAGTATGAGGGTCTATCGTGGTCTATGAGAATGGACCCACCCCCTCCCCCCCAGCTATCATAGACAAGGTATTTCTATGAGGTCTATGATGTCTCTGTGGGTCTATCATGGTCTCCACAGCAACTTCGGATTTTCCTGATGTGGCCCGCGGATAGCGTTGCCAAGCACTGGACATCCGTAGACCCCGAAGCCCGATCAAAGCCGAATTTGGACTGAATTCCACTTGCGTTCGACAGCTCTACCTCAGCTCATCTGGCCCACTGGCTTTATTAATGGATTAAGTGACAACGGAACGCGGCCTTCAATGCATGGCAGGCTCGGAACAGATCACTCAGGGGAAATTGAAAATCATTGTCCGCAAGGTGCAAGCTTCGCCGAATCGCCAGTTAGGTCAAATTTCGGCTGACCTAATCTCGTTCGGACGGGTTCAGGCGCGAGGTAAACTGAGGCGTATCATGCGGCCCATATATTCGCGTACGCGCTGAGTAAACCTTGGAGATAAATCCTAGGTTGAAGACTGTCGGTTCTGGTCAACTGCTTTCACGTACCTATGAGGCAAATGTCCTCGTGGTACGTGCATTAATGAATACACAATGAGCTCTCGTTACAAATTCCATAACTCCTGATAAAGATATAGACAGTAATGTAAATTAAATTCAAACTAATTAATGCGTCAGCCACTGGCAACTCCGTGGCGCTCCGTCAGCGATCTAAATCCTGAGACGGCCGATTCTACACCACTGGCCGCAATAATCAACCAGTTTCGGGTGTGCAAAGTTGAACGGCCTTGCGGATGTAAAATGGTGACGCAGAAAAAAAGCGCCGAATGAACTCTCTTTGCGAAATCCATAACTCCTTATACAGATACATGACAAAGATCATGGTTCAGCCAGTCTAATGGCAAAGAATACAACGAACTACAGTTGAAACTTGCATAATGCATTAGCTCATACTGCATTGGTTTCGACCCATCCAAACCGACCTTTTACCCCCAAATGCCCTCGCATAATGCACAAATCTCATCATGCATCGGGTTTGGGGTGTTCCCGATGCCTGTACTATTTTAGGGAATTCATAACTACTTCTAGAGGTGCCTAAAATAATGGGAATGGAACTATTTAATGCATAGACCAGCGTGCTTTTATCTGACACTCTTTCCTTCGCCAACCAACCCATCTACCAACTTTACCTCTGTTCATCTCGATCATGGTCCGATTCATCACCTTCCTCACGGTCGCGACTCTGCTCGCTGTGAGTTCGGCCATCCCGACTGACGACTACGACGACTACTCCGAGTACGTGCCTCGAGCACACTATCTGCATCCAACTACTAATTTCTATTGCCTCACCCCACCTGAATCCCCTCAACATGTCCTGCACTGACACGCCAAATAATCATTACACACATTCCAGTTCGTACCGTTCCGGCGGAAGGTGCAGAAGGGATGGAGAAATGAAATGCGCCGGGGACGACTTTTTAACCTGCGACCACGGCTACTTCGTTCTTCGCTACTGTGGGAAAGGGACTGCGTGTCGGCCTTAGAGCCAGTTCGGATGTCAGATGCAAATGCGCATCTGCATCTGAGACGACCGCATATTCCCATATTTAGTAGTATGTCAATCAAATGCCAAACAAATGCCAAACATGCGTGATTTTGCGTGACAGGGATTTCTACGACGCGTCAACGCGTTTAGCACGCCCCTATGCCTCCTGCGCCGCTTGATGTCATTCGCATTCGCATTCTCCTGGCTGCTGCATACTTCTGGCACATGATTCACATCGCTGCGGCCCTGTACGCCAACCCCTTGTACTGGAAACAAGATTACCACACTTCTGTGCTCACGGGGAGAGGATGGCTCGATGAACTGATTATTGGGCATCCAGATAGAATAAAATCCGAACTCGGAGTGAGGGTGCATGTCTTCCTTGGGCTTGTAGCTCAGCTACAAGCTCTCACCGGGTTGCAGGACTCTCGCTTCGTCATGGCCGATGAACAGGTGGCAATTTTCTTGTACACCTGTGTCACTGGCCTCTCTGTCCGCCATGTTGGGGAGCGATTCCAGCGCTCAAACGAGACCATATCGAGGTAACTCCCTGTTTCTTTTCGATAAATTTCATCAACTAATTATTTTGCTAGGTACTTCCGACGTGTCTTAAATGCTGTTTCATCACCCGCATTTTACAACCACTACGTTCGCTTGCCTTCTGAAGACGACCCTGTTCCTGAACTAATTCGGGCCAATCCCAAATTCTTCCCATTCTTTCGGGATGCAATTGGTTCGATGGACGGAACACACATAAACTCTTGCCCGTCTCCAGTGGATCGTCATGCATCCCGTAACCGAAAAGGCGGGGTGTCCATGAATGTTTTGGCATGCTGCTCCCAGGACATGAGATTTCTCTATATTCTCAGTGGCTGGGAGGGGTCTATGACTGACTCCGCACTGTTTCTCGATGCATGTTTGAATGATCTCAATATTCCACCCGGTAAATATTATCTCGCGGATGCTGGGTTTGGTAGCTGCGATGCAACACTGGTCCCATATCGTTCTGTTCGTTACCATCTAGCTGAATGGGGTCGTGCGAATGTCCGGTCCGTCTCAATTTCTTTGTTTCGGGCCACACCTGATGGTTCTCTCAACTCAGACCGCTTACTCGTGAGGAGTTGTATAATCTACGGCATGCACAAGCCCGGAATGTCATCGAGCGCATTTTCGGGGTCCTCAAGGGCAAATGGGCGATTCTAGTCAGAGCTCCCGAGTACGACATGGCAGTACAGGCTCGCATCCCGCCTGCGATGGCAGCACTTCATAATTTCATCCTCAAACATGATCCGGTGGAGTGGGAGGACATCCTCAACATGGAGATTGAGGACCCGAACCCTGGGACTCGCAACGACTCTGGACGTCTTGCGGAAGGTCCCACTGATGCGGCTGAAAAGGAAAGGTCGGAGTCGCGTCGGGATTCTATTGCACAGGCTATGTGGGACAGCTACCAGCAACTATTGCGAGAGCGAGGTGAATTAGACGAGTAGTACAATACTACACATTCTCGAAACTGTACGCATTGAAATCAAAAGACGTATGCTTATCCACCTGGTCCTGGACCCATCCTACTCGGAGCTCCTCCTCCTCGAGCGCATTGTACGTGTCCACGAGTGATACATCTTGACGTAGCAGCTCTATGAATGCGATGAGCTTTGGGACTCCAAGCCATTTCTCCAGTTGTTGTGCGCGTTTGATTGCATCCCGTTTGCGATGCGGTGTCGTCTGAAAGCCCGTCTCGACCGCAACAGGAGCAACGGGAGCGGCAGAAGCCCCGGCAACAGGAGCAGCGGCTGCGGTAGCGGCTGCCAACGAAGCACCAATACCTGTGAAAATTTCATTGAAATCCGAAGCCGTGTGTGCGAGTTGCTCCAGCGCGCGCGCCCCGCCCGAGAGACGGGGCTGTTTCCTCTGTAGATAAGGTGTAGAGGATGCCGAACGTTTGCGTTGATCTCTCGGAGCTGGGGTCGCCTACAAAAATCGATTAATTGCGGTCGAAATGACGGAAACAAAACTGACCGTGACATCCAAGTCATTGTCATCTCTGAGAAGAGGAGCATGCTCATGCTCGATGTCCCACAACGGGCTGGAACGACGAGGAGCAGCAGCAGGAGCTTCCCCACGCTCCTCCTCCTCGTTGTCGTCGTCCTCGTCGCCCTCGCCGTCATCACTGTCCTCTTGAGATCTATCGGCAGCCGCTTGGCCCGCTCTGAAGACATTGGCCCCTTTGGCAATTGCCGGCATGAGCTGCTCCATCTGGCTCAGATGGCGCCATCCCTTGTTTCTGAATTGTTTCGCATTGGGTGCCCTCTTGAGGTACGCCTCCCAGGCTGGTGATGAAGCCACATCGATGCTGGCCCCGGTATCGTTGCTCCAATGGAATCCGGATTGTTGCTGGATATCCTGAACGATGCGGAATATTTTTTTAAGCTAATAATAGTCAGTGCTGTGCCCATACAGATAGAAATCGGCACGTACGGAAGCAAATTTCCCATGACAGGATTTTGCCGTCTTTGCTGCGCCGCGGCTGACGGATTTGTTCACCTTGGGTACAGCAGAGTGGAAAAAGGTCATTTTGAATCCTCCACCCGGCTCCGGCGACGCCTTGTTGTCGATGAGATGCTTGAGCAGAATTTGCTCGTCCTTGAAGGTCCAATGTGCCGCTTTCGTCGTCAAGGTTGTCGCCGGAGCATCGGCGGGAGGAACAGGCGGATCATCGGCATCCGACGAGGGCGCATCCATAATTGACGCGTACCGAAAAGCGCAGAGCCGCTGCCAATATCGAGACACGAAAAGTCACAGAGGGAAAATTTCAGTCACATAAATCACATCATTGACGACATCACAGAACTACTAAATATGGGAATATGCGGTCGTCTCAGATGCAGATGCGCATTTGCATCTGACATCCGAACTGGCTCTTATGTGAGAAATGGAATTTATATTCTTGGTTCTATACTAATGTACAGTCTAGGGCAAGTCAATTATCTGCGACTACCCCCGTCACCATCACGGGTATGAATGAGGGTTTTTGTCGTGGGAGACGAATTGAAAGCACGGTACTATGTAATTGAATCAAGTCCGCTACCAGTGTTATGGATTCCAAATACTTACCTCTAATATTTCCTTCAAGCCTCATCCTTACTACTTGGAGGCTGTATAATTTCATTTTACGACTTCATGTAACAATCACGAACTTTCTAACTTACAATATAATGCCTTTTGGCCCTTCCTTTGGGTTCAAATTACTTGCGCGGACCTCTCGGATGATCCCATGATGTGTTGATGCACATCAAGTGTCGAACATGTGTTGGAACCAAGTTCCCAGCCGAGAAGGTACCGACACGACTGAGTCACTCGGAGTCATCCTAGAACCACTATATAAATCACTGTAAGCCTCCAATCGAGGCTATCCTATCTTTACTCAATAAATCATTGTAACCCCAACTACCTTGCGTGAACTAAAAGCTCTGAAGCAACGCTTTACGCTTGCAACTCCGTTACTTACCAATCGAGATTAGTGCTCAATTGAAGGTTGTTCTCTTTGTCCTAAGTGAGTAAAACGCTGCGCCTACTTGCATGGTACTCGACGTAATTGGTACTCGCGTCTCGGCAACTAATCAGGTTTGATATTCTTTGGTTGTTCTCAAGAAGAATTATACCACACAGCTAATGTCAGTACCGAAAGCGTGGCGAAAAAATTACTGTTTTAGGCAAGGGGGCACCGGCATTCGAAAAAAAGACCTTAGGCCGATTTTTTTTTTTCGCGCCTTTATTTTTGGACTAACTAACTACGTGACCGTGGGATACTTACCATATATAGTATTTCCCCCTATGTTTAGTTGCCGGAGTACCGTAAAACAGGCGTTGGCTGACCCAGATACTCACAGGACGGTGAAAACAGTCGTATATATTCATATAATGAATGGACTGAGGCCTCTAGTTGAATATTAGACTCAAATGTCTAGTCATACCACCGTTCATCCGAATAAACATTCACTCATCCTTGTTTCGCAGCCCTACCAGCTGCTTTCGATGCCAAAAAAAGATGAAACAATTTCAGAACACCGTGAAACTTTTCTCAGAGTGCCTATTTTCTTTTCCCTTGCAACGCCTGAATTCTAAGCCATTCCAACTGTTCGCCTCGGACGTGGGAAAGTTCTGTCTGATGCGAGACTACAAATAGGCCACCATTGATCGACTGATACCGCATCATGCCGCATATGGTAATTGTTGACGCCTAACACCTCTCCTGGGCTGGAGAACTTAGAAGTAGTTCTCAAACCTCCCTACAACCGATTTTGTGGTCAAAAATTTACGGTCTCATTTTTTTTTCCGGCCTCATGGCTGGACTAACTAACCGGCCTTGGGTAGCCGGTTTGAATGCCGGTGCCCCCTTGATCAAAGATAAAGGGTGTCTGAACGTGAATATTTGATGGATTGAAGCACCCTAAGCATACCTGAAGCTCCGATATATATACTATATAAGGCTAGGACTAGTCCGCGCGCCAGATCGACACTCATTATCAGAAATTCCTGTTCTGCAACACAGCCATTCCCATAAAAATGCGGGGAACGGAATCGATATTCAACAAAACTCACCCCCAAAACCGTAAAAATGCGGGAACGGAATCAATCTTCAAAAAAACTCACCTAAAAAGATTTTCCAAAAATCGTTCCCGCATTTTTGCAGGAACGGAGTCGATCTCCAAAAAAAATCACCTCAAAAACCGTTCCCGCAAAATGCGGGAACGGAATCGATCTTCAAAAAAAAATTCACCTCAAAAAATTCTCTAAAAACCGTTCCCGCCGCGATGCAGGAACGCCCCCGCCCCCCCCCCCCCCCAAAAAAAAACGTCCCCAAAACCGTTCCCGCGGCGCTGCGGGAACGGAATTAATTTCCAAAAAATTCACCTCACAAAATTCCCAAAAAAACCGTTCCCGCTGCGCTGCGGGAACACTCCTGCGCTCGCCGCTGCCGCTGTCAAAACCCTCTCTCGTGCAACCTAACCATTCTTCGTCTCAACTTCCGCTCTAACCTTAGCGCGCGTATCAAGGGGCTGTGCACCATCGGCCTCCTTGTCCGCTACGCCCACCAGCGCCGCCATGGTCTTGCCCGCCCCGACACCTCCTCGCCACCACTTCGCCCATGTCGGGGTTAGACCCGTTCGTCCGCTCTAACCCGCCCTTCACCGACTTCGTGCACGATGCTCGGCGATTTGTGACACGGTGAGCACCATGAATCGCAATTGCCACAGCCTGCTTCTATCGTTTTAGAAGTTCTGTACACCGTCCTCACCGCTGTCTTGGAAGGCCCGCACACCGCTGCGCCCCTGCCGTCACCGCTGCTGGCCCCCTGCGCTTACTTGCAGACGCCGTCCGCCGCACGCTGTCTGCGACCACGTCGCCGCTGCCGCTCCCTCCTCCCACCTCCGTGTCTGTTGTCTGCTGCTCCGCGGGCCACCCTGGTCCCGCCTGCGCGCCTTCCACGCCATCGCCACGCCGCTCCCTCTCCAAGACTTGCGTTTGCATCGTACGCCCCTGCACCCCCGCCCCGTCCAGCCTCGCCGCTGCGTCGACTCCGCACGGGGTCTCGTCCTGTCCCCATGGCGTGACCCTCCTTCGCGCGCGTGTCCCGTCCCGTCGCCACGCCGCCGCCACGCCCTCTTCCCGCCGCCCGACTTCCCATACCCCGCTGGCCCCACTGCCTGCATCCCACGCTGGTGTCGACGTTCCCACCTCTCAATGTCCTCCCCCCGTGTCCGCCCATTCCCACACCGCACCATACACGTCACACAGCATCCCACCCACTGTCCCCACCTCGACACTGCACCGTCCTCCCGCACCCACCGCCGCGTCGACCCCAACCACACGATGTCCGCATCCCTCTCCTGCAACCCTACCCGCCCCTGCTGTTGCGCCCGCACCACCTCACCTCCGTCTCGTCTCGCCTCACCGCTCTCCCGTCCCCACACATCTGGTGAACATCTTCGCAACCCCTTCTCCGCACGCCACTTCCCCTCGACGCCGTCTCCCTGCAGGTGCGCTTCTGGATTGAATACAACGCCGTTCCGTCCGTTCTCCCTCCCCACCGCCCTGTAGTTCCTGCGCATCTCCCTCCCCTATTCCGCCTGCAGCCCCGCGCTCGGATCCACCACGGCACTGCCCTGGTCAACCGGATTTACCCCGCTCGTGTTCTCACTACCGTCCCCCTCCTCGCCCACCCATTCCCGCCGTGTGCAGACCCTCCACACCGCCCTTGTGTCATCTCCCATCCCCTCTGTCTTCACTTTTCTTTCCACCGTGTCCTCGACCCTTCTCTCCACCCACATACCTTATCCAGCTATCTTTTTACGCTATGTCGCCGTTCCTGTCCGTACTTTTATTCCTTGCTTACCCAGAAAATAATAGAACCAACTTTTGCCTTACAACTGCTGTGATCAGTGACAACTCTGAGAGAATGCTGCACGGTCATTACTTCTTCCACAAACCCGCGCTTGATCTGCCATTTTGAATGTTCTCTCAGCAGCCCGAGCTTGATTGTATGTCTGTTTTTTCATAAATCTCTCAAGTGCGTTATCCTGGGGCTCAACTTCCAGTGCTTAATCCACCAGCCATGCAAGGACGCCGCCCCCTCATTGTAATATATTTTTTAATCGCAAAGGTGTGTTCCTTTCACTTTCTTGCTTCGCTCGCTGGTCTATTCGTTCCACCCAGCGTCGTGTGTGAATCAAAACAACGCCTTGGGCTCGACATCTTCTCAGCTTCACACAAACAACTATCACGGTGAGTTTGAACTATGCCTCTATTCTGCGCTTCGCTTTGATTTCTTTCTACTTCTCTCATGCACATTCATGCCGATTTAGGGTAGATCCGACCTGTGCGACATCTTCACCCGATTTTCATGGTCTATGCCCGGCGTCGAACGCTCCATGCTTTCATCTCTTGCTTTCACCTTTGTTGACCGCTCCCTCTACCTTCAAGTTCTTTTTCTTCCTCGTGTTCATATATTTCAATTGTCCCTTCTTAATCCCCTCCCTCTGCCTTCCACTTTTCTTGTCTCTGTCTGATTTAATCACCGCCCTTACACTAACATTCTAACAGGTTTCTGAATCCGCACCTCGAGCCGCCGCAAATTCCGGACTCTATTTCGCGTGTTACAGTGTTACAGTCGTGTTTATTCTTTTCTCTATTCAAGCACCCATGCACTCCCATCCAACTTGACCTTTAAGCCTACGCTCTCTCGATTTTATTAGCAACTGTACCTCAGGTATGTTCCAATTCAAGCATCCTGCCTTGACGCCTTTTTTTCAGCCTCAAAGATCTGCATCCATGAGGCTTGTACCTCAACGGTAAGCTTTGTTGTGATACCCTGGTTCGAACGCCGATAGGATGGCAGATTGCATTAACTAACCCCTAACAACCAAATATGGCGGGTCAACAGGGGTCAACATTGTTGATAGCTTAAAGGATTTTCGTCGCAGTTTATTACAAGTGTTGCTGAACTACTCTATTGAGCATGCTTGAGTATCCTCGCAGACATTTCCGGGCAATATTCTGGGTGACGCTTCGCAGCCCAGTATTATCACTAATTTCCGAGCTATCTGGCAGCGAAATTTGATTTTTTTCGGCCGCTGCGCGGTGCAATTCTGTCAGCTCAGACGATACAAGTGAAATTTATAAGTAAGAAAACAGAAAACATGGCTAGCTTTTTCACCGCATGTCTGAAGATGAACTGCAAACATCAACGAGGATTGATCCAAATTATACGCCAAAATGTGAGTTCCACCCTGCTGCCAATGATTTTGGGCATTTGGGCTGATAATTCTGGCAGACCTCTCCAGGCCATACCACTGCCTTAAAAGCATGCACATAAGCATCTACGGCATGACCCAACATACTCATGTAACATCCAGGCCGTCCCTCAGTGCGCGCCCGCCTCGCCGGATCTTCACAGACAGCTTTTCTGCTTTTTGCATCTGATCCCACTAGAAGAAATTTTCGGAAGCTTAGGAATAAGATTTCACATTCACAACAAACCCCTCCAATCTTTTTCACTTCCAACGGTGTTGTATTGACTCAGAACGCGGAGAACGAGTGGGTATGTGTTTGGTGACAGCTGTGCTGATCATCATCTCGGCCCGAGCCCGATCACTCGGGTGCAGTGGACAAGTGCCTAAGGCTCAGCCGCTAAGGATAATGAGCCAAAAAAAAAGCCGAAAAAAAACCAGAAAGGTAGATCTGACCTTTGCAATCATATTTCCGTGTAATACCCTACCTACCTACCTACCTTAACGACTTTTGTGATTGCATCACTCGTTCGGCCGCAGAATCCGAATATAACATCGGCGGAGCGGTAAAAGGATGTCGTGTGGCGGTGCAGGAGGGCCAAGAGATAGGGACGAGCGAGCGATCCTGGAGGCGGTAGAGACGAGGCGCCAAGTCTAGGGATAGAGAGGGGATGTGGGGCGACTCACCCGAACTGAAATTAGGCCTAACTGGCGCAAGGCCAGGCCTGGCCAGGCTAAGGCTCCAACCATTTCCGTTTGGAAACGGTTACGAACGATTAAAACCGTTTTTATTTCCGTTTCGTTTGTGGGGCCTGACAAACGGTTCCAGAAATGGTTTGCAAATGGTTTGCACCGCCTCAATTTAAAGGTACCAGTTGAAGTATTAACCCGTCTCCAACATCCTCCCATGGTACGAAGAAATAATTAGTTCTAATAATAATAAAATGCCGACTTCTCCTGGTGACACCAGGTCGGTGTGTGATAGCTACAAACCTGAATGTCGGCCATGAAGATCTTGCGCGTCAGACCCGGAGGTTGCCTGGAGGCATCCGAAATGCTTATCAATCACTCTTAGTCTTCGGGAATGCCTGTGGGAAGTGTCCCAATAATCTAACTGTGTCGTACAACACCATGTACCACGAATATAGCCAGGATGACGGACTAGCTCAAAACTACCGTTTGCAAACCATTTGTAACCGTTTGTAACCGTTTCTATATCGTTTCCGTTTGGTTTTCCCAGATTCGCAAACGGAAACTAAACGGGTGGAGCCTTAGGCCAGGCTGATTGGTCGTTATCGAAATACAAGCGCATACAACCAATTAGACTCGTAACCAGTCTGTAAAACGAATGCCGAAAAAATGCGGCGAGCGCTTCGGCGTTTTACAGACTGGTACATCTCGGGAAAGGGGATTGAGCTGCCAACGGAGTTTGAAAAAATTGGCAGGTGCCGCGATCGGCCGATAAGCGAGCCATCAAAATCGATCAATTCTGCCCCAAACTCGATGGCCTTTCCTGCTCTTCCATCCGCAATGAGAAAAAATCTGAAGAGGCAAATGTACTTATTTCTAGCATATGAAGGTTCATGATAATTCGAATTTCCTTAAATTTCAAAGTGCAAGAGAGAACACGGGCCTCAGCCAAATTTTAAACTCCGCTGTCAGCCCAATGCAACGTCCCGAGTTGTACCAGTCTGTAACCACCGAAAGTGCTTGCCACATTTTTCGGGAATTGGTTACAGACTGGTTACGAGTCTAACAACCAATCCTATCGCGATCACGGACATAACGGAATGCGGAGCGACGGAGTGGAAACGGTGAAGCAGATTGAATAAGGATTATCACCCCTTCCGCCGTGGAAGGAGGACGCAGTTCTTGGAGTTTTAAGAGCAGGATGTCATAGTTACGACCAAACAACAAGCGACTTTGTGGCTGTGTTAATCCATCAGATGGGTGCCACGTTGCCCTTATAGCTTAATTCTTCGTCCTCGACGGTGTGGAATCCTCGGATATGCAGCTGTTCCCCGCCAATTCTCGACTTCCTCCTGAACTGGAACAGACCGTCTTCGAGTTTGCTGCTCTCTCACATCCCACCACCATCCCGAAATTCATGCAAGTGGCCTCACGCATTAAAATCTGGTATGTGGCAGCATCCATTCCAAGTGCCCACGTCCCTAACACTGGATTTTGTTATTTACAGGGTGGAACCTCTTTTGTATCGGACCGTTCTCGTCTGCACGCGGCGGGCGCGACGAACTTCGCGTTCTCTACAGATTTCTGGCTTCCCCGCCTGCCCAGTCAGCGTTCTAGTCCACTTGATCGAGACGAAACCACGAGGGTTTCTTCAACAGTCCGTCAAACATCTCTTCCTCGACAAATCTGTCTTCGAATTGGAGGCGGAGACAGTTCAGATAGTTCTCTCCGTTTGCACTCGGGTTGTGAATCTATTCGTGTCCTGCTTCTCATCGACGCAGGCACTAGATCTGCTCGCTGGGTTTCAGTGTCTCCGACGTCTCGCAATCGACGTCTCTGACTTCATGAGTGTCTGTGCCATCGAAGGCACGGCTTTTCTCCACACCTTCACGCACCTCCAGCTTCACAATACCATTTCGTACTTCCAATACACCGGCGATCCTGATCTGCCCGAGCTCACTGCACACATCCGCGGCCTGAGTCGTCTCACGCACGTCGCGTTCGATTCTGAACTTCCCCACGGCGGGTTCTATACCGCACTCTGTTCACGCACGCGCATCCAGTGCATCGTATGCCTGAATCTCGAGGCGTACGAAATCGAAGCCGTCGCTCCTCTCGCGGAGGATGATGACCGCTTTGTGTGCATTGATCAGAACATCCCTTTTCGCGAGGATTGGCTGCGGGGGACGGACGGTGGGCAAGATTTTTGGGCCGTGGCCGAGGCATTTATCGCAGCGAAGCGCGCCGGCAAGGTTGATAGTGAGATTCTTCCGACTTTTCGTGTGACGACACTCATTTCAAACTTCCTAGGTGATGAATACAGTATTTGCGATGACGACAACTCGTGGAATACTTGACAAAGGTCGCCCCTTGTTTAAATGGGCTCCTACGTCACAATGAATCGAACTTGTTAGCCCTTGCCTATTTCCCTTTTACTCCTTGATAGTTTCGTTACCCTCATCTCATTTCCCGCGCTTACTGCGCTTTCGGTTAGGTATTGAGCGTCTCCTCAAATATCTATGGGACACGACCATACACTGGGATGACAGCGGTTATGTCTGCATTGCTCGGCCTACACAATATCGTTCCGAACGATATTAGATGAGGGAATGGATAAGGAGATGGGGAGGGGTGGTGACGATGTGACCTTGACCAGTCTTGAGGCTGGACTGGAGGAGAGACGAGCAAGAGGAGGGAAGGAACGACATGGGGGGGGGAGAAGAGTTTGTTGACGTGTGATTGTTTCGAAATCCATTTATGGAAACGAACCCCACGTGCCTGGTCTGTGCGCATCACAATCTTTGACAGCTGTCTCGGCAACGGACTTAGAAACATTTTGAAAACATTCCGCACCTCAAACAGATGCACCGACGAGGGTATTTCTAGACGGCATTTGCTGAAGTCCATTTGTGGAATACATCTGGTGGGTATGAACTTCTCATTTTCTAATTTTGCACTGTACCAGCTCAGCCGAATTTCATTCCGCGGAAAAGATTGGATAAGAAAGAATAAATGTCGTACAGATTGTAGAAAATTTTAGAAAGACACATCGAAAATATCTCAGACTGAGATGTATATATGTGAAAGTATCAAAAGTCTTTACTATTTTATGATATCTTTCACCATTTTTGAAGAAATAGTGTAAAATATATTGCCAGCAAAATATTTTACGATATAATATCGTAAAATAGTGAGGGAGGTTTTCCCTGATGTCGACCCGAGTGCCTCAGAATTGGCACCTAATCTTTTGAGGAGTCCTGATTTCTCAGAAACCTGTGATGTCTTTGGGAAATTGGAGCACTAGACAAACACGTCTGGCATTGGCGAGACTGCTGAACACTGATTGCAGACATGAATACCATTTTCTCTGATCACCATACTTTCTACTAATCCAGGGACAAGACTTCGCCCCAGGATTCAATCAGGTTCGAACCTACGATCTGATAAAGGTTCTCTTCGGGCCTGGCACTAGTGCCGTTCAGAATAAACGGCTTCTCGTTTACCGGGCGGCTTAGGCTTAAGATGTACGGTCATTTTGTGACCATTTTGATTGCGTAAGTGAATTAACTACATTCTGCTTTGAGCGGTGGGCGAAAATGGAAGTGAGGGCGCCCTTTTCTTGGATTATATACCTAGGCGAATTTTGTTCCTTTCCAGGTTCATTCCAACTCTGGCACGACCGTTTTACCTGAAACCTCCCGCAATCCATCCGCTCGCCGCGGAAAACCCATATACTTTGTGATGCGAAGGAGTGACCTGTAGGCTTCCCCACGGGTTTTTCCCAGGCCCCAGAGCGGCATGCAAGGTTGCACCGGCCGCGCGCAACAACGCCGCCTCTGCAACCGCCTCCTCGCGTTGAACGACTAGAAAAGTTCCCTGTGAGTCACTGAATCTCTTTCGCTCCGAGTACCAACGCACTGTGAACAAAGTGGGGATCATCCACTTGATGAGAGTCCGGAAGGTTTCGGGCCACGTACGCCGGGAGACCTGTGGCGCTCCCGAATTCATAGCGATACAAAGATCGGGTCGTTCGAAAAAGCTGCCTTTCTTTTGCATGTATGCATGGTATGTACTGCCAATAAATTAAGTGGTGCGTTCAAACGCAACAATTTAGCTGGAACGGACTCACTAGACCGCGTGCTCCTGGATTCGCTTACAACCACGCTGAGTGCACTCACTGAAATGCGATTCAGTTGAGTTATTAATCGGCCGTCGCCCAGGCAAGGAAGGCAAGACAAACGTGCAAGTCCCATAATCAAAGGCACTACGGTTTCCGGGTACATCAGGACCGCAGAGTACAAGCTATCGGAACACGCATCAATAACGGCGCCAATATTAATGTATCTCCGCACCTTCAAGGTTTTGATTTGAGGGAGGCGATGAAGGATTTCTTCAAAGACCATGCCGCAGTGGACCTCTAGCACATTGGCGGCGATAATCTGTAACATCTCAGAACCGAAAAGTAGCGCACAGGGTTAGGGATAAGAGAACGGACTGACGTGAACGGCGAGTGTATCCTTCCTCGTCCATGCATCATCATCATTGAGCTTCTCTCAAGTCCATATAATATCGTCATTGCCATGGTGAGATGCACGGACGCCGCTCGAAGCATAGAGGACCCCGCCGGGATCCACACAGAAACACCGAGAGATTGGCACATCTCGTCTCTGAATTCATTCTCCCAGGACGCTCCCGTCAGAGCCGTCCACGAAGACTTTGCACGCGGTGGACACAACAGATACTTCCGAGAAATATTCTTCTCGTCCGCGTAGCCGGTCCAAAAATTCTGAAACTTGATGTCTTCGCGCACTTGCATGTTCATCTCGCATTGAGAAATACCGTCACACGCTTCTTCGCACGGCGCATGGTGAAGTACTCGCGCAACATCCCAGTGGTCTGAGGACCAGCAGAAGTTGAGCCCACAGTGGGGGCATGGAATTAGAGGGCTGGAGCTGGTGTGTGTGCCATTTATCGCGGCCTCTATACGAATCAGCTGGTCTGTGCGGGTACTGCGGAAGAGGCGATCAACGGTGGGGGAGGGCGAGAACACAAAATACATACCAGACCATGCATCGTGGTTCAGAACTAATCAGATTCCGCTCGAAAAGCGTCAGTTCCCTTCAAAGCGTAATTAGCGCATCCACAAGCCAATCCAAAAAAAAATTGAATAGAATACCTTTGCATATGACACACGCAGAAAGCTGCCATATTGGAGATACGCTCCTGAGTCATGTTGTTCAGAAAGGTCAAGTCTTTGGTTAGCTCGCTGGGAAGCAAGACAAAAGTGTCACGGTTCTTCTCTATCTCATGAGAGCCTTGCACATAGGCTTGTGCATTTTCCAATCAAGCTTGTAAATTGTATCATCAAACTCTGTGAGAGCAAATAAGAAAGCCGCACGGACCATTTGGCATTCTGCAAAGACAGTAGTAAGCCTTGGTACAGCAAATGCCACTGGACGCACCTCGACTGCAATAGGCGATTCGGAGGCATTGACTACATCGAGACAGACGAACATCTTCGTCTTTGAAGCACTTGTAACACGCGAGAGCCATCTCCGCCGTCAAAGGTGGAAGGGGTGGCGGTCGCTGCTTTTGCATGATGGCGGTTAACAGTTGAAGAGAATTGAAACTCGGCCCATCACTGATCGGCCGTGTCGTAATCCAATCTTGGCCCGCTTTATGATCTCCAAAAAAATCTGGCTTTGAATTCGTAGCTGCGTAGGTGGCCTACAACAGCGGGTAGTATTGATCGGGGTCTGCTATGCAGCCGCGAATTCAGAGCCTGATTTTTTTGGAGAATAGCCTAGATTTGGGCTAAACCGACGGGCAAGTAGTGTTTTCGGCGTGGGTGGCACGCCGGGTACAACCCCAAAATCCGTGCACCTTTTTTTCTGACCTCTCCCCCTGGAGCTGATAACACAGGAATAGGATGGGAGGGAGGGGAATGTTAGTCAGGCACCCGGGAGGCATTTCAGGGCCCCGAAACAGTAAAAAAAATCTCAGAGACATCGAAGCATGGGAAACATACACATGAATTCCTAGATATGAGCTCCCCATTTTCGGGGCCGATATTACTAGGAAGTATCCCACGGTTTACTGATTCAGTACTATATGAGGGGGATCATGACATATAAAGGATCCCACACCCAAAATTTCAGGCGATACCAAGCAATACCGGGACAGTAAATAGCAATTCAAGACCCGCCCGCCCCAGTTTTTTGTGCGATGCCTTCTAGTACGCTCGTCGGCGGTCACGGCGCGCTAGTAGCTTACATCTCTCTTGTTTTATTTTATTTTATTTCTCAGTGATCGTGATCTAAACGCGTGTGAGAGAATATCGAGCGCCTTGCCAAACTTAAATATCCAGTGGTGGCAACTGCGCGCGCCAATATTATTATTATTGTCACATTGGCACCGACGTAAGTTGCTCTGAGCTGCAATCTTGCGGAGTACATACTGTCAAGGTACATAGTGTGAAACAAAATCTGAACCCGACATTACGCTCTGAGAGTCAGTCAATCATGCCAACCATCGCAGTGTACTAAATTCGAGCCCTGGGCGAATGCGCAACTTTTTGCATGCCAAAATTATCATTAGGCGCTTCTGAGCGGCAATCTGTAAATCCAGAATGGCGCCTGGCACCTGCATGCCAAAATGATCTTCATCAGGCGCCGATATAATTATAAATTTCTCTGAGCAGCAATCTACACGTCAAGAACACGTGCCAATCACAAAGAGCTGTATTCCGCGATGCAGCGCTGATTATTTACACTATATGTCGTTGTGTATTGTATGGAATTGTGCAGAGGTAACTAGCCTTCCAGGTACTGATGATTCAACACACCACTCAGGGAAAATTGCAAAAGTAAGTGAAGATATCGGCAACACGTGCAATTCATCTTGCCTCTTTCTGCTTCTTGATTGATAGATGAGATGTGTGTCAGCGGACTGCACGAGGAGACATATAAAAGCTGTCAAATCGGTGACTTGCTCGAGTCTTGCTCCTTGATCCCGCTCCACACTCCAATAGCCATGCCAGTGAGATGATATTTTAAATTGTTTTTCATTCCTAATATTCTGAACTTGTGGTTGAAGGACTCAGTTTCAACAACCGAGAACAAAACGAATTCAGATGGGGGTCCCAGGCTGGTGTGTGCAGCCAAGGAAGTGGGTAGGGTACCTGCACTAAGATATTCTGACAGGTACTCGAGGCACAACCAGTGACATCGGAAGCTGGAGGAAAAGATCAAGGTGAAGTTGAGCACAAATCTGTGAGTGTTCCGGAACATTTGCAGCCAATGACTTATCATCTGAAGGATGAGAATGCTAAGAACCCGGATGGAATGCAGACAGCCCAGGTAAATCCCGATCAACCTTATCAGTATCCAGGCTGAACTGGATGTCTTCAGAGTCTGGCAGATTTGTCCATGGACCGATACTGATGATTGGGAGATGTGAAGGACCTCGAGGCTGCCCTGCAGCGCAATCAAGCTGCTGTGGAGCAGACACCTGAGGGACATCCAGACCTGGCTGGACATCTTCAGGGTCTGGCAGCATCATTCACAAACCGATATCAAAGATTGGGAGATGTGAAGGACCTCGAGGCTGCACTGCAGAACAATCAGGCAGCTGTGGCACAGACTCCTGAGGGACATCCAGACCTGGCTGGACGTCTCCGGAATCTGGCAGTGTCATTCGGAGAGCGATATCAAAGATCAGGAGATGTGAAGGACTGGAAGGCTGCCGTATTGTGGAGGCAGTCAACACTGGAGCGGTCGGCCAGACAGAACTAAGAGGAGCCAAGAATGACAGAACAATAGTGTGGTCATTCAAGAGCAGCCACTAGCGAAGGTACATGGTGGTCAAGACCAAGAAGAGAAGATGCTATCAGTATAGTATGGAGTCACAATCAATGTGATGACAGATACGTAACAACAATAGAATGCAACATAAGATATAAGTCAGAATGTAAGATAAGGATGCAACAACAGTAATGTAAAGGTAGGATGTTGAAGATTGGTATAGGTGATCATTGAGGAGGGATATGGGCGAGTCAATGAAAAGGAAATAATCAATCAATGGTAGTGGTGAAGATACAATGCAGAATAGCAAGGAGCAGTGAGGACTGAGGCATTGGTGTGCTAAACCAAGGCTGAAGGGGATCGACAGGAGCAATACGATGAGGACAGCATGAACAGCAGTAGTGCAGTGTGATAGCACAGTACAGTGGCAATGTGATGCAGACAGCAAAGGCTGAACCAGTCCTGGAAGGGAGAGGTTGGACGGTGCAGAAAAAATGTAGTAAGGTTGGAGCAGCAGCCTTACAAGGACCTCGAGACTGGACTGCAGAACAATCAGGCAGCTGTGGCACAGACTCCAGAGGGACATCCAGACCAGGCTAGACATCTCCAGAGTCTGGCAGCATCATTTTCAGACCGATATAAAAGATCAGGGGATGTGAAGGATCTTGAGGCTGCACTGCAGAACAATCAGGTGGCTGTGGAAAAGACACCAGAGGGACATCCAGACCTGGCTAAACATCTCCAGAATCTGGCAGCATCATTAACACACCGATATCAAAGATCAGGAGATGTGAAGGACCTTGAGGCTGCACTGCAGAACGAGCAGGCGGCTGTGGAAAAGACACCAGAGGGACATCCAGACCTGGCTGGATGTCTCAAGAATCTGGCAGTGTCATTCACACACCGATATCGAAGATCAGGGGATGTGAAGGACCTTGAGGCTGCACTGCAGAACAATCAGGCTGCTGTGGAAAAGACACCAGAGGGACATCCACACCTGGCTGGATGTCTCGAGAGTCTGGCAGTGTCATTCACAGACCGATATAAAAGATCAGGGGATGTGAAGGACCTCGAGGCTGCACTGCAGAATAATCAGGCGGCTGTGGAAAAGACACCAGAGGGACATCCTGACCTGGCTGGACGTCTGCAGGGTCTGGCAGTGTCATTCACAGACCGATATGAAAGATTGGGAGATGTGAAGGACCTTGAGGCTGCACTGCAGAACAAGCAGGCTGCACTGGAAAAGACACCAGAGGGACATCCAGACCTCCCTGGACGTCTCCTGGGTCTGGGAATCTCATTCAAGAACCGATATCAAAGATCAGGGGATGTGAAGGACCTTGAGGCTGCACTGCAGAACAATCAAGCTGCTGTGGAGCAGACACCTGAGGGACATCCAGACCTGGCTGGATGTCTCCAGGGTCTGGCAGTATCATTAGCAGACCGATATCGAAGATCAGGAGATGTGAAGGACCTCGAGGCTGCACTGCAGAACAATCAGGCGGCTGTGGAAAAGACACCAGAGGGACATCCATGCCTGGCTGGACGTCTCCGGAATCTGGCAGTGTCATTCGGAGAGCGATATCGAAGATCAGGGGATGTGAAGGACCTCGAGGCTGCACTGCAGAATAATCAGGCTGCTGTGGCAAAGATACCAGAGGGACATCCTGACCTGGCTGGACATCTCCAGAATCTGGCAGTATTATTCTCAGACCGATATGAAAGATTGGGAGATGTGAAGGACCTTGAGGCTGCACTGCAGAACAAGCAAGCAGTCGTGGCACAGACTCCTGAGGGGCATCCAGACCTCTCCGGACATCTCCAGAATCTGGCAGTGTCATTCACAGACCGATATAAAAGATCAGGGGATGTGAAGGACCTCGAGGCTGCACTGCAGAATAATCAGGCGGCTGTGGAAAAGACACCAGAGGGACATCCTGACCTGGCTGGACGTCTCCAGAATCTGGCAGGGTCATTGGGACAGCGATATTGAAGATCACGGGATGTGAAGGACCTTGAGGCTGCACTGCAGAACAAGCAAGCAGCTGTGGCACAGACTCCTGAGTGGCATCCAGACCTCTCCGGACATCTCCAGAATCTGGCAGTGTCATTCACAGACCGATATAAAAGATCAGGGGATGTGAAGGACCTCGAGGCTGCACTGCAGAATAATCAGGCGGCTGTGGAAAAGACACCAGAGGGACATCCTGACCTGGCTGGACGTCTCCAGAATCTGGCAGGGTCATTGGGACAGCAATATCGAAGATCACGGGATGTGAAGGACCTCGAGGCTGCACTGCAGAACAATCAGGCGGCTGTGGAAAAGACACCAGAGGGACATCCTGACCTGGCTGGTCGTCTCCAGAATCTGGCAGGGTCATTGGGACAGCAATATCAAAGATCACGGGGTGTGAAGGACCTCGAGGCTGCACTGCAGAACAATCAGGCAGCTGTGGAAAAGACACCAGAGGGACATCCTGACCTGGCTGGACGTCTCCAGAATCTGGCAGGGTCATTGAGACAGCGATATCAAAGATCAAGGGATGTGAAGGACCTCGAGGCTGCACTGCAGAATGATCAGGCTGCTGTGGAAAAGACACCAGAGGGGCATCCAGACCTGGCTGGACGTCTCCAGAGTCTGGCAGTGTCATTCACAGACCAATATCTAAGATCAGGTGATGTGAAGGACATCGAAGCTGCCCTATTAAGTTACAGCAAATCCTTTCAAAGCCACACCTCAGATCCTGTAGGATCATGGTACTCAGCCTCGCACTGGGCTTTCCTGGAAGAGCTACACAGACCATCAGATATCCCAATGGCTTACTCTGCTGCCTTCCATCTATTGCCTGAGATCCTCTGGATTGGCAGCTCTGTATCAGTCCGTCAAGACATAAACAGGAGAATCAATGTTTCCCAGGCAACCTCTATTGCTATTGCTGCCTGCACTGAGTCTTTAAATCTCCCACTTGCAGTAGAGCTCCTTGAACAAGGATTAGGAACCACAATCCAGCAGCTGCTGCAGCTGAAAACAAATATTGATTTTCTGCCCAAAATGGAGGCAGATAAGTTGAAACTCCTGTCTATTGACCTCTACAGTGGAGCTGCTCAACATCCACAAAGGGTGGCTGCAGATCGAAATACCTTGATTAATGAGATTCGGAGTCTTCCAGGCCAAGAAAACTTTCTGCGGCCCAGACCATACAGAGATCTGTGCCAAGCATCTCAGCATGGGCCTATTGTTATTCTCAATTCCCATGATGATCATTGTGACTCAATCATTCTCCTTAACCCTACCTCAGATCCACTTCACCTTGCACTGTCATCGGTGTCTGTTGACCATTCAAAAGTGCAAAAAAGTCTTCTCAGAGATCTGATCAAGAGGCGTAATGTGAGATCCAGGGAACCACCGCAGGCCCGTCTTTTTGGATACCAAGAAAGGATAGAAGTGGGCATGGACGGGTATTTGAGCTGGGTCTGGACTTGTATTGTGGAGCCAATCTATGTTGCCCTGAATGCTGTAAGTTCTACTCCTCTTATCAAATGCATCATTATTCACTTTTTTTTTGCAGAATGGCATCACTTCTGGCAGATTGTGGTGGTGTCCTACAGGAGATTTTACTGGCTTGCCTCTGCATGCTGCAGACTCTGCGGATACATTCATACAGTCATATACACCCACACTGGGGGCTCTCCTAGAAGCAAACTCCAAGACACCTTCGACTGATCCACCTCACATTGGCCTGGTTGGGGTGACACACACTGGTCCCAGAAGGGACCAAGAACTCCCTGGAGTTGAAGAAGAAATCACTAAGATTTGCTCCATTGCTCAAAACCGATACCAGGTTCAAAGTCTCATCGGCGAAAACACCACTGTGGATTCGGTCAAGCAGGCACTGCATGATTGTGCTTGGATGCACCTGGCTTGTCACGCAGAGCAGAATATCATGGAGCCTCCAAAAAGCTGCCTCCAGCTCTATGGTGGAACCCTGGAGCTTGAGACCATTCTCCATATGTCCCTTCCAAATGCTGAATTTGTATTTCTTGCGGCATGCCAGACAGCTAAGGGAGATGCGGCCCTGGTGAATGAGTCTTTTCACTTGGGTGGTGGTTTCATTGCTGCTGGATTCCAAGGAGCCATTGCCACCATGTGGTCCATGGAGGATGAAGATGGGCCGGTTGTTGCGGAAACTGTCTACAGCCACTTATTAGGCAGTGGGCACAGGCCTCAAGCATCTGATGCTGCAAAAGCGCTGCAGCTTGCTGTTCAAAGGCTTCGGGATGCTGGGGTGTCTTATGAACGCTAGGTACCATTTATCCACCTGGGAATCTAAAGTCAACGGATTTAATGTCCCCTAGTGATACTAATTCATCCATACTTCATCACAAAAGACTCACCTTTACTTAGATTCTAATGCTGAACATGTGTCTGTTATCTTTTCATTGCCTCAGGATTCAAATATTGTTGTAAAACCTATGAAATAAGATGAGTTGGACTTAAGTTCTGCCAGTCCACACCAATTTTCAAACTTAAGTTCTTTATGCACCCCATCCCCACTGCCCAGCCGCATCCCCCCCCCCCTTAAAGATTGATACTTCACGCCTGTACTAGCCCACTTCTCCCCCCTTACTCGAATTTAAGTTCCACACAGTGGACTTCAGTGTTATTCAAACATGAGACACATTGTAGGCAAGCTAAAATCCGTCACACAAGTTCTATACAACTTGAGTCCAAGTTGAGTTGTCACTAGCCATAGTTGAATAATTTACTTCCTGCCCAAAAGTACACTGGCACAATGGGCTGAAAGCTTTGGATGCTGAAACGGTGCACCTGAGTATAGTCGTGAAAATCACAATCCAAGGTATGTGTACGAGACACACAAAATGAACCACAACCAACACACAACCAACACAAACTACACAAAGTGCTCTTCTATATTTAATGTACTAATAAAAACAAGCTTACAATTATGCTAATTCAGTCTAAACCGATCATCTCACTGCTTGGTGGTATACAATTAGGGCCAGAGTGAGCTCCAAGCTACTGGCTGAGTCTCAGAGATGTGATGAAGTACAAACGATAAGCCATGCGGTGACTATATACAATACTTTAAACAATGTGAGGTCAATATAGTGTCCCAAGAGCTTGTCGCCAGAACTCGTCTGATAGTGGCCACAACTCATATGTGAGGGCAGTATCACACAGGATTGCTAGAGTCCATACCAAGGAGAGTGTACGAATATCCCATTTATTTAAGACACTGCTACATGAAGACAAACCTCAATGGCAGGGATTTGTGCCCAAAAGGTCCATGTTGCGACAATAGTTACAGTTGCGACAACGATATCTAGTCACAACAAGACAGTCGCGACAAGAGGAACATCTCAGGAATATGCTGAGACAAGTCATGATAGTCGGAATGACTAGCGATCACATCCCGTCAATCCCTGAGACTGATCACAGCCACGTGCAAAAACAAGTGACTCGGAAAGTCAATCCCAGAAATATCTGCTGACTCCGATGTCTCCCGAAACTCCGATTGATCGGAATAGTCAGTCACATGCAATGTCGCGATAAGGCGTCATCGTGTCGTGATAGGTCGAAAACACTCTAGACCTCTCATGACTAAGGCTAAAACAGTAATAAGGCTCACACAGAAGAGACATGACAGTTATGGCATGTTCCAAATGGGCCAAGAGGTTTTGACACAGGAAGTGCCGCGCATGCCGTGTGTGACGCGCCACTGTTTTAAGTATTTTATATCACTGCAAGTTGGTCTGTGAACCGTTAGGACATCATATAGTGTGATAATAAGTGGATTACACAAGAAATACTCAGTTATATTCCCAACTTGTGGAGTTTGTGTGGAGTTGTAAGGAAAGCTGAACTGTTTCAAGTAGTGGAAATTAAGTGCACCCATGCAGCCAACATTCTACACTGTCGTTTCATGAGTTTCAGTCCTATTGAAAAGTCATTTAATTTTGACTTAGTTGGACAATTGCGCATCAGTTGCAATGAGATGCACGTCAATGTCTTGTGCCGAGCTGTTGCCGCCCATCAACATCAAACTCCCGCGCGTCAATGATTCGGCCCGCGCGTCAATGATACCATCACCGCGTCGACATCAGTCTCCCACGCATCAACACCAGGCCTGCGCGTCACATACCAAATTTAAGTCTCCAGTGAAGCTTTTGGTGTTCTGCTGGCACAACAGCTTTATGATTGGTCTGTTAAATATGTCCAAAAGTATGTTCAGACTCGTTTGGATGACAATTTATGCCGAAACCGAATCATTTTGACGCGCTATTGCAGGCCTCAGGCTACGCTCCATGATGTGAAGAATGTGCCCATACAGGTGGGGAGTATAAGTTTATCCTTCATTTCAGGGAAGAACTGCCAGTCTGCGAGAGCTATTGACTTGATTGAGAGTTCGAGATGTGAAGATAGATTCTGTTCTTCCACAAATCCACACTGGATACCACAAGTGTAATACTAACACACCCATGTGCGGCACTATCACAGCGGCAACTAATATGCTTGTCAGAAAACCATTGCCACCAGTAGCTTATATGAAGAGTGTCCAATTTCATCCTTCAAAAATTCAACTATAGCAACATAAGGTCCTGTATGAGTGAATGGGCAGCTTCAGGTTGAAATTTTAAATGTGGATTTACAAAGGGAGTTGTTGAAGGCTCCGCACCTGTGTCCTGGAGGACCGTGCCACTTAGCATCCAACAACAAATCCCAGGTAGAACAAATCTATCTCTTGAACTATTCAGTTCCATGTTAATCCAATACACCTGAGCCTGAACTCATTGGTACGGCAAGTAAAGTCTTCATTAATAATATTCATCTACGTCATTTTCCTTCAAATAGGGAAATAGGAGTATTACAATGAATTAAATCAGTCCTTCTGCTACGAAATCCCGTCCGTTAAATCTCTCCTTCTATGGTGAAACTCTGTCATGCCTCAAGAGTTGAGTGCCAATTTGGGCAGTGGGCTCATCTTGAACTGTCACATCGAAGTCTGATCTGCCAAGTTACCAATCTTGTGTGCTTCCGTTACCAGCGCGGAATTTCTAAGTGCCAGTGGATCATCCTCATCAATTTGCAATATTCCACGGAGTTACAGTTGATTTTACGCTGTATGTATGCCCTATAATGGAGGACTCAGTTGTCCCAGAATTGAGGCAATGTGTGCCCCCTGCTTCGCAAGTGCAGCCCTAACCCATTGTGTGCATGGGGTGAAAAGCTCGAGAAGTGTACTTTGTAGGGTGTACTGTAGTGATTCAACGAAAGAAGTAAACATTTGAAAGATATGCCATCCAGTAATCTTGAGATAGTTGAGCAGAACAAGCAAGCGAAGAATTCACACCACGGTACGGGACTAGACTAGTGACTGTCAACAGCCATACAGGCTGGATTCGAGCGTATTAAAGAGCTTGAACGGCGTTGGATGCAGCAGAAAGAACGAGGAAACCTCCGCGCACAACGATGTCGCAACGAAGCTTGCATTCTCCGCAAACATCCACCGAAAACCACCCTCCAAAGAAATTAAAGCACTTGCGCAATCACAGCGTTGATATAGAACGGTGCGTTGAATACCCTGGAGGGAAACAAGAAGAGAGGGAAGACTAAGACATTACCTGAGATTACTGGACACGAAGAAATGGGAGCAGAGGATTAGCCGTTCATGCGCCCACGTGGGCTGTCGTCATCTCCGGTATTCCAACCTACCTTGGACCCATCCCACTCAGCACCTACGCAGTCGCAGAGGATCGTCTCTTTCCTCTCCCCACACGCGCGTTGATCATCGCATCTCTCCTTCCCCCGTGATCGCCTCCGCGACTCTTACCGTGCGTACAGTGTTCTGCGCCGCTCGTCCTCGTTACACATCGATCGGCCAATATAGTTCCGGGCCAGCAAAAAAAAAGGGAAGCAAAATGCACGCGCGCGGGCACACGGCTAGGCGGAAAGGGACAGACCGGTGGCGACTGCATCTCACCCAACATCCTCCACTCAAGGAAAAGTGCAATGAGTGCGTTTTCCGAAGAAGCAAGTATTGCAGAGGTCGAAGGCCGAGGTAAGGATGTGTCAGCAGGAGCCTCTGGACGACCGAGGAACAGAACGAGTAAACACCGAGTGGGGAGGAAGCGCCGCTCCGCCGCCGTATTCCAGCTCGTGGACCATCTACGTGGTGCAAGTTATCCACCGGGTGCCAGGCATTCACAATCTCAAATGCTACAAATAGGTCGGCACGAGTACGCACGGAAGGAGATAAAAGCCGGAGGAGGGCGAGCGCCAGCAAAGCCCGGACTAACCAAGTGGGATGGCAATGAGCGCGCGGACCGCAATGAGAGAACGGACTGGATGGATAGATGATGTGCGTGGCGGAGGGAGCACAAGCATCAAGCGATAAGAATAACGCTTTTTCGCCCCAGCATCGTCGATTCTCTGGTCAGCGGGGCGCGGTGACGCTGAAATAGAGACCTGTAGCTGCCGTTGACTTGAGCATGCCTCCGCATACAGCAAGATGGGTTATAGTGGGATGTGGATGAAAGGCTGGAAAGGGACTCAGCGAAGGTACACTGCGTGCATATGTACAAGAATCAGCGTGGAAAATGAGAAAAGAAGTTCTGCACAGGTACCGGCACCGCCAATGGGGTTCGGGGTGGCCGAGTCCAGATATAGCGGCAGCGGAGCGATCGGAGAGTGGGGTGGGGCTGTAGGGGCCAAGAGGAAGGGCGACGGGCGAATAGCATTAAAAAATGCAGGCAGAGTTGTGGACGGGATGATCGGAATGACGCAGCATTATGGTACATGTCACCACGCGGAGATGGTGCCTGGCGAGCGGTTTTGAGGGCCGTAAGAGCCGTGTTGCAGGCCTAGGGATGCATGGTGGAAGTGTGGCGACTCATTCGGGCTCAAATAAAGAAAAGCTGGGATGAACTGGCGCGGGGGCAAACGTATTAGTCCAAAAAATGCGAAATGCAAAAAAAAAAAGAGTGCATATAACGTATCTGAGCGCACCGTCTCGAAAGTAGACCGTTGCCTTTAATACACGCCTCCCGCGACATCTGAACCGCGATGGCGACCAATGACGGCAAAACGGGCGGCTGCGCTCGAGTGGCGCGCGATTGGCGGAACGGCAGAAGATGCAGGTCCAAAATTTCAACGTGGATTGCGCTTGAGGGTATCGTTCGAGGGCGTCGACGGCTTGGGACGGAGTTTGGCCCAGCCAAGAGCACAAAAGAGGGGCCGAAAGCCGGCGGTGACGAAAAGGCACACACGAAGCGCAGTTCTTGACGGAAAGCGAAGTGGAAGGAAGGAGATGGAGAGGTTAGGTGACGGAAATCAGTTCCGCGCGGGCACTTGTTTGTGTACCCCAGACCCTGGCAGTTCTATTGAGACGACTGTCCGGGCCCCAGTAAGTTGCCGCGCCAGCGGAGGCGGATATATTTCCTGCATTGATGCAAGAACCATGGACCGTCACTTTAATTTGGTTGGAAGTGGTAAGCACTGGCCCGTATAGTGCAAGTAATTTCTTGGCTTCGTTTTTTCCCGCGGCAATCGTGTCGACGAGCAGTCTGTCGAGTTCTGTGTTATCTGGCAATGAGACCTCTATTTTGCGCTTTTTTCGAGGGCTTGCATTGAGCATCAAATGTTGCTCGCCAATATCTAACTCGATCTCGAGTGAAATTGCAGCGTGATCGTAGCCTTCAACCTGATCGGCCACCGCGAAAGACTTGATGCTTGAGAACAGTTGACGGGAGCATGCTGCGTAAACGATGACAGATCTACGGCTGCCCTGGAATGAGGTATATTTACCACTTTCCGGGCCGAAACAGGTCGCGCCGCTGACGAAGACGATATCGTAGTCATTGAAGACTGAGCAGAGCCATCGGCCACGTTGAGACGGATTTCCTGTGTCCATAGAGACCCGAGGAGGATCCAGTATATTCGCCAGTAGCGCGGCGACTCGAGCGTTTAGATCCCCGAGCACCAGAATAAGGAAACGAGCCGCATAAGCGAGTGCGAGAGAGGCAGCTAGAGCTTCACAGGGGTCTTTTTCCAGAACACCAGCCCACGGCGACGAATCCGGAAGTAAGTAGACATTGTCGATGAGCAAATTGTTCAGCTGAAGTACCATGAAGTCGGGTCCAGATAAGTCCTGCCTATATTTGATTTGAAAGCTAGAGCGGTAGACAGCCGCAACACCGCCCCACGATTTGTCAAATGATAATTTGGGCCTTCGAGTTCTGGAGAGGATTGAGTAGCCTATTGGGAGCTCCACTGTATCATGCTGTTGAGGCCGAAGGTGGGTTTCGGAGAATAAATTAATGTCAAACCGTTCGAGGTCTTTACGAAATTCAGGGCAGCTCATGCGTAAAGGAAAGGCGCCACGTATATTCCAGCAATTGATTGTAATAATCTGCGTAGTATCTAAAGGGCGGGTAGAAGTGGAAATGGAGGTAGAAGTAGGGGTGGATGTCGGGGCCGCTGAGGACCCATTTTGCGAAGAGAGAACAGTGTAAGGGACGAATGTAGGTAAGTGTGTGGAGCGCGTGGGAGTAATTACAAGGGGTGGTGATATCGACGAAGAGAGTGTGAATGAATTAGATGAAAGAAAACGGGGTTGAGCTGCCCCTACGTGTTTAAATGAGTAGCCGTAACATGAACGTACGTGCCACGGTTTGCTTTGGCCCAGTCCGTGACAAGCCAGTCGGCCATAGCGGGCGTGTCGAACGTGCAGATGGTGTAGGCGCCGTCTTCTTCCACAGGGCGGGTGCGGATGCGGAGACCGCTCAGGTCGTACACCCCCTTGAATACCACCTTGAGGACATTCATTACGTCTTCTTTGACGTTGACGATTCGACCACGCTCACCACGCTCCTTGGTCCACGTGAGTGAGCCGAAAATTGAAGAATGACCTCACTTTTTCTCACCAAGCGTCTCAACGCGTGTTTCAACTGATGCTCAGAGTGATGCGGGCGTTAAACTCGTTGCAGCTTATACCACGACGGATTTGACGGCAGAGATGGATTTGGAGCGCGAGGCAGCGGGTATGCTGAGACCATCAAGTATCAAGTTTCTCGGGGAGTTGTCCGAGGACCCCTGACAATAGGCGGGAAGGCTAGGTCCCCGGTTCGGACAACATTTTCAAAATTTGGTTCGATGATTTTTCCAAAAATGTTCGCCTTTCATCAAAACTCATTTTCACAATGTCAAAATGCGTGGGAAGTTTATGTCGGACAAAAATCTGGGACCTAGCCTTCTCACCTATTATCAGGGGTCCTGTTGTCCGGGAGGTGTACACAAAAGTGGCAAGACCAGGACCGGTGCCTTTCTGCTGTGAAGAAGAGTCTGAAAAGAGAGCTGAACCCCACTTGATATGATATCCTGGATCCGACGTAGATGGACCGGACCCGAATATGTTCTCCTGGTAACGGACTTTGAATTCGTTTGGTTGACATTCACGAGAACCATAGAAATGGGGGGACTTGTCAATGAATTGAGCGTGGTGACCGGCAGGATGACATGCTAGCACGGGTCGAAATTTTTTGCTTTCTTTTTGGTAGAATTTTAATTTACATTCAAGTAGTCGCGTGTTTCTACGATGGTCATCAAAAGATGGGGAATCCCCGTACCGTCCAGATACAATAGATTTAAACCGCGGTGGGCCGCATATTGATTGTGAACCCCATGACTGTGACTTCCCCCATCCATCCCAGTGATAATAGTGTTGCCGCGGTTAGATTCAGAACCAATACCAAACCTGAATGCGGGTTCGGTTTAAGGTTCGCAGTTGTTTGAACGCCAGCGAACCTAACCGGACCCAGACGGCAAAAGGTCTGATTTTCGGTGTATTTTGTGGCCCCATTCAAAAGAAATTAACACAGCTTACCAGAAAGAGGTGGTGGAGTGTTAGATGAGCCAAAAACATGATTTCCAACTGGCGGTGGCATTTCTTTCGTGCTTTTGAGATTTTATTGATGTGCACATTTTAAGGCTTCTCGGTATTGACCACCTCGGAGAGCGACCTAGGTTCAAGCTAGAGTCATGTTTAGATGAAGAGACAATATATGCACAGCCCAGGACATACTACAGGCAGAAATTACAAAAATCATGTGCATGGGATTTTTTTGGGGTTCGCACCGGTTCCGGACATGTGTGAACATGAACCCCAGGTTCGATTCAAGGTTTGAAGAAATTCCCGAATCGCACCCGCGGCTAGGTTCGGGGTTCGGAAATTCTAGTAAAAACCGTACCCGAACCCGGCAACACTAAGTGATAACTTCCACAGAATAGATCAGTTGGCACGGACTGCCCGTGCACGACTGCGGGCTGAAGAAAGTATAAAGATACGTACATACCACTGGAATCCTCAGAGCAATTACCTAGTTGCTTGTCTACTCGAACTCGTCCATCCTTCATACTTCCGACATGTTCCATCAACTCTTCATTGCCACGGTTGCCGCCATCGCACTGGTCCAGGCATGTACTAGTTGCCTAGAAAAGCCACTTGAACGAAATTAACTCGTATCAACAGGTGCAAGCCGTTGATGTGTGCGCGTGGACAAATACCCTTAACTGCGATGGGACTGCAGTCTGCTGCCTCAAATTTGGGGTCAACCAGTGTTGCGGAAACATCCAGCAAGGTTTCGGATTCTCCATTTCCTACAGCAACCTCCCCGGCCCAGTCTCCGATGGCCAAGCGTGGACCAGCATTAATTGCAGGGCTGGTGCGATAATCACGCAGCAGATTGGGACGGGCAACAAGTGCTGGGTCGGCGCGGGGACCAAGGCCAACAGTATGGCGTGGACCCACGCCGCCTCGAAGCGGAGCGCGCCCGCAAGTGAATGCGCCGCCCCCGATGTCCTCAAGTTCACGGATATTGGGGTCCAAAAGGCCGTCAGGATGCCCTCCACCGACGGAGCGCTCAAGGAGATGATCGAGTTCGTGAAGGCCAATAATTTCACTGCTCTTGCCGCCTATACCCCTGCCTAATCGGAATCGTAAGTCGTCGTGATTTTGAACGACCCTCGCCCACACGTCTAATCAGTTGGAACAGATCCTATCCCTTTCCGGCGACAAAGTGGTGCCAAAGGCACAGGCGATGATTATATTTCTAAATAGTCTTGTGTGTTTCGATGTTGTGCAGCGACTGTAAATTTGGGCGACCAGAAGCACTGCCGATCCCCGAACGCGAAACTTGTGCAGCTGGGAACATCGGTATCTTTATGCCTACATATCCTTGTGCTTTCCCCTAAGAATCGTGGTATATTCAATGAGGTTCTGGAACTTTTCGGAAGGTTGCCTTGGGGGTATGATGGGACCGGCTGTGATTCCTGCTTATATATATACGTCTTTGACCTCACACTCACATGGATAGACTTCTAACTGCATTCTCACCGTCATATAAGGGCCCGGGTAAGAACAAAGGTGGATGCCGCATAGTAACACCCGCAGTAGAACACTCTCGATTTGATCAAATAACTACTGGATCGAGTCGAATGCATCCGACAGAGTTCCCGAATTATGTACTGATTTTTTATCACCCGCATCATTCCTGTGCTATCCCTATTGTAGATATCAACTTCACAGAGAGAAGGAATACAGTTCGTGCAATAATAATAAAGTCCCGGGACACGTGGCAGGCCACGAATAAAATGATGCTGAGTCCCCGGGTACATGGATGTACTAACTTTGTGTTATATCTGTATTAGATAAGATCATCGGTGCAGTTTCACCAATATCGGTATTCTACTGCTGCACTGCATTTCCTTCATTCCAACTCCCCATATGCATTCCTGCGATTCCGCGTGAATGTCTCAGCTTCGCCGTAGGTCACTATTATTATCTTGCATCTACTAGTATTTCTGCATTCTAACTCGGTGAGCAAGCAACCGTACTTTTGGAATCTCGAGGTTTGTTCCCGGTCCAAGCGTGTTGTACATATTTGGCGCTAAAGTCCTCATCAAGCATCAAACATCAAATATTTAATTTCATGCTCCCAAATCATGTCGAAACGCCTATCGCCCTTCTCCGCTGGGACCGTCGTCAAGCGCGCGCGGGTGACGCCGCTGCCTGGCTCGCTGACACAGATCGCCATCTCCTCCAGCAGGGACAAGAGTAAAGGGCTCATACGTTGCATGATACGCAGCGTGCAGCGGACCAGTGGGCTCGACGCTGGAGTAGTGAGGACAAAGTGAGGATGTCTTGGGACACGGTCGTGGTCTAGGCGTAGTTGACGCTGTTTGTCCATAGCTTATGTCATCATCTTGGCTTGCTTCAGGTATTCACGTGTCTTAGCGAGCACACAGTGAGCTTCATCCCAGATCCGCTAGGGGTTGGTCAGGGTGGACCACTCCAACGTGCCCATCGTCAGTCTCGCGGGGGCGCACGGGGTATGTGTCTCGTGCCCTGGAAGGGTCTTCCAGGTACTGACGACGGGCGAGATCCGAAGCTGCTGCTTCAACCCGATTGCATAGACATCGCAGCGTGCTCCGCGGACCGCAGCGTGTCGCTCTGGGCCCAACGCCAACTACGGACTATTGTCGTCGCTAACCAAGGCACCCATTATTGGCCTGCAGTGGTCGCTCGTCTTGCCGCCGGCAGAGCCTAGTTCTACTCCTTCCACTACTGCTACGTCTCTGCTTCTGCCACCACTACCCAGCTCCACAGGCTCTGCACTTACCTCCCCTTCCTTAGCCAGTGGAGACAGTGCTTCCGGTGCCCACTCGCGTCAAGCCGACGACGATCTCGGTGGTTTAGGACATATATTATATGAGATTGGATTATTTTTGTTCTTCGGGAATGCGGAGAGGTGTGTATCTGTACCTATCTGCACACGGGGTGCGCCGGCGACGAGGACCACCGTGAGGTTGTCGCCCCCGCCCGCACTTTCGTTTCTTCTCATCCCCCACTCCCTGTCACTCCTCCCCTCGCCTGCGTTCTTCTCCCTTCCCATCTAGCCTTCTGCGCACTGCTATCCCTCCTTCCATTCCCCTCCCCTCCCCTCCCCCACCTCGATCTCATTATTACCCTTGCCCTCATCCTTCGCACCGCGTTCTTCTCTGCTCCCCGGCCCGCCGCTCCGCTCCCGCTCCGTTTCCCCTTCAACCTCCTCTCTTCTCTCCTCCCTCGCCCTCCCTTCCCTTCCATAACGAACACTAACACCTCCCACGGGTCAAAGTCTCCGTCGGCAAGCACCGCGGCTTCGTGCAGTCCGCGCGCAGCGCGGACACGGAGCGCGCGATCGCCGTGCGTGGGCGAGGACGAGGACGAGTCGGTGTGAGTCTATGTCTTGTTTCGTTTTTCTTGGGATTCGAGAGGCGGTTCGTGGGGTTTTTTTTTCTTTGGGGGGATTTGGGCGGTGGTGTGGGCGAGAGTGGAGCGGAGGGCGATTGTGGGTGCCTCGTCCTCTTTCGCCTCCTCGCTGCGATGTCGATCGCAGTGCGGGGCGTTGTCTTCGCCGTGCCCGTAGTCGTTCTCCCTATTCTCCTTCGCGCGGTCGGTCCTCTCCGACGTGGGGCGCGAGCTGGCGCATGGGCGGTGCCTCCCTTCACCGCGGGCGTCGTGGTCCCGGTGGTGTTCCTTTGTGGCGACACGACATCGTCCTCGATGCCCGTGCTCATCGTATCGGCATCGGTCCCTCTCGTCCGTCGTTTTCTTCCTTTTTTTTTTTTTGCTCTTCCGTTTGCAGTGCGTGGTCTTCATTTTGTGCGAATTGCGGGGGTGTCTCATTGGTGCGGGGCGGGATCTGTGCTGTGGGCAGTGTGGGGGCGGGCAGGGCACCCACGCGGGGCTCGGGCACGGTCATACGCCGCGGAGGGTGTGCGTGCTGGCGCAGTCGCGGTGCGGCAGAGTCGCTTTGCCGTGCTCGCGGCGTCGGTGTCGGCGTTGCCTCATATACTCCCTTCGTCCTTCGATCCCGCCGTGCGGTTTTTTCTGTCCTTGTGCGCCTGCCGGTGCCGCCAGCGGTGCCGGTGCCGATCTGGCGAAAATGTGCTGCGGGCGGTGAGCGCCCACTTGTGCCCGCATACGAGAACGCGCCGCCGTTGCGCGCGTGTGGGCTGGGCGGCGCCGACATGCCATTGCTGGGGCTACACGACGACCTGGGCGCTCTGGGCTTTTTTCTGCGGAGCGGGCGATGTCAGCAGGGGTTTGATGGGAGGGCGGTGGGCGAGAAAGAGAGAACGCGGAGGGGCTGTGCGCGGCGTCGGAGATGCGATGCAGGGGACGCGGCGAGGCACGCGCGCCGTCCAGCCTCAACAGCAGCGCGCTGACCGTAAACGGCATGACGCAGGAGCAGGCGATCGTCAGCATGCACGGGTACGTCGACACCAGGCCCATCTTCACGGCGCTCCTCGTCGCGCATGGTGACGACGACGGCCCTTCTCGTATGCGGGTGCGAGTGTGCCGCCGCCGTACGAGGTGCTGCCGTCGACGACCACCAGCCACGCGTTCTTAACGTTCTCGCCCGATCCGAATCAGCATCAGTAGCACCAACACCAGCAGGCGCAGGGGCTGTGCGCGGCGGCGCAGCGGCGGCAGAGATGCGGGGGACGTGGCGTGAGTTGTGAGCTGGTGCCGCGCGCGACGCGTACACCGCTGCTGCGCCGCTGCACCCGCGCAAGCCGCAAGCGCCGGGGCTCGTCCCATTGCCGCTGGCGCTGCAGACGCAAGCCGTACCGCTCAGCAAATTATCCGCCTGGCTTTCGCTGATTCTACATTACATATTGCATCCTCTGCCCTCGCTCCCCACCACCCTGAAGCCAAAAAGCAGCAGTACTACGTTGTTCTCATCGTACTGTCTCGTCTTATTTTGTATTTTTACATGCACATGTACTTTTACTGTCATGCAGATGTGATCCCATCCATCTGTGTTAGTTCGATGATGATGCGTGGGGATTTTGCTTCCACGTCAACTAAGGTCGATACGTAGGAACGAGGAATGGATGTTCGCCATCATTTAAAGAATATTTTCACCCCCTTATTCTTTGCAACATACGCATGTGAAACAAAGGGTTGATTTTGGATGAGAAGCATCGACAGATACTGATACCCGTATTTTGATGCTGAGCATGCAGGTACACTCGTATCTGTGAGAGAACCGCAGGCAGTGAAACGCTACAATTTGTATGGGCTTAACCGCGGATCAGATGAAAGTCAACTGAATGATTCACTCGCTCTCACGAGTTGAATCAACTGTGGAATTCAATATATATCTGACTGACAGCACAATCAAAAAACTGACCATAAAGCGGGGGCCTGCTGTCTACCCTGGTTTGTGCTCGCCCACTCATCTCATTCAATATGTTTGCTCGTAATGTTACAGTCTCTCTTCTCCTTGCCTTCTCAATGATATCACAGGTGTATGTCGAATTTATTCGTGCTCTTATTTCTATGGGTTTCACGCATGTGGACTTCTAGCGCCGGGACGGGTTTCAAGCTGCAATCTGTCCTTAACACGGCCAAGTGCATCGCGGCCAGCAGCTTGACGAACGGTGCGCCCGTCGTCATCCAGGACTGCGGAACAAATGCTACGTCCCTCAACACGTGGTTCGAGACGCCCCTGCCCCCCGACGGCTTCGCCCGGCTGCTTTCCGCTGGCGGCGTTTCAAGCTGCCTCGATGTGACAGATGGTCCGTCTGGGGACGTACCCGATGGCACGAGGCTTCAAATGTGGGCCTGCAGCCCCTCAGATCCAGGCAGGCACGCTTGATCTTCCTGAGTCTCAGAACCCTAACCGGCCGTAGCCCAGAAGTGGATTTTTGAGGACGCGCTTTCCGCTATTGAGTGGGGCGGCGGACTAGCGATTAAAGGGTCCAAAGTTCGTGTATTAACTTGAAATTTCCACTAAAGATTTACTGACCGATATTTAGTGTTCGTCTCTGTGAAGCTTCTCTGAGGAGACATACTAATCATTATTAATGGCAGACATTGATGTCACTAATGGAGTCACGGCCAACGGGAACCAGGTGCGTCGCCGTGAAGTCTAGTCACCAGGGCTCTAACCATCAACAACAGCTTCAAATCTGGAAATGTGGAGGAAATAATAACCATCAGCAATTCAAGAAGATTCCCGTCTGAAATTATTTTCTATTGATACAGTAGGCACGGGACAATTAGACAGGCCTGAATTGTCTCACACCATGCGTGTAGTTTTGTGTGCTTCATACACTAATTGTTTGTCCGGAATATTTCATATCTGATTTCTCATAACCAAGGTTTTTACGACTGAAATATTTCATTGCTCGCTTTTCAACATAGCTTGGTACCTCTTCGTTCACAACTTTATGTGCCGAAGCACAGCTACCTTGCACTCGGGACGGATACGCAAACAATTCAGAAAAAGGAGCGCAACGCGCCATGTCGCGTATAAACCGGGATCCGAATTGAGTTAATAATATATCAAGCCGAGTCCCGACAGTTTTATGCGTACTCGATGACCATACCCCACCAGCAGGCCTGTCGCCTTGTGTACATATAGGCAATTTTCTTTTCACGCATCGTCGTGTGATAATCAACGAGGATGAACCCGGCACCGGAACCATTGTCTGTACCCAACAAGGTCAACACGGCGTCCGTGCCGCACGATCCGTCGTTGGCATCCCATTTCGTCCACTCGGTATCGTCCGCTGTGGCTTGGGCCGCCATCCCCCCGGTTGCATACAATTTGGCCAGTACAGTCTGAGTGAGCGGGTTGTCGATGTGAAACTGCACTAAATATCTGAGATCGGACGGGTCAGCACCATCCTTGAATTCTTTGTACATCTCCATGGTGATGACATCCCACGGAACCGCCTGGATAGGGTCGTTCATTCGGTAGGCCACCGAGTTGACCATGACGCCCGGGGAAAACCAGAACTCGTACGTCTTGGGAGTCCGCGCTCGGCGCTTGCGAAGCGTCGTCACAAGATGTGGGATAAGAGGAACCTGGAGGTCGGGGCCATTCACAGTCTTCTTATTCACCAGCGACGCGATCTCGCTTGCGATCGAGCGTGGTATGTCCGTGGATAAGAGCTCGTCGATTGTGAAAAGGGGCCGATCTATGTTCACATATGACGCCAAGAATTTGTCCGTGGTCGAATCAGGCGAGGTATCGGCGGTCGCGGCGAGGATCCGCGCCATTATATCTGTACCCTTAATTTTCGCCTCTTCGGGAGTCGAGGGGAGTCCTCGCAATGAAAGAGAGAAGTCGCGAAGATGAACAGCTACAGGGGAGGGACCTCAGGGATCCGCGGAGGGAGGAGGAGTAGGAGTGCTGCTAGCCGATGCACTGCTGGACTGGCTGCGCGGACACGCCTGTATAAAATTGCAATCAGCTTCGATTCATGGAGAAAAATGATCACAATCTGACCGAGGGCCCAGGAATGCCATTGTCCTTTGAATCAGCCCTTCGAACCGGAGTCACCAATGGTGCTATTGCCCCTGAAGGGGGGGCATTGATACACCGTAACCGTTGTGGTATAGGTGGGTCCGCTGCCTGAGCTTGCCAAAGAGCTCGGCGAAGCAGAATCCGATGGCAAGAACGAAGTTGAAGGTGAAGATGACGTTGACGAGCGAGACGTCGAACTGAAGGAGGGGGATGTAGCAGATGTCATGCTTATATATCTTGGGCTCAGAGTGTACAGCCACCGATCTGCACACAGAACCGAGCCCAAGATATATAGGGTCTTATTCTCTTTTTGTTGTCAATAGACTTACCCTCGGTGCAGAAAAACAATATACATTTGAGCTCTCTCTTTATAAATTTGGGCAGCCAGATCACTAACTTGGAAATATGGGTCTCCCCCAATGATTGTATTCTTGAATATTTTCGCAAACGGATCTGAAACCTCTTCGTCAGTAGGCATCTCAACAGCTTCCGTGCCATGCACAGCACACGCAGCTCCCAGTTATTACATAGACACCCGTCAAATTTAAAACGACAGCCATCATGCACCGCCTTGACGGGCATCTCTCTGTTTCTACCACCACGACCTGCCATTTGACGCTGGCCCACACCATGCCAAAGAATGCTCGTCCATCTCCACCAGTGCCGTCTTCGTCGACGAACTCAACCCAGCCCCAAACAGCGCGGTATGCTTTGCTTCCACGTGGCTGTCGTGGTGCTCATGTTCGCTAGGCGCGCGGTATTCGACAATTGCCAGAATATCACGATCAGCGGGGGCATTTTCAATGTCCATGCGAGCACTGATGACTCTGATGAAACTGGTAAGATTCCATATGCTTCTGGAATGCGCCAATGGACTCACATTCACTAGACTTTCGGCATGTGAGACTCGGTGATCTCAAGCTCGGACAAGAAGTTACTAAACAAAATATTGTGGAATATCGAGCGGTCCTTCATAAAAGACAGGTGCTGTGAAACGCCAGATACCTGTGGTTATCGGGGTTCGGAGAGTCCATAAGACCCGCGTAGTTGTATTCCAGGAGGATTTCACTGCAGTTCTGTATGAAGGTTCTGATTTTGAAACGGTAGGTCCTGCTCCCAGTTAACTATTCGCTTCTCATAACTTGGGTGTAGCATCGGATTCATGCCGAGCAGCGTGAAAAGTTTCGGTGACTATTTTTTGCAGCGATTTTTCCTGCATTGTCTTACGGCCTTTACCAGCCATCCCTCCTTGGTTCAATTATTCGGCGTGACTGCCAGCAAGGGGTGCTTGATCTCTGGATCTCTCAATATGATCTAGCGAAGCGACATCACTGATGGGGGCTCGGATCGTCGGCATCACAGCCACATCCGTCGTCCTCGATCGCTTTCTCAGCCTTTCTGCTCTCTGCTACTGGCCTGCATTATCTTTCTCACTGGCCCGATAACTACATGAAGACATCTGCACTCGAAGACTTTGGTTATTTGACGGATGTGTAGTATGTACAGCATATACAGGGCTAGGATTCCATGCTGTTTGCAGAGTGAGAGGTCAGAGATGCCTCATCAAGAGTTCCAGTCGCGTCGGCGAGCATAGACACGATGGAGACGCAGTGGCGCGACAACAGAATTGATGTGCCGACGCTGCCGCTGATCATCATGATCATCATTCCCTTTTCTGGGGGGGGGGAGGGGGGGTCGTGGGACTTATTGAGTGATCCAGAGATCGAGCACCTCTTGACTGCCAGCACACGCTTCAAGGCTTTAATCTACAATGATGGTCAGCAACAGGGAGTCTGGTGTTGCAACAAGACACATTTACATGTTGTCATTACAGGACTGATGCCATTGGCTGAGTTTCGGGAAATGTATAATCAGTCTCCACTGGTATCGGCCTATTTGGAGTATGAACTGGTATGTTGTCCCCTTCTCTTCCGTTTATCAATTTTAAAATCCCACAGGGCAGGGACTTCTACGTGAGCTTGATGTTGATGATTTAGTATCCAACTCACGATGTAAGGGATGCGCTTTGACACTGGGGAACAGTCACCGGGAAATTTCTACTCCTCGAGAATTCAGGTGGGGTTTGGTCCCGGCTACATAAAGGAGCACAGCTGTGGATCCGCGTCTCTAGTGGCAAGTTATGCCTCGAGGTCAACGACAGCGAGGAGCAAGATCTAACAACTTTGCCGTGGGCGAGACAAGACAGAGCTATCTCTAAAGTCCCTGTCACATCCGACGCCGACTTGGAGGAAAAACTCCTTTCCAACATAGCTCTTGAAGATATCCACCGCATTTTTTCTACAGGTTATGTCATGAATTGTATCAAGATTTATGAACCTGGCACAATTCAGCTTGGATCGCTTTCCTGGCTCACAGCCGCAGGAGAAAGAGATCAAAAATCACATGTAATGAGATTCTATTGCGGCTTCGGGAGATTTACATTCTTCCTGGTAGTGCAAACTGCACTTGAATAAATGATACAGCATGAACTGATCTCAATGCAAATCAAACTCAAGTAACACACTTGAGGCTTTTTCTCAACACGGAATATGTTCATTCAACAATATGTGAGGTTGATAAGAGGCTATTCAGCTGGATTCCACTCTCCAGCTGAAATAAATGGTAAAAGAGTCGATTGAAGCGGCCCCATCATTTATTTTGGAACCAAATGATGATCACATCACCGGCACGTTCGATCCGAATCCGTGACAGGGGCTTTTAGAGTTGTGAATTTTTCTCAATGGACACTATGAATGACTGTCATTTGCAAGGTTGTGCGCAAACAACTTCCAACCTGTGCTTCTTTCTAAGATTTATCTCCGAGTTGTGCTTTTTTACGTTTTGCGAAAATGGCCTGCGCCAAATAATTATGGAACACTATTACAGCCATAAGGGTCAGTGAATAAAACCATTTTACCCTCCCAACTTTGCGAAAATGCGCCCAGGCCTTCCTGAACAGCGCAGGTCAGGAAATTCGAAAGGCGTGGCTTTCACAGACCAACCACCGCATCCATGAATAAATCGGGCTTTGATGCAGGTAAAGTTGAGTGAACAAAATGATTTCAATACTTAGCTCAATCGATGTTGCTGCTGATGGATCAGGTTTTGAACTTCCAATACCATTCAACGTGGATGAGTTCGTATCTGCAAGGCACATTATCTCTTCTTGTTCTCCCCCAAACTGAACAACTCAATTGGGCATTTGCTTGTTCACCTGCCTCCGGAGAAAGAGAGATACTACTGGTCATTTGATCCTGACACAATCAGCCGCTTGCCTGGGGCGCTTAAAGGAAAATAAAGGCAATAAAAAAATAAAAAAAATAAAGACCGGCAACAAGTGGGCCGAATGGAGCAACACACATCCATGTGGGGCCGCAACGTGAGGATTCAAAGACCTCCGTGTTCCAGGTGGGTTGCAAAATCTCGATGCGTTCCCGATGTCTTGCCGCAGAACGCACCAATACTGACACAGAACCGCGATAGGCCATCAGGCGCCACGGAACCCGCTCGTCTCGCAAATAACGGGCGTACATAGACGGGTGTACCATAAGCTTATAAGTTACTTTTATTTCCATCCCACAGGGGCCCACCGAAGCGGGAGCTGTCGTACGCAAGTGGGAGTCATCTGCTAGAAAATCCTGGGTCCGGAAGTGCATGCGAGCATGGTGAACATAGCGATCGTAGGGGAAAGGAGAGTTTACCGGAGCGCAAGAAGAAATTTTCGCGTCTTTGGGCTTTTGCCGGCCTCTTTGGAGGCATGCGGAAGAACCAGGAAAAGCGCGGGCGCGGAGTGAATTAGAGATGGGTCCGGCGCGTGAGCAGCTGAGGACTGTATATATCGCGCCTCGCGGGACCAGAGATCCACCGGCGCCACGGCCATCCACCACGGAGCTCGCGAGGAGGTTTCGACGCGGCATTGTAGCACAGCTCGTACATTAGCGAATTGGCTATGGGAAGAGCGGCAGTGAGAGACGGTACTGTAGGCAGGCAGTAAAGACATTTAGTGAGGATTATACCCGAAGAAAGATGTCCACGGTAAACGCACCTTGCTGCGCATTAAGCGCGCAGCACGAGCACAAGAGCAGTGCTGTGGGAGCAGTGGAGCACATCGATGGCTGCACCTTGGGCTGCGCGCAGTTAGACGCGGTGGAAGACGCCCGATATTCCGCATGGACAACGAGTTGAAGTAGTGTGCCGCCAAGAACATCCACGAGATTGAGGGAGGAAAGAAGGAGCGCGGGAGTTGGTCATGTTTGCAATTGGATACCTTGTGATTGGACGCTGATGAACAAACATCACGGTTCGCTCCGTTTCAATCTCCCACGATGTCTGATGGCTAAGGTTGAAAATTCGACGGAGATCCGCTTCACCGCAGACATGCCACTGGTAGACTACGGGTCCCGTTCTGCGATTCCCCGCGCATGAGTCCGGTTTATAGCTGGCAAACTCGACAGATTTCGACCACCGCTACCGCAAAACGTCCTTCGATCTTCACCTTGGCTTCAGGCACAAATTGAGATTTAGATGTCGCTCAAGCTTTCAAGGCGTTGCCTCGTCCCAATCTCTCGCACTTTCAACTCAAGAATATTTCAATAATGTCTTACATTATGTACATGTCTAGCCTCTTCCCTCCTTCCCAGTCTCTCCCTTTTTGGCTCCTTAATTCCTGCCCCAGTTCCAGCCCTCTGTGTGATATATTGGTTTCGCAGCACAATTCCGGGCGTTTATGTTCGTAGATGTACGCCCGACTCATCTGTTTTATATTAGTCCCCTCCCTCCATTCCCTCTTTATTTTGTACCTAGCTCAGGAATTTCTTTGCAGGCGCAGTAGAATCGTGGTCGGTTTCCGTTCAGGCTCAAAGTTCTATGGCCGCTCCAGAAACTCCCGTTACCAGCGGGCTGACATTTTAAGGACTAGCGCTCTAAGTCATCTTGCCTGACGTGGTCTGCAAGATCGTGGTCGTTTCGTTCTCATTCCCGCAGACTGTTATTCCTCAGCGCAGGAGGCTATCTTCGTACATCTTTCCCACGATTTACAAGTCTCCTATTGCTCATTTTTGAGCCCATGCGAAGCCCGCCGAGGATAAATCAAGTCTGCTGAGTCCTCTGTTCGGATTTATTTTTGTTGCACAAATGCGAGTCTCAAATTCCAGCTCAGGGAGCCAGATATTCAGCTGCAATCTTTTACGATATTGGGCCACCGTACAATTTTCTTCTAGTAACAAAGTTTACCGACAAGGGCCACGGAACTGGTTAAACTCCAATTTTAATAACGATCATCACCCTTACAGTCCGCTCAATTTTCTGAGCTGATCGTCACGATAAGATCCCCATTGCCATTAGCCGCATTGGCCCCTAAAAACACGGCTCAGCCTAGTCGGGTCAATATTTGAATTATTATAAGACCCACCGGACACGAGACCGTTAAGCTGACTGCATCCGAATATGATTGTAGCTCCTCCAGTAGCGACGTCGGTGCTATAATGCGGTAACCAGTTCAAGTAAGTGAAGAAATCTTGAGGTGTTGGAGGGTTGATACACACCAAAAGGACGACACGGGCCCGCCCCCCTGTTTAATATTACCGCCGAACCAGTGACATCCGCCTGCCGTGCAGAAGGTACTTGAACCACCGACAGGACCGGGCACAGTACAGGCTTGATGCCCCAACGCGTTGAGAAAGTTGAAGCATGCCGTAGCATCGGCGATTGAACACTGAGGCACTTCGTTGCAGAGGAGCGGGAAACGACGCGCTAGGCTTTTTTTGATATCTAAGAAGTTTGTTGCATATGAGAATTGGTGGAGCGTCAGAAACAATGAGTTCTTACCCTGAGTCGGGACGGTGCGGTACAGCTCCGCGGACGTTATATTGAGAGAGGCAAGGCTCGGGAGGCCAGGGCCCGGAATGACTTCTGGGTACTCCTCGGCAGTAGGAACAGCTTTGGCGAAGCCGACGACGCAGAGAGTGAGAGTGAGAAGGCGACGGAGCTGGGCGTTCATGTGGAAAAAAACTTGAGGTCTGCCATTATCATTGAGTACTTAGCATTTATACCCTACGGACCCCGTCAGACGCGGACATTTTTCGCAAGAGTTGTTATTTATAACCATAAATGCACAGCACGGCAGCGAGGACATCATACGGGTCAATGGAATGAAGGCTGTAAAGGCGCTGATTAAAAGCCCATACCATAAATATCTCATGGTTGATCTTTCAACGGGCCGGTTACGCCATGGTTATTCTGGACCCGCCGCATATCGGTAACCCTGGGTATCCTGATTGCTTCGTGGCTTCCGATTTCGTCGAGAATTATCTATGAGTCGAGGACATCGGACTTGCTTCTGTGAACAAAAATTATCTTCGAACCGAAGTGCACGGACTATATGTCCCACAGTTGATAGAATCGGTATTAAGCGCACGTACAACCAGTCCTGGCTCCCCCTAGAGAGTACTTTCAATGCGAACAGGAGCATTTTGTTCTCGCATTTTCAAAGATATTTTCTGAGATTCAAGACTGAGTTGAGAAATCATGACAATTAACAGCTCGACATTGTCTCTAATGCTCGGGAGACGGGGAAATCAACATGGGAATCATTGAAAAAAAAATTGAACCACGCACAAGTTGACTTTTTGAAGGTCTTGAAGCCGAGCTCTAAGAGATCGCTCATTTTGGGCTTATTTTTCCCTGTGCCGGCCATGAACGCGCTTTTCTAATTTAAAACCAAGGGAGTATTTTAAGTCCAACCCGATGCCTTCGGTCTCGAAAGATTTGTATCGCCAAATTGGCTCACAGCAAGGAACCAGGGTGAATGGCCGAGAGTAGTGCTGATTCATGCGAGTCGCATTCTGTCCGTGCTCGATGGGGTCGGTCCAAGGGGAACGCATAGGGATAAATACCATGTGTCTTCAACATGTCGAATCACCGAGACTGGAGCCCAAAAATCAATCCCTACACAGTAGAAATGAAGATCCACTTCGCCCACCTCCTTGCTTTTACCATCTGCGCCGTTGACGTTGCTCTCGCGCTCCCCACTGCGGATGATTACCCTGAGGTCATTCCGGGTCCCGGCCTCCCCAGCTTGGCCTCCCTCAATTTGACTTCCGCGGAGCTGTACCAGCGCGTTCCAAGTCCCAGTAAACAAAATTCATTCCCAAATGTTACCGCACCACTCACCAGTACGATCTCAGATATTGCAAACGGCCTCGAGCGCCGTTTTGATCTCCTGTGTAACCAAGTCCCGCAATGTACCCTCAGCGACGCGACGGCATGCTTCAACTTTCTCAACGCACTGGGACATCAGGCCTGCACTGTGCCCGACCCGTTCCTTGCAAACATTAAATTCTGCACTGCAGGTGGATGCAACTGGTACGGATCGAATTTCAAGCCGGGAGGGGGGCACGTTTCTTCATTTTGGTACATCCAATCAGAAGTCGCAAGAGATGTTTTCACTTACGCGGTATCTGTTCTGATCCAATAGCAGCGACGTCGCTACCGGTGGAGCTACGGTTCTGTTTGCGTGCAGCCAGGTGAATGGTCTTGTGTCCGGTGAGTCGCTTACATTATTGTGATTGAACCCCAGCTGACATGCCTCACTAGGATCTAATGCGGCCAATGGAAATGGTGATCTCGTCGTAACTGTAAGCTCAGAGCAGTGAGCGTACTTTGATGGGGAATGTTGGTGCTTTAATGTTAAAAAATAGTTTAAATGTCATTTAATCTGTTCAGAAGGAAACCAGACTCGTTGTTGGTTTCAACTTGACACTTCCACTGAGGCACGGCTGTTTGGATGATAAATATTTAAGTGCCGCGCTATCTTCGTATTTAGTGACCCGGTAAATTAATTCATCGCTCCTCTTTATTTAATTATTTGTGGACCGCATTGAAAATGGTCAAAGGATGCCATCGATGGAATGTTTCACCGATCCTCCATATTTTAGAATATTTGATGATGCGAAATATCGTTTACATCAGTGAAGCGTACATAATGTGGGTTTCAACTTCTTTCTCTGGCTCTTGAGCCTCGTCAACGACTTCAACAAGCTGCAAACATATGGTCAGTTTTCTGGGCGTGAAATGGCAAGAATGAGGAAACTGACCTTGTCACCCTTAATGAGGCTGTTCAGCCTATCCACATCCACGAGAGGATAGCCCAGTTCAAGTGCAACATCTTGGCTGATGGGATCGAAGCCTTTTGCGCGATGAAAGTCGGAAATTGTATCATATACTTCCTGGCTCCATTGTCTGCCAAGTAATGTGGCGGAGAAACTGACGCGAGGAAGGGCAAAGTCGTCCACGATGTCCTGAGGCAAGTGGTTGAGTCCTTCAAGATCAAATGACCAGTAGTGTGTTTTGTTCGCCGGTGGAAGATGAACAGCCAACTGGCCTCCAGAGGCGCCCACCACGGTGGGGGAGAGGAAGAGATAAATATCGTCCCTCAGTGAGTACGCCATGAATGTTCCTTGCAATGTAAATTCATCCAGATGGGATGATATTTTCAAGCCCAGAGGAAGATATGTCAGCAGGTCTGCAAGGGATTAGGCGAGGGGTAAATCTCAAAGGATGCAACATGCAACATTGAGCTACCTTGAGATCAGCATTGTAATTGTCTTTGAGCATTAGTGCTTACCTGCATTCAATCCTGATTTGTGCATAACATGATTCGCCTGTGAGAGCCAAGTCTTTCGAACTTGAGCTTCCGCTTCCCATGTCAACTCTATGCGTTTTCTCAGCTGACACTCTCCACACATGGGTAAATCTGCTAGTGCAACACTACTTTTTTTCGTCAGGCATAGTCAAGGCTTGAAAAATGGACAGTCATACCGTGTCCAGCCATTCGGCAACATGACAGGTCCCTCGTTCGGTTGGATATATATGTCTGGGTATTCCCAATCAGACACCCATACATCCCCCGATCCCAGACCATCCGATACAAGAAGTTCGGAAAATGGATTGAACCGATGAGCGCAGTTATGTGTGGGCAAGCAAGGAGATCCAAGGAAGATAGTACCAGGTGCAGAAATATTCATCCAATGTCCCTGACTCGAAGCAGAAAATATGGTGTGGATAAAATCAAGGGACATGTTGGAAAGAAGGGTTTCTTCCAAGTTCGTGTTGCATGTGAGATGACCTTCAAAGATAGAGTTGCCCGGTCTCGGCCACGGCAGACTTGTTCGATCTTGCTCTTCACTCTCATTAACCTCAATGCACAGCTGTCCAGTGGACATTCTGATCCACAAAAAGGTACCTTGCTCCAGCTGGCTCCGTAAACCAGTTAAATCCCAGTCCGTTAGCCATTCTGCGGTGACTTCCTTCCAATGATCAAGTGCTGCCTTGAAACCGTGAGTCGAATATCAAATTATCCCCGAATGTGATCTTACATCGAGGTAACGAATGGCACAATGAGAACATTATTGAATCCAACAAGATGAAGACACACAAATTCATACTCCACATAAGCCGACATAAGTGGAGCTCGCGCATGTATTTTCCGAAATTCATCAAGTGGAAGCAATCCTAGTCAATCACGGAATTCAGTGCCTTTGCCATATTTATGATCTCAGATACTTACCTTCACGATAGATTAGCCCTTTGAGACCATGGGAGCTCGAGGTCACAGCGAATAATTGAACCAATGTGGGGTGCCTGAGGCCAAATTTTCAGAGTGCATTAAAACATTGTACGAACTTGTGAAGTCACCGAAACTTTTCACGTCGCTCGGCAAGAGCCCGATGCTGTTGAAAATTGATCAGGACAGCTACTTATGAATGGAATTTTGCTTACCTTTTCAAATTCGGAGCCCTCATACACAACCGCGGTCACAATTTCCTGATTGCCGTAGATACGTGCATGGCGGATCTTCCGAACATCGACCACCCGCTGGACACGCTTCTTCACTACTCCGGTACGCTTGTGGGGGACATCTTGGGATTCAACGATATCCTGGGTAATCACATCCTTGAGGAAATTGATTTCACCCCATCTCACTCGGCGGAAGTCTGCAAAAATAAGTCAGGCACTCCAGAGAGATGTGGATCTCACCGCTTGCATCTACGTTGTTACTTCTGGCATAGACATTGAAAATACCCCCGCTAACCGAGACACATTGGCAGTTCTCGAATACTGCCCGTCTAAAACACGCTTCAGTACTAAGGGATCCGTAGAGACACTGAGCATACCTCGCTGCTTGGGGCTGAGTTGGGCTCGTCAACGAAGCCGACAGTGGGGGAGAAGAGCGGGATTTCCTGGGCATGGCTTGGGTGGTCAGGTCGTCGTGGTAGTAGCAGAAGAAGAGAGATGTATGTCAAGGCCGTGCCTGCGTCATGCGTGTAAGTTATTGTCGAAATTGATGGGCGTCTAATTGCAGTGAGCCGTGAGTGTGACGTTCGACACGGGGTATGCACCGACTGGTCTTGAGGAGGAGGTGTTGGCACTGGACCTGGGTTTCGATTATGGCACGGGTTCAACAAACTGGATCCAAAGGGCTGATTTGATTGAATCAAATTGGTACCTCTGCGCACCGCGAATATATATTTTGAGAACCACTCTTTCAAGTCCGTGTTTTTCTAAGCGAACCCGAGCGGACGTATATTTCCAATTGTATATCTTCTCGGTACAGAGGTTACACGAGCTAAAAAACCGGATAAGAATTTTAAAGAGGTATAAAAGTCGAGGGATGTGGCTCGTAAGTCGGCGTGGAGAGGTCTCGCTGGCTTACAGTATCGGGGGCGGCCAGCGAATTCGGAAAATTAAACCAAGTACGAGGAGAGCCCAAGATACATATTAATTAGTGCAAAGAGGAGTTTGGGAGAAATATAAATACCCTACCGGCCGGCTGTCTGTTGTGAAGCATTGCTCCAACGAGTGGTACGCCAGATTCCGAAGACACCATTGGGTAAATGCGCACCGGGGGCGTTGGGATTGGCGTGATGCCATGAGTAAGGTAAGAGCGTACCAGGTTCGATCGTAGTTGATAGCACGATGATAATAAAAAAAGACGATACGAGAGACGACCACAGGGTACAGGATACAACCTGAATATTTTTCGACGAGGTCTTCGACGTTCGGAAGCGAATATTATTATTTGGGCGGAGTTCATAAGTGTACAGTGAATCGAAAAAAGCCAGCAGACGCACACATATATTATATTGGAACGGGGCCATCCGGATACTTTATGCGTAGCGAATTTGCGGATTTGTTGGGAATCATATTTTATTTGAGCGAATATCTGCGGAGGGAAGAGGACTCAAACGGGGCTGAAATTCGTGTCAGCTGGAAAACATCAAGGAATAAATGGGCGCGACGTGAATTCTGCGTGTTCATTATCTCGGGCTCTGAATCCAATTGAAGGTTTGGTGAGTGGTGGGCCTGGAAGGCGGTTAAAGGGGATCCAGGAAGATGTACGAGGTCCCTACCAAGGGGAGCGAAATTAATATAACGGGGATGAAGGAGGACCCGAAAGGGAGAAGTCCAACAAATATGGTGGACAACCTGGGCAACGGACGCACTGAGATTCGGAATAGAGACCTTTAGCTTCGGCAGACGCCAATGCACCGGGATGCCGGCTCGAGACGCGCCAGAGCATTAGCAACAAAAATATAGTGACCGAGATTTTGAATTAGGCTATTGCTACAATATTTGCGAGTAGATTTGCCTGTGCGTCAGAGCTAGAGTGTGGCCAAAAAGAGCAAGCAAATTTTCGGGGGTGATATGGGTATACTGCAGCGTGGCGGGCGTGTGCCGAACAAGACTGCCAGTGAGTGTCGAAGTATCCAACTTGAAGGGTACTGTACCATTTCGATCAATTCCCCGCGGCTGTGACCCGTGACTGATATTTTCGAACTTGAGTATTCGTAAATGGGCCCAACCGACCGTGACAGCAAAAAAAAGTTCGTAAATCGTGGCAAATGCCCTGCCTGCAACACAAACTCTGTGTGCAATTTTTGGGATGGTTTCCACTCTGATGCAGCATTTTTATGGGAATCAGCAAAGTAGACACCTGTTTTATACCAATCCCACTCGAATCCCACTGCTTTTAGGCCTCTTTTTATCCTCCGCCTCGAATTCGGTTTTAAGAACGAGGGAACACTGCCAAAAATAAAAATGCACGCGCCGAGCGCAAAATTTGGATTTTTGAGGGCATTTTCGCCGTTTTTGTGACTTCTTTTGCACATTCGAAAATCCCTTTGGTGACCCGTGACAGGCCCCAAAATATTCGTAAATTTGAGGCTCTGTGACGCGTGACAGGAGAATTGAACGAAATGGTACAGTATTAGATCAAGGAAAAGGTGCAGGTTCGGTTCAACGGTCGTGAAATTAGAATTTCACAACAAAAGTTTGAGCCACCAGTATGCAAATGGCGACTGCAGCAAAGCGCAAGTCGCCAGTGCCAGTTTGGCGTCGCCGCGTCGCCGGCGGCCGCCGCTAGAGGAGAAAATGGGCAAGTCGGCGACTTCCGGCTCAGAATCGTACGTGGGTGGATACTGGCCTAGTCAGCAAGCGGATAATAAGATTATTGGACCTCGGCGCAGGGGATATCCAGCGGGAGATGTGGTGGAGCGGAGCCAAGAAAGGCGATGTTTGTCCATCAGCAAGCGATCACAACTGCTGCAAACATGACCCAACTGATGCGCTGTGTCTCTTCGTGGCCGACGTCAGAGCGGAGACTAGGCCATCCTCTGGCTTTTCCGACAGCTTATGCCTCGCCCTCAGACCTCTAGGTGTTCTTGACGCTCAAAATCCCGCCTCGCCACCGCAAGATTTGGATTTAGGATGATTTGGCGCTCATTTGGCGCGCATGTCCTGCTGCGGAGGTGCACGTCCCTTGCCCCCGTGGATGCGCTGTTCTACCGGGGAATCGAATACTGCACCCTTCTCTATCATACAGAGTCAAAAACACACGATCCGAGGCCGTCAACCCTAACCCTATTTTTTTTGCTACTACCCTCCCTTTTTCTCGCTTCGCTCCCGGCCGCGGGGTCTATTCGTACTACGGCCGTGGCTGTCCCGCGCTTCGACCCCTCCTGCGAGATCCGTGGGCGATGACTCGTAGCGCTGGTGGACCGCCTTCATATCGCAGAGTGCTGGCTTTTCGTCCCGCTCATGTAGGCCCAGTGCGCTTTGATTCATATACAAGTACATCACCGGCTCAGAGACGTTGTTACACCCCCCCATCTCCAGCGCACCGATGTCCGCTCATCCGCGTAGCGACCACTCCTCACGCACTTCGTGGACAAAAGCTCGGTGCGTTCCGTGTGTACGGCCCTTCGTCTTGGTTGCGTTGTGCGCGTTGATGAGCGCTGAGCCTTCGTGCTCCGGAGGCTTTCTGTGCATCTTCTCACCCTGCGGGCGCGCCGTCGTCGGTGGCTTCCCTCCCTCCCATTCCCCAATCTCTCCTCTCTCCTCGAGTCGCCTCTTCTTTCGACGCCCTCACTCCTTCCTCGCGATTGAGCTCCACTGAACGACCCGCATCTCATCTCCTTTATATTCCGTCCCCGTTCCCGTGCCTGCAGCCCCGCGTTTTCTCTGCCCGCGCAACGCGCTGGGTTCCTCCTTCTACGGCGCAGCCCATATACCCGTGCGCCTTTGACTCCGTGCCTTTCGCCGCTCGACCGTACTCGGCCCGTCGTATGCGCGCCGAGCATGCATGAAGCGCACCCCGGGCATTGTTTGTCGGCGGCGCGGTTCGCGCACGCCAGCCGTGTACCCATGGAAGCCCGTGTTCGATGTGCACTCCCTGGGACGTTGGCTTCCGCGCGCAATCGGCCAGTGGTGCCGCCCCGTCTATCCTGCACTACGGGAGGGTGCGTGCGTGCGCGTTGTTCACTCCGGCGCTCGAAGGAGGGACTTTGTGCATCGGAAGGGAGTACCGCAGACGTCGACTCGGCGGCCCTGCTCTCCCACCAGCGCTGCGCTTCCACATTACATTTTCTTAATGCACCAACGTATCCGTAAACGCGCGCGCTGATCCTCATCTGTTGCAGAAGGTGAGTTCGTCATCAAGAAATACTGCGCTGCAATGTACGCGCGAAGACCAGATTGGTTCATTGCCTGGGCTCGCTTCCAACTTCCATTATATCCTCCTGCTTGCTTATTTTACTCCAACAAATGCATAAAGGTGCTGACTGCACTTCGTATTTCCCAGAACGCACCCCCGCCGAATATCAGCGCGGATACGTACAGCACGACGCTGGGAAGACGCAGGTAATTATCCAGTGCGTGTGTTTTTATTCACTCTATTTTCCCGTGTGTTGCCCCCATCCTCGTTCTTTCCAATCGTCCCCATCCCATTTTTTCTATACCCCATCTTTCTTTTCCCCCTCTTATTTCTCGCTGGTGCGGCGATTGTGGCTCTGTCTCAATATCTTCACATCCACACATACTACTCCCTCTCATGGCGCCGACCTTGCGGCATTTCTGTTCAACTTTGGTGCGCCTGCGGCCTGCCTACTCAATGAGTGCGCACACGCGCACAACCTGTTTCTGGGGTTATTTGTCTTCTCCTTCCATTTTTTTTTCTTCGTCCTTGCTCCTCCTCCTCTTCTGCCATTTTACTTTCTTTTTACTCCATATTTGCTTTGAATCTCGTGTACGGCTCTGAGGCCTCAGCACATTACTGCTGTAGTGTGCCCAACGTCGAACACCGAATACAACGCGTTAAATACGCTCGGTCTCTTGATCGCGGTGTTTTTTATTCTACTGGTACTTCTTTTTTTTCTACCTCGGCTCTTCGAGCCATTCTCCACCCAGATGTGAGGACGCGCGTTCGGATTTGAGGTGCATGGGGCTCCCTTCTCGCCTTCCAACGTCGCACCTTCATCCATCCACCTGCATTTTATTTTCCAAGTGCGGAGTGTGTTATGGTCATTTTTCCGTTCCACCAGCTTTTAACGCGACGCTGGGGCGCCCGCATCATTCCTCCTGGGTTCAAAACGTGACGCTCTGCTGGTACGCAGTGCTTAATATTTATCTTATTGTTTCCTCGCTTTCCAAGCTCACCCCTCTCCCGGTCAACCCCACACCTCACTTCAGTTTCATTCGTTCGTCTCGCGCTGTTATGTCCTTCCCACTCCCGATCCCCAATCCTGTGACTTATCGGTGTGGACCGGGCTGGGATTAATTATCTCCGCTGCCCCTGAACCCTTTTTTTTCATTTTCACTTGCGTTTGGGAGTGCCGTTATATCTCTTAATTTCCATCGCGATCCTGGATGGTTAATAGTGTAACAAAAATCAGCAGATAAGTCCTCGGTCTTCTGTGACTATATATTCCGCCGGAAACTCGTGTACGCAATACCAACCAAACTGCCAGGGATCCGCACAATGTTACTTTACCTGGTGCGAGAATCCCGAACTTGCACGACAGAAAGGACGGGAAAAAATGCGCGAGCTCGAGAGAACCCTTTTGAAATGGTTGGGCTGCCCTGCGGTTTTATTTGTTCATTATTTTCGAGCATGGTTCTCCCTGTTGGACAGCTACTGAATGCATTTGACGGTGAGCCAGTTTCGCTAAACTATTCTAATGCACTAGGTGCGAAATAGTTGCTGGCTACATTAGCGAAGAGTACTGAATGTAGGCTTCAGCTTCTTCGTCTTGCTCTTCAACCTCTTCAACCACTTCAACAATCTGCGGACATCCGTCATTTTCTTAGGGCTAAATGGTAACACTGAGCGATTTACCTGGTCACCGTTGCTGAGGCGATTCAGCCTATCGACATCTACGAGAGGATAACCCAGTTCAATGGCAACACGTGGCTGATGGGGTCGAAGCCCTTTGCGCGATGAAAGTCGTACATTGCATCATATTCATTCTGGCTCCACCTTCTGGCCAATACTCGAGTCCGAAAATGGACGCTGGGAAGGGAGAGCACTTCCAATGTATCCGGAGGCAAGTGATCAACACCCTATTAGTTTGCTGCTCCATTCTGACCCTCAGAATGGGTGGCTGTGCCAGTCGATTGCCACCGGTGGCTGGGGTCAGAACAGAGCAGCAAACTAGTAGGCCATTTTTGGGCCACGAAGATGTTAAAATAAAATAAATAAAAACGAGCCGCAGAAATGTTCAACAATGGCGGATTGGCGTGGGGCTGTGGAAAGGTTCCACAAGTACAACTTTTGCGTGAATTTCAATTCACCCGAGATGCCCGATACACCATTGAACATGTCTGGCAGAATCAGAGCAGAATAAATTTAATTGAAGGTCCTTGCAGGGCTTATCTGAACATTCTGAGGTCGGCGTCAACCTGGATTTTGCACCATAGTGGAGCTTGCCATTAACAGCAAGTACTGGCCTGGAAGATGTATATCCTCGACACCGGATAGAAATTGGAATGGGTGTAATTGACAACTGAGTTTCAATGACCCTGTTTAACGGGAGCTACCAGGAGTATCGTTGACCAGCTGGGCAGGCCGAATATGCCCGAAAGGCTGTTAATTTTCTGTTCTGCAGGATGAAAACTCAAAAACTGGCTTCCAGCACGATAGGTAGGATGGCCGACGGATGATGGTGCTGTTAATTCCGTGGCGAAGCACGGGCAACCGCTAGTCATTTTCAAACCCCGCCTGATGTACCACGTGCAAAGCCCGGGAGCAGTCAAAGTCGCTCAGAACCACCACCACGATTCATGTCCGCACTCAACTCTTGCATTGCGCTGCGGCTTTCCATGACATTCACTTGAGCCTCATGATGCTTCCCGGTCCTCCATTCGTCTTTGTCACATCCCTATGCCGACAAAACTCGGCCACTGGCATTCAAATATAATCTGCTATCACTAGTAGCAGACACTTCAGTATTTCTACGAGCCACGTACGTCATTCACTCAACCGGGAGAAGCATACGTCGTGTATGCTCCGAACTTGCGCCTACCTAACTTGAATCTTACAGCCCCGAAGCTTATTACCCCGCCGACCCACCGTCGTTTTCGACCCCTACATAGGTCGTCCCAACCGCTAGCATTTCAGACTCCTGCAGTCTTCTTGCTCGCAATGCTATATTATGACAGGAAGAATTTCGGCATATCGGCCGTCTTTGTTGCACATATTCAGTTAACTCGCTGCTCTTTCTCCCAAACTACACCATTCCCACATTCTTTCACTGCACTCTCACTATTTCGGACTACTCTACATCTGCTACAGGCCATATCGCTTGCTCTACATCCTATCCCCAACCCGAGCGTCGCTTCCCCCCATTCCCACGTGATGCTTTTGAATATGTCTACCAGGCGTTCCGGGAGAAGATCTGATGGTCAGGTATATCTTCTTACTCCTACTTTTCTTCATGGCCGGCTCACTGAACTCCAGACCAAAAACGATGCCACTCTCACGCGGAGGCCCACCGGGCCCGCTACTCCGCCAGGCGACCTATGGGCAGATATATTGACACCGCAATTGCCGTTCGCCCCGCGCCTCAAGCCTTCGCCTTCCCTCGCTGTGACACGCAATATGACCGATCCTCAGCATGCAAGAGGTTTCGCAAATCATGATCACGGAAATCTCGCGCGGCATCACTCGAATCCCAGTGCGAACTCACCAAGCCGACTGCGCGGAATACGTCAGCCGCCCTCCCAACTATGTGATATGTCGACCTCCCAACACGTTGGAGTCGTCCATACTCCCGCTCCCCAGCTTCCCGCCGGTGCCCCTCAGGCCGACTTAGACGCAATCTAGTCGTCGATGGAACATCTACACAACATCGCCGATCAAGTTGTCGGCGCCCACCTGAATTCCCTGCCCCTCTCTTCACGTTTTGGTGTAATGCCGACAGAGGCTGAGTACCCTTGGGTCACGCCGATTGGTGCGGGCAGTGATTTCGCGCACGGCATACCGAGTTCCGCACCTGCCAAACCGCCTCCCCGCTCGGACAAGCGACGCATCCAATGGAGCACCGCCGCCCAGTCGATCCGAGCCTCTTTTCGCGGGAACAACAAATCGGCACGCCCGTCTACCAAAGGATCCAAGGCAGCCACCTCCGGCAGCAATTCTACGTCCCGTAAGCGCGCGCCTCGTGAGAAGGAGAACTGTCCCAATTACCTTCATCCCACACCCGACGTCAACGGCTGGATTTGATCTTGGAACATGATGCGTACTTGATTATCGTTCATATCTCTTCTCCTTTTCCCTCCTGTCTATTCCAAGTTCATTATTTTATTTTACTTTCGAGTATGCATTCTCTCGAATTTCCCCCATCTATCTGAGCAGGAAATACTGCGGGATCGTCTTGAGGGAACGATTATGAGTCCAATAGACTGATAGCGCAATGGTGCGCATCTGAGCCGATTATTAGATGGTACATGCATCGGTACTTCAGAAAGTTCCTGTTCGATTCAGGGTCAGGCTACTGTACTATTTCGACTGTTCAAATAACGCGTAACGGGGACTTGTGAATTGAACACTTTAGGCCCCCGTAACGCGTAACAGGTCCGAAATTGGCCCGATTTGGATCAAATTTGGGATGAAAATTCAAATTTTCGCGACCCGGGTTCCCTATTATGGTATTTTCCCACGGAATGAACACCAGTTTGAGTGAACGCTAGTGCGTAGCGCGTAACACCCTGTGAGCCTCTCCCGATGCGTTCTATCGCACCAAACGTCCTCCCATCCAAAGCGGCGTGCTCCGCGCGTCGATTCAATGCCGCACCCGCTTGCCGTGACGGCGCGAGGCCCTTTTCCGCGGTCGAATCGGGGCTCCCGCTCTTTGTGCTTACGTGTACATGTTTCCTACTCCTCCCACCCTGTCGGTGTCCTGCGCATCCTCCCTCACTCGCATGGTTCGCTAATGTGTAAACTGACGCCTCGGAATTTGCTAGGGGTATTGCCGTACAACTCGCGATTCAATGCGACTAAACTGTAAGCCGCTCGCTCTATTGCTCATTCTAATCCGCTCCACTCACCCTTCATTTCAGATACTCGTAACGCTCGAACACCGTTACTATTACCGTATATATCGCGGTTATGAACCCTTCAAGGCGAAGCTATGCTTTCAGGTAGGCTTTTCTATTAATGTGCCTCACTAACCATTTTCACAGAGATCCTAATTACCCTCGGACAACGTTACTATGCCCGTATCCATCACGGCTACGACCCTTCAAAAGGGAGGAGCCATGCTTGATAGTAGATAGATATATTTATACTTCTAATACGTCTCACTGACCCTTGTTTCACGCCTCAATAGCCCTCGAACACGCTGTACGAATCGCGGTCTCTGTACCTTATTGGGGCAACGCCATGCATTCAAGGTAGGCCCTTCTTTGTTATATCTAACGCACCTCACTAACCATTTCTAACCATTTTCATTCAGATCCTAATGACTTTCCGAGGCCGTTACTATGGCCGTTCGCTTTGAGCTCAACACCCACCTTGTAGGAGAGCGAAGCTATGTCGGTATGAAGCCAGGTATGCTATTGATATACCTAATCCGTCCTACCAACCTTTTCCCTCAGATTCCAATAGCGCTCGGAGACCGTTACCCATGCTTCAAGCTAGGCCGTTCTATTTCCATAACTAATGCGCCTCAACTAACCATTTTTATTCAGATCCTAATGACCCTCAGTGCTTCAAAGTAGCCTCATAACTAACGCGCCTCGCTAACCATTTTCATCCAGATCCTTATGACTCTTAGATCTTAGAGGCCGTTGCTATGGCCGTTTGTTTTGAGGTCAACACCTACGTTTCCGGAGAGCGAAGCTATGCCCGATTGAGTCAGGTATGTACTCTGTTCACGGTATAATGGGTACCACGACCTTATAGACATGAACTACCTCGCCCAGTGTTGAAGGTTTGATTTATCAATATATATGTTCCCTTCAAGGTCACTCAATGTATCAGGTATGTACGGCTCAATGTTATGTTGTAGGACTAGCCTTCATCCCGTAGTTCAACCTCGACTTCAAGTCAGGTCAAGGATTTGAGTTCAACATTGTACGAAGGTATTTCAACGTTCACATTCAATATTTACTATGCGAACATGTTCGCAGTGATTGAACGTCTCACTCACTGTCCTTGGCGATAGTTTAGTCGTCCTCATCTAGTGTTGTTCCTTTTAATTATGTGTTCACGAATGGCTACTCGGCATGATCATCCCACCTTGTTTCGGTAAGATTTACCTCTTCATCGCAGTTCCAATAACTAACCTCTCGGTTTTTCAGGTTCCTTTCTTTTCTTGCTTCATGCGGCTTCAAACCGAACTTCACTTCAGTAAGTCGTCCCTGAGTATTTTAGGCATCGGATGCCCCCCCCCCCCCCATCCGTTTGTTTTGAGGCATAGAATGTCTGTCGTGACGACGAATTATCAAGTGGTTTTGTATCTGATTTTCAGTCCGGAAAATGTGGCGTGCAAGGTAACACTTCTTCTTCATTCTGGTGATCAATGCAGCTGATGCTGTTGTCCTTGGTGCTGATGTTCATGCAAGGACAACTCGTTAGTATGTCCACCCATGGAGTAATCTTACCTGACGATCATATATATTCTTCAGGGAATTTACCGACGGCCCTATCCTTACATTTATGAACTGTCATTCACTTTTTGTTCACGCGACAGCCTTGGTGACAGATCGAAGTATCGTTGCATTTGAACACGACCTGAGCAGGCTGACGTGACAGTGAGTAAGTGTGAGTACTTCAATCCATAAGTATTGAGCCTCCAAGTGCTCCACCCCCAACCCAACCATGCAATTCTCCGCCATCCCCATCCTCATCACACTGGTTGCGTTGCCATCTGCCACGCACGCCTTCACCATACTCCGAGCCTATGTATGTTATTCTTCGGATGGGGGGGGCATCCGTTTATTTTTGGGGCTAGGAGAACAAGGTGGAGGAGGAGGAGCAGGACGTTGTATTATCGCGGTGGTCCTAGTAGATCTTTGACTAATATTTTGTGTTGTTGTCGTCACAATGAAACCTGCTCTCTGTTGTTGCTCCATTCTCATCTATTTCGGGGGGCGAAGGGTCAGGGGGATATGATTTGAGAGATGGCACAATATCGACAGGCAGGGCAAATGCGAGGGATCTCGGGTGAACTCGGCTTCAAAACGTGCACATACATCAACGTCCTTTATCCCCCATCGTTTTGTGTCCTTCCATCCCATCATTCACCCTGGTATTATGATCTTTTGGATCTCTTCAGGCGGTGTATTTTCAATACCTCTTTGTTCTGTTGAGTCTGCGCGCTAAAGGAACTAATAGGACTGGCTCTCTGGATCTCAACCCACTCTGAATCATTATGCGCCCCCTCGATTAGTTGCCATTCATCGTGGTGCGCAACCATAGTTTCTTCAACCCGCAGATCTCTGCGCATCACACGAAACTCGGTGGAAACATATTTTACACCCACTAAGAGGGTCAGTGTTATTCACGTCCTGTAGGGTACACAGCCGTCGCAGCTGTATGCTTAGGACTGCCGTCTTAGGAAGCGGTCATCCGGGGGGAAACGTGAGGTGGGTACGGGCCCAGGTAATCTGTCCCGAGTGACTGTTGAACTTCGATAATGATATGAGCTCTCGTTCGTACTCTGCTATAATATATTTCGTGTCGTGCCATAATTTCGCTTGAAGTATTGCAGTCGTATCACCCAAGAAGAAAGGTGCTGAGGGAGTAGGAAAGTACACATCTGATTCAGGTGCTGAAGGGATCAGCACTTCCTTGAAACACTCAGGGGCCGTGATTTTGCATGCAGAAATGAAGACAGCTTTTATTGCACAAGTTCAGTTGACAACTGAGCTTGCTGTGTCTAACTTTGCACGTTGGCGGAGCTTTTATGCACCGTAAAATTACCGTTTAGAGCTTTGGCGTCCTGGGGATAGATGATTAGCGCGCATTCTCGAACGAGACTGTCTGGAGGTCGGAGGGCTGCGGTGCAGTGGGCAGTCATAAAAATGCTGCGGTAGCTATCGGAGCCGTCTCTGCTTTCCGGCTCAGCCTGTCATTTTCCAAATCAAGATCTGATTAGGCAGTCGTCCTGCGAATCCAGTGCTCGAATATACGCCCTGGCTTACACGTGTGAGTGTCGCACAAAATCACATTACGTTCTCACAGCCGATTTACTTCTGTCAGATTCGTTCTGACCTATATCATCTCCATTCTCATAATATTATGACCACTCATATGTATTGGATCACATAATCCAGAGTCCTCTCAGTAGTCTACATCCTTTATGCAAGCTGCTGTACCAGAATTCCCGCAACGGTACTTATTCTGGGTGCAGCTCGATAACTACCCGGATCAATTTAACTCAACTTTGCCTAAGTTCACATTTTCTACGTACAGAGTTATTCATGAATAAGGACACTGCGGACAAGACATGAAACCTATAACTAGGAAATGAAAATAGAAGGGGATATATATATGCACGAACATGAACAAAGCATTCCAATCAAGCCATTGTTGGAACAGCAACTCCACTGTCCTCCTGAGGTATTTGGTTTTCCGGCGGTCTATTTTGTCAGCTGATTCGTCGCTGAGGCTGGCAGTGGGCTCCGCAATCGATGAGTTTCCCAACGCGCCAGTCGGTACAAGACGGTTACATAAGTCGGACAACCTGCGTGTCGTATCCATCAAAGATATTCATGTCGATCATGCTGAGTTTCCCGTCTATACGAGTAACATCCTTCACTTGGGAAGACCTTTCAAAGAGAGGTCTTGCCGCTCTCCACAGGACTACTGCCCTTGCGACATCGCCACGCCTTTCCCAGATATCGGCAATTCGAACCATGCAGTCCGCTCTCCAACGATGAACATCAATAAATGTAAATCCATCTAGTGCAACAGTGAAAAGAGCGAGAGCTGTCTTATCATCCTTTTGAGCGATGAATATTTGGCCCAGACGGCGGATGGCACTCATGATGACCAAGTTGTCCTTGGATTGCAATGCCAATCTAAGGAAAATCACTGCCCATCCTAGTGTTGTGGTGGTGTCGTTCATTCCTGTCGAAACATCTGCGAGCTGTTCAAGACACAGGAGTTTGAGTTCCATCCTTTTACCAGGCAGGTCTGTTAAACACCCCGTAAAGATGATTTTGGCAGACTGCCAATTCCCGTCTCGGGTGTATTGTGTTGCGAGTGCTATATCGGCCACGGTAGTCAGGTCCTCCTGTTGAAAGCCATACAGCCCCCTGATATGGAGCTTGCAATTCTCCAGATTCTTGTGAACAACCAAGGAGTCGATACCAGTGGCAATATCGATCAAGACAATGTTCAGGTGTGCCAAGATATAATCATACGAGGTTGGCCGACACATGGATGTAATAGCAGTTTCAAGTTCACGTGCCTCCTGATATTCGGTTTTCGAAATGTGGATTTCTGCTTCGCAACTTTTCAGATTCCTATCCAATGTGCCGCCGCGAAGGCCAGCACACTCAATCAGATTCCCCGCTTCCCGGAAAAGGAGCTGAGCACCCCGGTAGTCAGCAGCGATCATCCGGAATTTTCCTTGAAGCCGGAGAGACAGTGCTTGTGCGAAGAGATCCCCAAGACAAGTGGCATATTCCTTTGCCTTCTGGGCATGTTCCTGCGCGCCTTGGAAGTTCCCGGAAGAAAGCATGTTGACGGAGATGTTACATAAGGCCTGGTGTCCTTCGATTTGTGGTGATCCAGTGCTGTCAGAAGAAGACAGCGCTTTTTTATGGTAGTCCAGGGACCGTGCCATGTCTGAACGACTGCCGTGAAAATAGACTCCGAGAGCTTGATACCATTTTGCTGATAGACCATTAGCTCAATGGTATGAATGGATGAAATATCCTCACCTTGTGCTAAGGGATCCCTGCGATGGAAATATTGATTTCCTTCTATAATTTGGGCCTCCGCATCAGCAACCGGTAAATCATAGGCACTCTGAAACAGGTGAACTAGGTAGTCTCCGAATATCGGGTGCTCTCTCTAATCCACAATCTTTGTCCCCAGTGCGGGCAATAAACTGGAAGAAGTGCTCTGCATCCGTCGATAGAAATTATTGAGAAACAGGATGCTCTGGAAAGTGTGGATAATATCGGAGTTGTTTGCCCTGAGGGCATCTTCCAGGACACTGTTTATATTGCCCAAATTATGCGTGATTTGCGGGACAATATGTTCAGCAGCGATGTTCTTGAACTGGTTCCACAGGCCAAGGAGCCCATGAAAATGGTGCTGTAGCTGGTGTTTTAACGCATCTCTGGGAGGATGCGTGCTGCGGGTGTACTCTCGAATGGGCATGAGAACCTTGATTCGGTGATCCTTGTCCACAAATGCCAGAGATGTTCGCAGTAGAGTACTTTGGGAGGCAAAGATGTCGGTGATCGGAAGTTTGGCTTGCAACAAATCTGAGTCTGTGAGGCCATCAGGAAGGATGGAGAGAATGCTGAGGAGATCTTGGGCTTCTGGTGTCATCCGGGGGCTGGTGAAAGAGAGCATGATGGATATGTGAAGACTGGATCTCTGGTCATATCCGTCGGAGAGCATGCGGGTGCTCTCAGAGTTCCAGCGAGAGAAAGTCATTCCACATCCCTCAGTGGCAGCCACAGTGGCAATGAGACTGATCGCTAGAGGAATATTTCCTGTGAGTTCAAGTAGCCGCTCCACATTCTCCTCCTCGTGGATATCATCGGCAATATCGAAGAATGTCTGCTGGGCCGCTGAGTTGGAAAGTGGGGAGAGAGGGGCCAGAAATGGTCGGGTCCATTTGAGTTTCCCAGGTCGCTCAGCTCCTCTTAACGTGATCTACAACAACAAATCAGCTGCTGAATTCCTGGAATTAAGAGTTGGCCGACCATGATCCCCAAATGGGGAATATTTGCTAAGAGTGACACAAATTCTTCAACTTCAGGCCGAGTTACGGCAGATTCCCAACAGGTCTCGAAGTTGTCTAGGACAAGAATAGACGCAGAAGCATGTGTGAAAAAATGAGCGACTTTCTTTGACAGGTGTGGGCCTTTCTCTACACCAATGTATGCTGCAATGGTTGACACCAGCTCAGCACAAGTGGGGCTTGAATGGCAAGGAACAAAATAAAGGGAATGATATTTTGCTTCCACTTGTGGATCATGCAATGCAGCTGTAGCGAGACTAGTTTTCCCCATACCACCTGCACCCAAGATCGCAATTCGCGCCGAGTCCTGAATGAGGATGCTGACTGTGTCTCGGAGCTCGGATTCACGACCATGAAAGATTTTGGGAGTCGGTGGCAGCATGGATAGCGAGCCTGAACTATGGAGTCGATTAATTGAATGAATTCCAGTTCGCTAGTTGACCCCACCTGTTGCCTGCGAACTGCACTGTTCCAGTTATCTGATCATAATGAGCCGAAACCAGTCGACAGCGAGAATACCAACTGACCGAGGAGTGGTCAGAATTGGCGAGATCCTGGTGGGCAGGTAATATGGCCAGAAGCTCCCCATGTTGCTCTGCTGCATCGTTTTTCATTTGCAAAATTTGAGCCACCGTTGAGCTGGTGAGTTGAGCCTAGAGCGGCCTCAATACAGGGCAAAAACTGTGTCATGTGTATCTCTCTACCTTGAACCTGTCTAGAGAGTGCCCGAGTTGGACATTGCAGTTCTCCAGGCTAGAAGAGTTACTCGCTTGTTTGAAAAGCTGTCTAATCTTCCCCATCCCCTGTTGCGCTCTCAAAACGGTGAGGACCTTTTGGAGTGTTCTGTTGTAAGATCGGCCTTCAATCGTCTCCAGAATGTGAGGGTGGATTTTTACATACTCTGTGAATTTCGCAATCTCATACAATAGCGCAGTTGGAAGTACACCCTTGATCTCAGTCACAGAGTGTATCTTCACAATAATGCAGAGAATTTCACGAGTCTGATCGACCATTTTAATACATTCATCCCTGTTGATTCTAGTATATTTCAAAAAAAAAACAAGCCTTCATTGCACCACCCACACTGCGTCATCAAGGACTTTGATTTAAAATATGATCTCTTCGGATTCTGAAGGTTCCACATCGGCCCCATGCCTCCACCAAAAATGGGTACCCTCGAATATGAGGTTCCAAAAGTGGCAATACTCCGCAGTATGGCCAGAATTGGGTCGTTTCGCAGATCACCGCCAAAACTCTGACACGTACACCCTCCCCCCACACCGGAAAACAACCCCTTGCCCCTGGCTCCCGCCAAATCGAGCAACTCGCTATCTGTAGCCCATATATGTGGGTCCATGCTCCCAAAATCCCAGTTCAAGCGCACCAGTATTGGCCCCACACAGTCCAATATATCCTCAAGTCTGAAAATCCCTCCAGTTCACCTTAATTGGTCTGCAGCACAATGGAGAAAATTCGTAGTTCCAATCCTTTGGCGAAGAATAATAGCCCTCATTATTCTGGTCATACCGACCCCCGACATCACTTCTTTTGGCCACTCCAAGCCTTCACAACAGGTTCAACAAGTCAAAAAGGTGTTTCTTGCGCCGCTGGAATTGAAACCACCAGATCATTCCGGTGACGTCACGCAGCTCGGCAAGAATTGTTTACGGTTCGGGTTTCTCTGCTACCTACCAACTGTACATACTGCCGCCAACTGCGGATGCTGCGCCTCCACTGCGTCCCAGCACTTCCCGGCTACTGCCGAACAGTTCCGCACTCACTACGCCAATACGCCTGCCGCCCCGCACTCTTGCCGGCAAGTGCCGAACACTAGGGGAAGCATGTGTTGAGGGCATCACTACCGACAAATTTCCACAAAATTCCGCATTTAATCGAGCCACGACATGGTACTGTTTGAAATTTGCGAGCCACCCATTTAAATCATAATATACCTGATGCAGGCGAAGGACTGGATACGGCGCAATTTCCGTGTGGGTGGCAATCTCCATTCATCGTGCGTGTCGTTCAAGAAATAATGCATCGCCAGCTTCGCCGAGACGCGTCTTCAATCGTGCCTCACAGGGTACCCTAGCCCCCAAAATAAACGGATGGCTCCCCCCATCCGAAGAATAAAATACATAGGTGAAACGCGATCCGGCAAGGCTCTCTCTTTAGGGAATGTTGATATGTGGGTCGTTTATGCAGATAGAAGGAGTCTATGGATGTTAGGGAGGGTGCCCCATGTTTCTTGGGTGTGTAGGGGGCTGTACTCTGTGCCATCTCATATCGGAATAAATTGTATACATTTTATCGCACAGCAGAGACACAGTATCTCCCAAAGGAAACATAGGGGGGCTTTCCAATGCACATTAGACCGTTCATAACCTTTATACACCTGAAAATATCGGCCGGCTCCGTCGCTGTGGCTCGTGCACTCAAAAAACACCTCCTTGAGCTAGGTGGACAAGGAAACAACTATAATGCATAGCTGATCCCGGGGCGACCTCAGGCTCGATGGGACGAATCGATCTCACTACGTGTTCATGGGAATCTGAGTGGCGGTTGTTGAGTTGTGGCTCGCGCGAGTTTGGTGGCGAAAATGGTTTGAAATCCCGTGACCGCCAACTATTTTGCAAGCGGCAATTATCCGTTCTCTTAAGCAAATTTCTCGAATGTCATTGTACATGTTTGTTCAACAACCCCATTTGTGTATCCCCATTCCTATTCCTCCCCTCTGGCACTTCATTCATTGCTTTTCTGAGTCCCACGAGTGCGCAGTTTGCTTACAGCTATATTCCATTTCCAGCCACGGCGCTCCGAAAATACACCACAAGACCATACCTGCTGACCTGGGACAGCTTTGCCGCAGTTCAACACGCCGCCATGAGTTGAGCACAAGACCTGCACCGCAGTTAAATGGAGTCAGATAGGGAATTGTCACGATGCTGCGGCCACGTATTCTTGCGTGACTTGCCGTGATATAAAGCCGCTGCCTTTCTGCATTCATTTGTTCTGGTCTGTCCCCCCCGTCCACCCAACTATTAATATTCCCCATCGCTCATTCTGTTTCCACATGGTACAAGAAAATCTTCAAGCACTTGCTCTTCAAATTCCCAAGCACAGTTGCACATTTGAAAGCCCCAACTTCCCCTTAAACTCACTCGCAACCCCTGTTTGCTCAATTCGCATCCAAGCTGCGCTTTGCCGCGTCGACTCATGTGCATCCCATTGTGGTCCCAAGAGATCGTTCTTCGTGCTCAAACGCGCCCAACATTTTAAATCATTCACAAGATCGGAATTCTTCATATGCAGGCTTCACCACTGGCAGCGACACAGTGAGTTCTCCAATTGTACTTCACGATTCTTTCGCTTAATCTACCTCTGCGTTGCAGTGAATATAGAATGGGGATTCGAGTGTACCACCAAATTAACACAACTCACTCTTATTTTGGTGAGTGCTAGCCAACGCACTGAGTTTCCGCAATTTATGCCCGTGTCGACACGCACGCAGGACTGCACACCTCACCGCCCCTCCACGGGCTTGGACGTCCTCACGCAGCTCTTCAGACTCAGGTCTTTCGTTATAGCCACATGTCGTAGCCACATGTTATCTGGACTCAATATCTTGAATGTCTCGCAATAACCTGTCCCTTCCTTTATCTAACTTAGTGCCACATTTTTTTTCAATTACTGGATCGAAGATAAAGCACGCCACTTCCCATTCTCCTCGAAGGAACCTTGCTTCCTGTCCCTGCAGCCCCGCAGCTCAATTGGTTCGGCGCAGTAAATTAACACCGACTATGTACTGTGCCGCAGTATAGTCATAAAGTACAGGTAATTGTGGTGGTCTTCAGGTATGGAGACCACACATATTCCCCCGAAATTTTGCAGGGATTGCGGCCTGCATCTATATGTCTGGTAAGCCTGATTTCTTAGTAGGAGTAATAGTGTCTGGAATAATATTATTCAGTTATCCACTCTGAATTATGCACTGCTAGACAGATTTTAAAGAGTACGCAGTTTCAAAGTTTATGACTGACATCCATGGAAGTTGTCCATGATGAATTAACACTTTATCAGGCACATTCACATATTTAAATTCGGAAATTTGCGTGTACATCTAAGTGTAATGAAACCCTGGTTTAAGTACCCTCATTTGTCTGAATCTTCGCTGTTGCCGGAGCGTAGCGAAGGCATATCCTGTAAATGGTAAATTTCTCACTCCAATTAGCGCTTGGGAACATCAAAGCTTGAGATTCAAATCCTCCCAAGGGCATAAGCTGGCGGGAAACAATTTTTGGTTTTTTGGGTTATAATATAATTCGTCCCCATGTACTTACATCCACTCGTTGTGTTCATAATACTAAGTACTCCCCGCATCCGTCTCTTGTGAATATTCTATGCATCGGTCAAAGCGACGGATAGCTTGAACGTCCGGGCCGGGCCGCCGATCAACACGTATGCGTCTCTTTTCTGCATTTTCAGCCTTCTGAATATATCAATTTTTTGTCGATCTGCCCAGTAGTTGTTGAGTTATGGCCATCCGGAGTTTGCGTTGAAAAAAAACATCAACAAGTCACGCGCGCCAAGAAGTTTACGTGACAAATTTACTTCTCCAGCCAAAGTAAAGGAAAGTTAAATTGTATGGCCAAGTTAGTTTGGATAAGTTATTTTGTGAACCACCCTGTTGGTCGATTTAGAAACTCAATGCACGTAGCCTTAGACATGCGGCACCACTATGAATGGGCTGTTGCAGCAGCAAGGCAGGGTTCAAGACAATCTCCAGAGACGCTGCGTCACAGAGTCTGCGATTCCGCCTCGCATTATCAATCCGCCAGTGCGAGAGAACGGGGCAGAACAATCAACGTGAGGCTAAATTTTCCACAAATTTTTTCAAAGGTAAATTTCAGCTCCGGGTGCAGTCAGAAAAATCCATCCATCACCTCACAAACTCGCCTTCTTATCCTCCTCCCACACCGCATCCTACCCAAGTGCGCTCATATCCCACTCTCCCTCCTTCGCACCATACGCAATCCACCCCAACGTATCGCACACTACCCCCGCGGCCCTGACGAAGATCGTGCCGTCCATCGTCCCTGCTCCAACGTGCGTCTCCTTCCCGTCCTCGTCTTTGGCGCCAAGTGCGCTTCCGGCGGCTCTGGAGCCAAACCTCACCCCGCAATAATACAAAGTCCGCACCACCTTGATGACGTGCGCGTCCTTGTGGTGGAGTGCGTTCTGCACGAGCGCGAGCCAGGGGTTCGTCTCACCCTTCTCGCCACCGGCGGGGTCGCCGAGCGCATCCTCACCGCCCGGCGGCGCATGTGCAGGCGGGCGCGGAACTTCCGTGTACGACATCAGAAGCGGGATATCGATTCGCGGGCGGCCGCGTAGCAACACGAACAGCGCGCTCTTCCTGGCGTACCCCTGCAGGAGCTGGGCCTTATGCACCGGGTCCTCTAGCACCGCAAGGAGGCTCGGGAGGCAGAGCGCCGAGGTTAAAACATGCATCAAGAAGAAGTCGAGTCGCGGCGCCCAATTGGGTTTAACGGTGGCGGCGAGGAGCAGCGTCGCCTGCCACAGACACTCCTCCGTTTTGTCGGCGAGTTCTTGTTCAAAGGCGGCGCCAGTGAGAGTGGTGTCGATCGACCACTTCGCATAAATCCGTCTGAGCTCCGCCCCGCGGTCCGGGTTCTCTGCGAGTTTTTTTAAGCGGCTGTTTGCCTTCGCGTTGGGCTCGTAGGGAATAATGGGCTTGAGGATAGGCGAGTCGTATACCTCACGCAGCAGGTGCAACAATTTCACTCCCTTTGAGGTGTTAGTAGCGATCTGCGGGAGCCCGGATGGCGCGTCGAGGACGTATGAGGAGTTTTCTGCGCCTGTTACTGCAGTCATCGCTAAACCTGGAATGGAATGAAATGAAGTGAGTACGTCGTATTGAATGACCGTGCTTATTCTGACCTTGAGAGACCATGTAATGCCGGCAGCCGCCCGAATTCCGCCCCGAACTAAGAAACTATAGCAGCTTTGTTTAAGCAATTCCTGTTGAGACAGGAATTGCCATTTAAACAGCTGTTTAATCTAATCAGGTTAAACAGGTCGATGGCAGTTCAGGGCGATTTAAGAGGCAGTTTAAACAGTGTTTAAGCGGGCCAAAAGGTCCTTTTACACCGAGGTTCAAACCCAAAGCTGGATGAACCAATTACATAAACAACCCAACGGACCAGCAGACATCTGACTGAGCCAACATGAAGTGATGGTTGGAGACTATAATGGTACTTTATTAGGACCGTGGGGCCGGGTACAAAGTGTTGAACTATCCGTTCTGAGTTGAACTGGGTTCAAGTTGGGATTAAACATGCCTACAAGTGACGGTTTAAACACAACTTGAGACTGCCGGAAGTACGGGGCAATGCTGTAACAGCATTATTATCTCTTTTGCAAATAAAAATATCTTTTTGTATGCCGGTGCCCGGCTACAGATGGGGGGAGCTTGCCTAATCCAAGACAAATTTTAAGCCTCTGAATCCACTCTGTTTAAATTATTCGAGGCTTTCCCTGACTCACTCAATATAAGTACTTTACCATTTCTTGGAGCCACTCTCAAAAGCAACACTTATTCATTGCAACTATAATTTTATCTCCACCCATTGAAAAGGGAAGGCGGGTCCAAGGTGGGTCTGTATTGAATTGCTACTATTAGTGAGATTTAAATAGATTATTCGCATCTGAACAATCTTTTAAAAGACCTGATGTGTTCAGGGCAAACATTGCTGTTGCACTGATATGCCCATATGCTATTCCCGCTCAGGTACAGTAGCTGCTCGTTCCTTTTAGGGACCACTGCAGTAACACATCCTCCTCCTCCTCCTCCTCCCTCAAGTTGCGGGAGCCATCACGCATTTTGTTGAATACTACTTCGATGGCCGTTTCAATCCATTTCCGTCCTTGCTGCGACCACTTCAAAGAATACTTTGCCCGTTCAATCAAGGGGTGGTAACAACCTAACTTGCGGCATCAACTCCCTCTAACATCCATCAGGACCCCGAACACTCACAGGACCACCACCACCACTCGGTCCGCTGATCCGCATCCCAATGCGGTTCGGCTACTTGACGCGTCTTGGGGTAGCCTTAGGTTGTGTCGCCGCATGCTCCCATACACTCGCCGTTCACGGAAATAGTCTAAAACTCTTGTTATCCATATATTTAATCTATTTGGTATGTTTTTCCCGCTTTAAATTGCATGCCCCGAGAGATTTAGCGTTAAGGATCGATGCGAGATAAAATTAACCTGTGGCTCAAATTCGGGAATTTATGATAGTTGTAAGCTAAAATAGTAAACATAAGTATATTAGGGTTCGCTGAGAGATCGTCGGCAGCATGTGGAAGCCGTTAACAAAAGATTTGTGGTATTGTAAGAACAAGCAAACGATACCATTTCAAGCTTTGTGCCGTTTTGAGGGTCCCTGACCTTCGTTGTTTGTCGGTTCCAGTGGATGTTTGACGCCGCCTGTCTCTATAGCGTGATACTGGAGAAAGGGGGCGCCAGATAGGCCGGTGGCAATGCCAATCTTTTGGAGTTCTTCATTGGAAATGTGAATATTGTCTGCGAAGTCCTTTGGCAAGTTGCAAGGTGTCCCCTCAAGAGCATCCCAGCTCCTAGGATGCTTGGATTGTATGTGCGAGTAGATCGAATATTTCCAGAAAGCGGCCGGAGTTTTAAGGGGTGGAAGGATAGGACAGAGGACGCAGTGGATGGGGACATTTGTTGACAGTGTTGCAGCAGAATATTTCTTGGCACGGCCATAAGTGAACGAATGCTGGCGGATACACGAGGACGATGTGTTGAAGGGTTTATTCGACTTCACCATGTCAAGGGTGCAGCCCGAACGGCCACAAAACCCGCACGCATCAGGAAGAGAAACCTGGGCATATTCAGAGTTTGGAACGGCAGGAAAAATGATTATAAATACCTGCTCAGATAGGCCGTTTTCGTGAACGGAACACAAGGCTCGGAGAATATGCTGGCCAACGTGAGCTCTGGAGTCCGTGGGCTTTGTTAGTGCCTGACATTGGAAGCATGCTATCTTCTGTGAGTCGTCGTGCTTTTTTTGAGCTAGAGCTTGGGTAGCGGTTTCCAGGACAAGTGCGGCTTCATCTATATATACTTCAGCATGGTGTGCGTCAAATAAACGTCGGGCGGAACAGCTCACCGTTCCGCGATGTCAAATAGGGAAATGTCTCGCTTCGTCCATGCTTGGGAAGAAGCTGTAACAATGCAGGAGCATCGAGGCGGTCATACATTGCATGTACGACGGCCAGGAGATCGCTATTTGAAATACCCCACGTCTTGGTGAATTTTTTGGAGTGCATGATTTCTCGGTCAGCGAGTGATAGAACGTCAATGCTCTCAACTTCGGCATCGAGTGGATGAAGTAATGCGCCCGGAACTTTGACTGTCACCGATTTACGAGTCCCTAGCTCGACGGTGGAAGTGGCGCCGTTTAAAGGTTCGAACATGGCGTAGTCACCTGCCCAGACCGATTTTTTCTCCGATGGCACACCTCCACCGCCCACAACCAAGACATCTCGTAAGATGAGAACCTGCGCTATTGCGGTAACCTCCGACTCGGCTGATCCAAGGTCCTCGACATCAACTTGACCGACACGGAGCTTGTTCTTTTCGAGAACAACAACACGAACCACGGCCGCCGCTACAGTGTTTTGAGTTCGAATCAACGCAACGGCAAGATCGCCGACGATGAAGGAGTACTCTCCTGACAGTTCAACGTGGTTGAGACTCGGTTTATGACCATCCGCAGTGTAGCAGCGCACACGAAGAAGTCGAGTCGTTGCAAGTCGTTTATAGTCAGAATTGAAGCATGTGCTGAGAATTGTAGCCTTGTGAACGCGTTTCGTGGATCCATCCTCCAAGGGGTATTCAAGCCAGTCCTTCTTGTCTCCTGAACACGATTCCGGAGTGTCAGACGCATCGTCCTGATTATCCTCATCAGGAAGAAAATCCTCAAGAAAGACAACGGGTACATCGTCTTCGGGGAGAACTGGCTGAACCTCCTCGAAAGATTCGTTTGCAGAAGAGGTGGCGTGGGCAGCAATAGGAGTAGGGAGTAGTGGCGAAAGTGAGCTAGGTGCCCCAGAATCGATGGGTGAAGGATCTTCGATAATAGACCTATCCTTCTCAACTGATTTTCCAGGATAAATGTTATTGCCGTTGGGCCGCAAAAATCTACCCCCGATAGAAGAGCGGCATTGAAGTCGAAGTCGATTCCATAGCGGAAAAGGAAGTCCGACGCTTCCTTGCAGCCAAATCTCCAGTCATCCCGAACAACCGTGTGGCCAGACACCATATCACCAGTGTGAAACGTAGGATTCACATGATCGGCCTCTTTGCCTGACCAAGACCGCCGAACGCGGCCCTGATCCCACTCCGGATATTCGTTCATGATGGCAACCGAATCTGCGGCACTGGAAAGGCGCTCCGACAGCTGCAGAGCATCCACATTTGAATCATGAGACTCTGTTCGAATCTCGGCGAACATCTCTTCCAACCGATCACTCGCGTTCTGGTATATATAGAACGCTTTCTCGGGATCCAAAAGCTGCTGCTGGGCGACACAAAAAAATGCCGATTTAACAAGAGCTTGAAGGTCGCCGTAGAGCTGATTGGAGAGAAATGAAGACCCATGCATCCGATAGAAAACAAAGGCCAGGTGGGCGAACTTGGAGAGGGATCGAAGCTGTTGTGAGAGGGACATCGATCCGTCGGTGTAGGGATCTAGAAGAGCGCGCCACATTTCACCAGCTAATGTGAATGCGCGGCGGGTGCTGTGGTCTGATGGCGAAGCATCTGGAGAACGGGGAATCGCGTCGTCTGAACCAAGGGATATACAAGCTTTAATTAGCTTTAGGCGCGGGGTACATTCTGGTGATCTGCGGGATCAACGAGAATGGCAACTGATTCTTTCGTTTCTCCGGGGAGGGTTTCAAGACTCTTTGTAATCACGGCGCGGTTGATAACCGTCTGCGAAATGACCACACCATCCTTGCTACGCATCGTGGTTGCTACACCTGGATAGTGTTCAGACAAATTGCGGGAAAATCAGAGAGAAACTGACGCTTTGTGACATGTTTGGGATCCGGAGCGCTCACAACTTTGTCCTTGCTGCATTCCAGGTTAAGGCCCGCTAATCCCTGGAGCTTTTGATAAAGCTCGCTCATCTCCTTCAACTCGTCACACATCAGGACTTTGATAGCCCCAGCGCGAAATAGCGAGTCCCCATCCATTGCAACGGTCAAGATAGGTCCGTTCTGAGGCGCACCATGAATTTTCCATTGCTCCAGAATTAATTCCAGGAGTTCTGCAAAGTCCTTTCCCTTCTCGCTTTTGCATGTCTGCGTCTGCAGGATGGGCAATGCGTGATAATTTTCGGGACCAAAACGGCCAATAGCACCAACTGTAGCCTCGCGCCCATAGTGCGTGGTCGGTGAGTCACCGTGAACGGCATCCAATACGGCGAGGACAGAATCCATGTCCTTCATCCCGAGGTCGAGCTGACTGGAATGCTCCCGACATAAACCGAGAATGCGATTTGTCGGCCGGTGCCAGCGACAGCGTTGGCAGAGGTGAATACCATCAAGCATGAGACAGTGGCCAACAGCCGCGCTCGGAGGGCCGGTGGATTTGACCCCGAAGAAAGTGGTAATATTCGCGGCGATTTCAGATGGTTTCGGGACACCAACAGATGGAAGGAGTTTCGGCGGGTTTGATTCGCGAATTGTCGATGCGGATGGAAGCCCAAGAAATTTTGACATGGCGTAAACAGCTTTGCGGCCAGCCAAGCGTTTGATTAGCCGCATGAACTTGTTCTCCGCCAGCGTGAAACTTTTGACGTTGTAAAGTCGTTTCGCAGCCTCTTCAATGCGTGAGATGATCTCCTCGACACCAAGACCCTGCTTGATGGCAATGCGGATAAGATGGTGAAGTCTGGGAATGTCGAATGTAGCCAGCGCCATCAGAAATCGTTTGTGGTCTGACATGCGTTTCGATGTACGCGTAACCATGCGGGACAGAGTGAATACCTGGAGAAGAGACATTAAAATAATGGTCGATATGGGAGCGATTCGAACACACCTTGAGTTGCAACACATTTTTTTCGGCGATGACGCTCTGAAGCTTTTTAATGAGCTGTGTTTGGGTCAGCCATTGATGTGGTGTATGTGCAGGCGCATTCTCAGCTCGAGTGGCGAGGCTCTTGAGAGGTTTCGCGGCCAAAACATCTCGACAAAAGCTACACTCGTTCTCGCCAGCTGCAAGCAGGACGGAGCAGCCATTGGAACGTAGCCATATCCGTGTATCGTCGCCTTCTCCTGTGAAATGATCGGGCCTGTAACCGAGGTTTGCGGTGCAATTACTGAGATGAATTGACCACGGATATGATGCAAATATCGGGCCTGGCGCCTAATTGAGCATGACGCCTGGGCACGGTTTTTGCGCCACAAAGGTCATGTCAGTATTCTTCGTCATCATGTTGAAGCGCTGGACCTTCATTGTCCTCCTCTTCATCCTCCTCCATCGGTGCTCGGAACGCATCGGCAGGGACTGAGGAAGAACGGTGATAGGGGTCGGGAGATAGTGAGCGGGAACGAGGACAAGAGCGGGCACGGTAGCGACGGCGACGAGGGCTAGGAATGATGGGAGGCGCGGACGGCAAGGCTCGTCTCTCCGAGTGAGCCCGAGTTTCAAAAATACTCGCCAGAGCTATATTTGCTTCGGCCGCATTTTCGCGTGTACGGTTCGCCCTCTGGCGGCGTTTGCAGTCTTTACCATCACGATGCAGGATGAGGACATGCTCCGACCGCATACTGAGTAAGAGGTGTTGTTCGCAAAGGTTGCAGTAAGCATCTCGATATCTGGGCCGTGTTAATGACGGAAGATAAACGCCTGGAGTCGTTAGAGCTGGGGTTGACAAGTGGGAGGGGATTGGATTGATTTGGGAAGGTGTTGGCGTGGAGTCTGGCATGAGAGGACTGGGAAGGCCAGCTCCAGGAGTCTGCAGGTGAGGCCAGTCGGAACGACTGTGGGGAGACACAAAGTCATCTCTAACTCGACCAGAATGGCCAGAGATCCCATCATATATATTTCGAGTCTGAAAAGCCTGGAGAGGTGTGGCCTGCGTCGCAGAAATGGCTGGAGCAAATGGATTATTGAAAGGTGTATTTTGGGATGCCCAGATCGGACTGGCCGTCGGAGACACGTAGACAGGGGGGCTAGAGCGTGGAAGAGAGACATCCCGAGGTACAGTCATACCCCAGCGCCGCTCCGCAAGTAGTGTGCGAGTCTAGCGAGCGCGAAAGAAAATCTTCTCGTGTTGTCTACATCTGTTGTCGTGATACGGAATTGAAGATGGGGGCACAAATAATTAAATTTGGAGACTCGGAGGAGTGTATTATCCTGCGTAAACACCTATATACCGAACTCGAGATCATTTAACGCACCTCCAACAAGATCCTTGGCCTGCTGGAGTTTTTCCACAGCACTCAAGGCCTGTTGTTCCCAGTTGTGCGCCTGCTTGCGGTATGTATCGCGCTCCCGGTTGGCCTGCTCCAGGGATGTACAAAATCGTGCCCGTTCGTCATCCATATGTTCCCTTAGTCCTTGAATGTCCTCTCGCAGCTGGTCGGCTTCACTGAGAACGGGGTTTAGGGCGATGTCCGGGATGTCAAGTTCAGCAGGCTCAGGCTTCGGAGAAAGAACAGGGGACGGAGGTAGACTTTGAGCTAAAGAAAATAAGCACATAAATGAGCAAACTCAAAATAATTACATACTGTGAATGCTCTGCCCTGCCGCATGGTAGAGGCCTGAGATGTACGCTTTAGATTCTACCTGCGAGTCGAGTGGTCCGCCCGCAGAATAAAACCTGAGTCATGATTAATTGCCTGATGAAATTATACACCAAAAACTTACTGTGATATTACAGTTCCTGAGGTGGCTGCAGTAGGTCGTGGTGTTTGCCGGGGAGATTCGTCGGTGCGTTCTTGTCCCTGTCTGCTTTTCCGCCGCAGGAAAACCCGTTTCATCTCGTCTTGCTGAGTAGGTTCAGGCAGGTACATTTCCCCATCAGACCCATGTTCAGACGAGGGTTGTAGGTACTGAGTCTCGTTCGCCCAGTCGTAGCCGTCAAGTTCTGAGTCCGACATGACAGTGCGTGTAAATAGAAGTGACGAAATGATGGATCGTAAGCACAGGACCCCAGACACCAGTCACGTGTGTTGGATGGGTCAATATCCGGAATTAAGGTTTCCGAGACCCCTTGCGTTCAATACGGAAATCTCAACTGAACGAAAGGCCTCAAGGAAATATCTGGCCAATACTCACCGAGTCACCGTACTTTACCTTGCGCCGTGTGGTTATCATCACTGATTAGGCAGGTATCCCACGGGGCCGCAATCAAACAAACACGTCAAAATAAGTGCTCGACACAGCCACTAGCTTTTTCGGTCTCACCCTGATAGATGGGGTCGCAAGCTCCCCCAATAAAATAAACCTAGTTCAGGAATTAGAGTGTAAAAGATGCATAAATGAAAAAAGCACTGCTATCATTTGTCCTGCCCACTATTCCGTCAAAAATACACATACCCCTCTGGCATCTCTATCATCAACCAATTTTTACGCTCTAATTCCCGAACTAGGTGTGTGTTTTTTTTTTGAAAAAGAGTTAATAATACTGTTACCGCATTGCCCCTGTACTTCCGGCAGCCTCAAGTTGTGTTTAAACCGTCACTTGTAGGCATGTTTAATCCCAACTTGAACCCAGTTCAACTCAGAACGGATAGTTCAACACTTTTGTACCCGGCCCCACGGTCCTAATAAAGCATCATTATAGTCTCCAACCATCACTTCATGTTGGCTCAGTCAGATGTCCGGTGGTCTGTTGGGTTGTTTATGTAATTGGTTCATTGAGATTTGGGTTCGAGCCTCTGTGTAAAAGGACTTTTTGGCCCGTCTAAACACTGTTTAAACTGCCTCTTAAACCGCCCTGAACTGCCATCGATCTGTTTAACCTGATTAGATTAAACAGTCCCCATTGTGCTACTTGTCAGTTTGAGTTGTAGCGATGCCATTTTTACCATTACTTCATATTTTTTGACTGTTTATTGACTTGATCAGAAAAAAAGTTCCTCGAACACTGAAAGGGAATTGAGCCATAAAAAGCATCAAAAAAGGGTTCAAAAAGCGAATCAAGGAGGAGGAAAAAGAGTCTTGTCCAGAAAAGCTCCAAAAGTACAAGGCAACGGACTTGTAAATCTACTGATGCATCTGACTCTAACAACTCCAAACTACCCCATATATCTCAGGGAAACCGCTAGGCGCCCCACGGCGTGGGAGACAAGACCAAGAAACTTCCGGCATATCAATTTACATTCCCTGGCTTGTCGAATGCATAGTCGTACTGGACCCATACCTGACAATTGTCAATATTTCGATTTTGCGGAAATGCAATCAGGATGCGCGCGGTTAAACTCAGCGGTGTCTAAACTCACTGCGAGGCCGATCACTCACCTGGGGCCGCAGCTTCGCAGTATCGAAGTGATGCTAAGAAGCAGTGCACCAAATTTAAGGTAGCAAATAGTTGCTCGCACCATACCAGGACAGGGGTGCAATATCTAATTTCCCATTTCGTACCCGTATAGATCCGCGGGCCAACACAATTCGACCTGAGTCGGCAAAACACTCTCAAGCCCGTCTTTGCCGATGGCGGTCCTAGACTTGGTTCTTCGGTCGCATTCATTCACCCCACACCAAATATATAAAATCAGTAACAAATATAAATAATCTGCGACCACTGAAGCCAAAAAATAACCGGGACAGAATACTAATGTGTGGATATCATTGAAGTGTTCTAATAGTATATTAGATTCCCATGTGAATGAACGGTATCCACCGCTCATAGGGAACCTTTCTCGCCTTCAATTCTTTCACTGCATAGTGTAGAGCCTCTGCCGCATCAGTTGCTTGTGGTCGTCGATCATCCCGAAATAAATAAGAGTAGAAACTCTGTGCAATAATAGGCCCATCTGCATCATTCATAGACCACAGGGTCCCTATGGCGCCTCGGAAGCCTGCTGCAATAAATCCTCCACCGAGATGAAATGATTCATTCACTAGCATGCTATCCCCCATAGCAGTTTGGCATGCTGCGAGGAAGACGAACTGCGCATTGGGGAGAGGAATCCGAAGAATGGTTCCCAGCTCCAGATTACCACCGTACAGCAGAAGACAGCTTTTGGTGGGCTCAACCAAATCTTGTGTTCCGTGGCACGCCAAATGAACCCATGAGCAATCTTGCAGCTGGTGCTTAACAGCATCCACTGTGGCTTGTTCCCCTTCGATGCACTCCACATCTTTGATGATAGAAACAATATTTTTGACTTCTTCCTCCACTCCTTCGAGGAAATTGATGCCCCCAATGCTCGTATGTGTTACTCCAACTACCCCGAATTTGTCTACCACTTTGGATGATTTTTTAGATTGGCTGTCAAGTAGTGAACCCAATGTTGCTGTGTATGATTGAATAAAGTTATCTGTGGGAGGACATGCATGTAGGGGCAATCCTGTAAATGTGCCAGTGGGCAGCCACCATAGTCTGCCCCTATAGATACCGTGCTATATTAATAATTCAATTAGCAATGAAGAACGGGGAATTTAGTTACACATTTTCTCACCTGTCCCAAAGCCTGGTACACAGGGCAAACAATATGGGTCCAAAGCCAGCTTAACAAGTCCTCAAAGCGCTCTGTAGTGGTTTTAGATAGGAAATCCTCTATCCACCCAAAAAGTCTTGTAGTCACTGATTTTCTGCGGACTCTGGCACTGCAGCGACCCAGCAATTCATTGAGCATGTTTCTCTGTGATCTTAACAGCTCGAGTGTGACATTGGGAAGTGGGACATGAATGGGCTGTGAGGCTGAAGAAAGAATAATCATCCCGTCGCAATTGTCTTCGTGGCTGTTGAGAATCACGATAGGACCGTTCTGTGATGCCTGCTGGAGAGTTGTGTACGGTTTTGGAAGGAGGAAATACTCAAGCCCAGGCTGTTTCCGAATATCTGCGAGGAGTTCATTTCTGTTGATTACAACCTCTGTGGAATCATCAGAGGCTCCACTGTACAGCTCAGATGAGAGTTTTCGGAATTTCTCAGCCTGATCTTGCCGAAGATTATCAACATCTGTCTTTAACTGGAGCATTTGCTGAAATATGGTTGCCAAGCCTTGCTCCATGATGGCCATAGCAGAGGTAAAATTTGCAAGATTGATGCAGGTCCGGACAGCAGTGGAAGTGACTTGACCAATATCGAGCCTGCGAATCATTTCATGACGCACAGGTATCGAATGACCAATCCAAAGAAGCTCAGGAAGCAGTCGAAAGGCAGCTATATAGGCAGCTGAGTAGTCCGAAGACCCAAACTCTTTAGCAACAGAAGCCCATTGAAGGGCATGTGTCCAGGAGCTGTGCGGAGTTGAGGAAGAGGTTTTGAAGGAATCAGCAGAATGAGCCAGGGAAACCTCAAGGTCATGCATATTTCCCAACCTCCGATAACGGTATATTAATATTCCAGCAAAGGTTTGAAGATAGCGTGGCCTATCAGGATGTCCTTCTGGTGTGAGGTCAACTGCTTCCTGGGCTTTCTGCGCGGCATCCTCAAGATACTTCAGATCTTTGGACCTCTGGTATTGATCTGCTAATGACGCAGCAAGGCTCTGCAGCTGTGCTGGCCTGGCTGGGTGTCCCCTTGGAGTCAGATCAAGTGCTTTTTTGTTCTTTTGTAGGGAACATTCGAGGTCCTTCGGATCTTCCAACCTCCGATATCTATCAAACGATAATTTGGCAAGGTTTCGGAGATGGACTGGCCTGCTAGGGTGTCCTTTGGGGATAATATGAAGTGCTTCTCGCTCCACCTGCAGTGCAGCATCAAGGTCTCCCTGATTTCCCAACCTCTGATATCGTGCTGAGAATGACACTGCAAGGTTCTGCAGGCGACCCGGACGAGCCGGACGCCGTGCCGGGGTGAGATTAACCGCCTCTTGGGTGTTTCGAAATGCATCCTCAAGGTCTTTCAAGTCTCCTAGTCTGGTATATCGCTCTGATAAAGACACACCAAAGTTCTCGAGAAAGCCTGGCCTGTCAGGATGACCTTCTGGAGTAAGCTTAATTGCCGCTTGTTCCTGCTGCAGTGCACCATCGAGGTCCCGAAGATCCCCAAACCTCTGGTATCGATGCAGGAGTGTTGCGGAGAGGTTTTGTAGACGTACTGGCATATCTGGGTGTCCCTCTGGGGTGAGACTAATTGCATCTTTTTGTTTCTGCAGTGCACTTTCAAGGTCCTGCTCGTATCCGAGCCTCCGATATCGTTCTGACAATGACACGGCCAGGTTTTGGAGATGATCTGGCATATCTGGGTGTCCCTCCTCCAGAAGGTTAACTGCTTCTTGTTCCTTCTGCAGTGCACCTTCAAGGTCCTTTATTTCTCCCAACCTCCTGTATCTTTCTGTCAATGAGACAGCAAGTGACTGCAGCTGGTGTGCTCTTCCAGGATCATTGTCTGGAGTGAGCTGCAATGCTTCTTCCCGAATCTTAACAGAGTCCTCCATGTCCTTCAGATTTCCCAACCTCCGAAATTGCTCCATTAATAATACACCGAGGTTTTGTAGAAATAAGGGCCTCGCTGAGTGCCACACAGGAGTGAGATCAACTGCTTGTTTTTCTTTCTCCAGTGCAGCCTCAAGATCTGTCAGACTTCCCCATCTTTTATATAGTTCTGATAATGAAAGAGCAAGGTTGTGCAGACGTGTAGGTCTAGCAGGGTGCCCTTCTGGTGTCAGATCAATCGCTTTTTGTTGTCCCTGCACTGCACCCTCAAGGTCCGTTGGGTCCCCCAACCTTTGATATCGCTGCAGGACTGATATAGCGAGATTTTGTAAACGGCTTGACATATCCAAGGGGCACCCGCCGGAAGATGCCGAAACACTCGCTTAAAGTATAGTATGGGTCTGGGACCCCCTAATCCAGTTTTCGGACTTCGACTCAGAATGCTTCAAAAATGCGTTTAAAAGAGGTTTGATTTTTTTCAATTTTTTTTTTTACCTGGAGCGTAAATTCCTCTTTCTCCGAGCTCTTCGGCGCGCATCCACGTAGGTACAAACAAGCAACCATCTATCACGGAATCGTGATTGTCGCCTTTTTCACCCACGTCAGTCCATGTCTGCTGTTTGGTAAATTTCTAATGCTTAACCACCTTATATATTGTCCAGTTCCATTTGTGTTGCCATGGATTGAGGAAGAAACCAACCGGTGCGTGGTACTGCGATGATGTCTGCCGTGTGAATGGCAGAGCCAGGGTGGGCAAAAAGGTGCGCAGCAGTAGAAATTAACATACCAGTTCCCTTATTTTACGCTCCCAGATTGTAGAAATAATAAGCGCGCCGACATTTGCCGAAAATTGCCTCTTTCGGCCAGAATTGATGGCGATGACGCGTGGGAATTTCGCTTAATAGTATAGTATGTGTCCGGCACCCCTTAACTCAGTTTCCTAACCCTGTGTAGCTGATTTTTTTTGTGGGTGCCCCTTGGACATATCTGGATCCCCATCTGGTGTGAGAGCAACTGCTTTCTGGTTCGTCTGCAACGAAGAATCAAGGTCCTTCAAGTCCCCCAGCCTCTGATACCGTTCCAACAGAGACAAAGCAAGGTTTTGGAGACGGTTTGGCAGATCCTGGTGCCCTTCTGAGGTGAGCTCAGCTGTTTCGTGAGCTGTCTGCACTGCATCCTCCAGGTCTCCCAGGTCTCCTGACCTTTGATATCGCTCTAGCAATGACACAGAAAAGTTGTGGAGATGCTTTGGTCTAGCAGGATCCTCCTTCGAGGTAACATCGACTGCCTTTTTATAGTTCTGCACTGCAGACTCTATATCCTCCAGATTCCCCAACCTTCGATATCGCCGTGTCAGAGCCAAAGCCAGAGTTTTCAAACGGTCCGCGCTTTCAGAGCTTCCTTCTGGAGTAAGGTTCACAGCTATCTGAAAGAGTTTCACCGCATCGTTGAGATCCTTCAATTCTTCGCTGTGCTCGTATCTGTTTCGAAAGATCTCTCCCAAGCTCCAGTGATAACTTGGGACATCCGGGTGACCTGGAGGTGTTTGCTCCATCAGCCCTCGGAATTTGAGTACCTGTGCCTGATTGTGAGAGTCAGCCTCTTAAGTAGTAGATGATTAATTTTCAACTGCGCACTGAATCCTCAGAAACATCTGTTTCACCGCTGTTTGGGGAAGGACAAACCAAGTCTACAGCAGAACTTCTTGCAGGTTGTACAAGCATTTAGGCTGTATGTGAGCTGTGGGAGGTGGGTAGGAAAGAAGGGTGAATTGGTCCCGGTTGTCGTGCTCCATTTATATGTCTGTGACAGTCTCACACCTTCTCGTACACTTGCAATTTATCAGTGCCGGTAGCTGTAGTTAGTTACCCACCTGTCCATCAATCACACTTGGTTATCAAAAGACGCCGGTGATGTCTGATAAAACGTCGACGTGTTGCTAACAAGTACGATAATAGCAGATTTAGAGAATCAGATGACCCCACATACTGTACGCCGTTCACGTCCGTCGTTCCATTCAGAGAGACCCTGGCGCGGTTGTCAAGCCAAGAGCGACAATTTACAGACCAAATTAATCTGTGCAGGACCACGACCGGAAGACGTTTCTGGACCTCTTTTTTTTTCGTAATTTAAATATATATATGTTCGCGACATGAAGTGTGCGAGTAGGCCGAAAGTCGTGAGTCCTCAAATCTATCACCCTTTCCAACAGTCTGAATCTGCGTACTGTATTTCTATCCAGAGGGCCATACCATGGGATGAATATTTCAACGAGGCATCGCCCCGCCTTAACGGAACAACCGGAGTTCCATTCCCTGGGGCCGCGACCAATTTTCAGCTTTTTTATTTATTATTACCCTGTCCATTTCGGCCCAGTACTGCAGTACAGATTACGCTCGCGGGTGCGGAGTGTCGGACGGTATCGTTATATCGCTTGTAGTCCGAAGATCACTTACCCATAGACCGACGAATCCCAGAGGCCGCGAGCTACGTCCGAGGTCAGCAGTGGGAGCGCACAGCGATCGAATATATCCAAATAAACTGGTGGATGGCCACACCGGAATTAAGCGGTGACACGCGCGGGAATCGAGCCTATCACGCCTGGGACGACCGTGCGGAAGTTGTGTTAAAAATGGTGGAATTTGATGCAGAGTTCCGCCAGAAATCGCTTGATTTGATATATTAGTTTTCACCATTAGATCGTATACGTGTGTTTGTTCCATGCAGAATAATTCGCGCCACCTCCCAGCGCCTCACGCAGATCGCCGGTGCAAAACTGTCCGATTTACACCGCCATAAGAAGTCGACAATCCGTGAAAACCGGGCCGCAATCCCCCGTCTCCTTCAATCCCCTAGCTCAACACTTGTCCTGTAATCGCCTGCCCCAACATCACCGAGACGAGGCTCAAGGGCTGAGATGAGACAATCCGTAAGAGCTCCGAGATGAGATGGAGTGTAAGAGCTGCGATGAGACAACTTTAAAGCGCAAGAGCTGTGCGCGTGCGCGCCGCATAGTTCGCGACTTCACGGCGATCGCGCGCGTTTCGCGCAGATCGGCTTCATGAGGAGTACGGGTGGTCGATTGCGCGCCGCACCTATCGCGCGGGCGGATTGGCTGTGGCGGGGATATACCACAAGCCAGCGGTGGAGTGCAGCAGCCGGGAGCGAGTTCCTCATTTGGTTGACGACCTTCCCGTCCTCAGCCCTAGAACCCCGGGAGAGAAAAACCAGTGAGTGCAGCACGCCACGCATGGGTCCTACGGCGGGGAGGACGCGCAAAAAATAGGGCGGGGCCTCACGCGGCAGCAGAGCCTGCTCGTGCAGTAGGAGAGGGGACTTGTTAGCCGTGGAGATCTTGTGCTACGTCGATCACGCATTACAAAAAGTACCCCGCGCAGATCGGGTGTGTAGATTCTGTAAATCTGAAGTTGAAACCCCTGAACATGCGCTGATCACCTGTGTCTCTTTGGACGCACTCGTAGATCTCCGCACAGCTTTTCTGGACAAACTCTTCAATGACTTACCTAATTTACGACACCAGATGGCCGAACTGTCCAACACGGAGTTCCTAAAAGCTATCATCTATCCCCGATCTACCATTGCGCGGTGGCTAAATTTGCGTTTGATGTCCTCCAGATTTATTACGCCGTTCCTGTGTATCGTTTGAGTGAAGGCTAACCTGTCTAATTTTTGCTTCTTTGTATTCGTCTAGTCTTACCCCGGTGTGTGGAAACATAGCGACCGGGAGCTTTGGCTAGCAGGGTGCGGAGAGGTCCAGGGACGAATCTGAAGGCATTTCACGAGTGCGGGTCACCCGCGAGTCAATACGGGTTGACCCGTGCAAAAACTCGTGGGAAACTCGACTCGCGGGTTCAGGTACCCGTGGCCACGGGTCAGCAAGGATCCGGGTTTGATTTTTGAAAAATCCTTCTTGACTTGCAAATTTCAAAATTGCTTGTACCAAGTATCTTCAGATGCAAAATAGCTAAAGTCAAACACACTCATGGGTTGACCCGTGGGAAACCCGCGACCTGCGAGTCAAGTACCCGTGGGCACGGGTTGACCACGGCTCCGAGTTCAACATTTTGAAGTGCGGGTACCTGTGGCCACGGATCCGGGTCACCCGTGAGTTAACTCGTGACATGCCCTGGGGACGATAGTATACTTAGTGCCTGTATGCTGGGATACTTCCTGGAAACCGGCGTTCATGAGTTGGACCGTGCTGTGTAATACTACCTACCTACCTACCTACCTACCGCAGGATCGAGGAACTTTAGGGCACCCGGCCAGTTTTTTCGGACGGCGATCAAAGAAAATTCAGTCTCTGCACTCCGAATTTAGATCTGTTCCGGATTTCGTCCTATTTCATCACTCACCTCACTTTTTTGTCCCATTTGTACTAAGTCTTGGAATCCAAGTAGCCGTATCTAGCCGTATATTTGAAGTTGTATACGGCCGAAAGCGACGAATCCCATCGGCCGACAACCCGCGGGTTTACCAGTGCGGGTCCATGGTATGGCGACGGGTCGGAAATCTCGACCCGTACCCGGACCCGGCCGACCCTCGGGTCCAAACCCGCACATGGATCCGATACCCGTGTCCAACCCTAGGAATGATTCAGACTAAGTTGGGGAACGGCAATGTAAAGAGTTCATTACAAATAATGTCCGCCGCAGCCTCAGTGCCAGCGTCCCGGAACCGACAAGATATTTGGGGTGCTCAATTCTTATCTCGTGGGCCCGTCCCGTGGGTTTATTTGTCCCGAACAAATAGGATTTTAAACTCCGCCCGATATTTATGCCGTTTCCAGAGCTACACTAGCTCTCAGTGGAGTTCCAACACCACTTATAAAACATAAAGAGGCCCCAATGGGCTAATGGACATTTTTCTGAGTTGTATTTGGGAATGAATCCGTGAAATTATTATCCGTTCTCTTACCGAGATGTCTTGAATCAGTTTGCAGATATTTGGTCCCATCCCCTTTAGTCATATCTCCATTGCGATTCCTCCCCAGTAGTTCTTTTTGCAACCTGATTTCAGCTCCCACCATCCCGTAGTTAACTCCATATTCCTGCTGTGCTCCAGGTCAGTATCAGAAAATATGCCGAGGTGGCTAAAAGCCAGTGGAGCTCACATAGGACAAGGAGCTACTCGAGTGCGGGTGCAGGAGCACAGAGAGGGCACAAACGATGTGGGGAAGAGGATAATCGATGAATTGTGGCTATGCTATCGTACAGCTACTAGATATACATAGATCAAGTATCAAAGATATCCAAAGATAAAGGTGTACTTGGAATGATGTGAACAGCCATATACTGACAGTCAGCTGGTTGATGGCGAGAAATTACAAAGACCTCATGTGCTGAACTCACGACACCATGACCAACTATGCCGCAGTCCGAGTTTGAGGCATTGACTCTGGAGTCTGCCGTACCTCGCAAGCTCCGGTGCTGTACTATTTTTGGTCTCATCCCCTTTAGTTGTATCTCCTCCATACATCCTTTCCCCATTCTCCTCAACGCAGCGCCGCATCCACTCCACATTCCTCAGCTGAAATAAATCTCCTGATCAATATATCCCCATCTCCCCGACCTCATGGTGCCTCATGTTCAACTTGCACTGCGCTGTGTGTGTACTATTTCTACTCAGCACTGCCATATCGTCTTAATTCGGCTGCATCTACGTGCTGAGCTACTGCGCTGCGATTCAAGATCCGGATCTTCATCATTTATATACAGCATTTGAAGCCTTTCGCATCGTCTCCCCTCTGCTCTCCCCACATTGTTCCAAGGTCCCAACTGAACCTTGCTGAATTCTCGCTACGATTTCTGATTTTCCGTTGCTTTCTAGTGGATCTCTGACACAATTTAATCAATAGGAAAATGGGCCCATACCACATCCTTTCTCCAAACCTCTGATGCCTGGTGCTTAAATATTCATTTCACAATTCATGACATCCTTTCTGATTAATCCCACAGGAAAGAAGACACCCCCAGTCATAGTGGCCCTAGCCGTCCCCCAGAACGTCCACTGGACACCTTCCACAACGTGAAACGCGCCAAAACCCGATCCAACATTCCTCTTCCCACTACCCAGTGCCAGACGGCGCTTTTCCGCGCGTCATCCCACATACCCATGCCGAGTTATGCCTGCACGCTCGCATCTGCTGTCTTGGATTCTGCATTGGACCAGAGAGTTTTCTGTGAATGTTTCGGGTGAGTGAAGCCTTTATAAAGCGTTGGGGTTCTAAAACGGACTGGTTTTTCCTTTGAAAAACATTGCTGCCTATTTGCCTTGGAAGCAAACTTGAACATTGCTGTTTTGTTCCAACTGTGAGTTCTCTCAATTCCTCCTCATTCCGATATTCGATTAATATGTCCTTCAGGACGCCTGAACTCCCCAACACCAAGTACACCCTAACTTGCCTTACTCCTGCTGCTAAATTTGAGAATGAAACGCACTTCACATACCAATTCGACTGTTCAGTATGCCATGCGCAACCCGCGGATGTAATGTCCTTAAACTGTACTGAATAGCTCCAATTCTGCTTCTCATCTTCCAATTTGTTCGTCTTCTTCCGCTGAAAGAAACAGAAGTCTGTATATTTGAATGCTACACCCTATCGTTCTGCCAAAAATACCAGTGACATCCTCCCCAAATAAATGAGGCAAGAAAACTCAACGTCCACGCAGCTCTTCGGAGTCAGTTATGACTCAGTCCGTATCCGATGCCAGCTTGACACGTTGAAAGGTTCTGTTCCTCTAACCTCCACATATGATACCAGCTGACCATCTTTTCCCGCAGCGCATAACGTAGCTCAGATCTCGATGTTCTTTTTCACTGCCTCCGGAATCATTGAGATCGAGATCTATGCAGTCTCAACTTTAAAATTCCTGCCTGCTTCTTCCGCAGTCTATTGGCTCGGACCATGAATCAACCTAAATCGAGGTGCACGAATAGCCCAGGTTTCAGAAGATCTCTCACTGCTCAGCCATCGAATTCTTGACACACTTCCCAAACGATGAGCCAAATCAAGTTACGGGTGTAGAATCATTTGCCGGAGCGAAGCGAAGGTATGTCTTGTGTGTGCTAAGCTATTCATCAGCTATTTATACCTCCAAACCTGCTCCTACACATCAAATCTATCCAGGAATGTTACCAAAGCACTCTAGAATGTGTTATGTGATTTTTGGGTAGGATATATACACCGGTAGCGGCCCCACCATTGTTGTAAAAATGTTTTTGGATGGCGGAGTTTGAATTATGAGTACTTCTGTTTACAGATGTTATTGTCCCTTTCAAATCTGAGGGGACCTAAAATTCATTTGAGACTGAAATCTGTGAGGGGCTTTTTAGTGGCTGTGTGAAGTTGATTTAGTCACTGCCACTAAATTCAATAGGAAAAACCCTATTGAAAATAGTGGCTGGGGAGTTGCAGTTGTTTACATACTTGGGGAAAAATGCCCCCTACTCGGGGAAAAATCATAACCCCCTTAAACACAGACAAAAAACCTTTTTACCCATGCCTTAATTTGGCTATATGAACAGACATCACCGCACATCGGATCATGCCGAGCACTCCTTTCGCATCTCTTACGGCCTCTTTTTTTTACTTGCTCCCAAAAATATTGATCATGGCTGAGTACAAAAATGGAGGAGGTACAACTGGTAGCAAGGCATCAGCTGAGTTCCCGAAGGCGCAGCGCATTGAATGCATGAAGGGAAATAAAAAATCCTTTGTATTCAGGCCTACAGGTCCCGAGGTAGTCAGGTATGTATGGAACGAAGACGGAACGAATGAACACGTGTCAGCGCCAATTCCATCGAATAATATTAATGAAGAAGGATATCTAGAGAACAGGAATGGTGACAAAGGAAATTACGCCCTAAAGCAGTTCAGCACCGCACACGTCCGAAATTCGTAGTGCACGTACCCCAACCCGCCTCGCGCCGTGCATCCTCGTGCAGCACGCCATTCCCCGCCGCATGGCACGTTTATGTCTAAACCCACCGCATACATCCATGCAGCACCCATGCCGCCACTTCTACCCCGTGCGCCTCACAAAGGCGGACAAATAATGGCCGCACCGCCGACGAGCGTATTCGCAAACGGCAAACCAAAAAAGCAAAATGACGGGGAAGAAATCATGTGAAGGGAGGAAGGAATCTGGAAAAAGTATGCAGAATGACGCGCAGAATAAACGACGCTTAAATGGGTAGAAAAAAAAAGACCCTGTTCGCAAAGAAGAAATTCCACGGGCATGAGAGGAGTGGAATTAGAACACAAAACGGGAAGTGAAAGAGGGGAGGATAGAGCAGAAAATGGAAAAGTTTGAAGAGAGGAAAGGAGAGCGGAGAAGAAGAAGAACAGAAAACAGGGGACTGCGCCACGAAAAGGGGAGGAAAAAAGGGCGGAATGAGGAGGATAAAGAAAGTGGGAGGGAAGGAACACCCACACAGTGAGAAATACGGCTGACGAACAAGCAGGAAGAAAAAGTATGTAGAAAAAAACAGAAACTCCACAAAAACGGCAAAAAAAAGATACAGAGATGACTCACCCATGGCCACATGCCCCGAAGATGCCGAATCGCTTTATTGTACGTGTAGCGTCCTTCCAGTGCACGCCGATGTACGCGTACGCATCCGCGGGATCGGCGGGGTTCGTGATAAGCGCGGGGGGCGTGCGGGGCGGGGCGGGCAAGGGTGGCGATGTGCAGAGAGTAGGAGGACGGGAAGAGTTCAAGGAGAACGACCCAAAGCGGTTCCGTCGAAACCTTCGCGTGTTGCCGGAGACCTTCGACGGGCTTGTCGCACGGATCGAGGACCATCACATATTTTCCAACAACTCACGCCACCCGCAGACTTAGTGTTGTCAAAGTTCGGTTCAGTTCAGTTCAGGGCCATTTTTTTTGAACGCCGAACCTGAACTTGCATTCGGTTCAGGCGTATTGTTGAACCTTGAACCTGAACCGCAGGTTCAGGTTCAACGGGTTCGGTTCGGCGTTCAGGGGCGTTCGAACCGAGAACCGAACCTTTTTTTGAGAAAGATGCATGAAATAGAAGTACTTGTACATGAGCATGGTCCGCATCTGCCATCGCCTTGATAGACTTGTATTCATCAATGTCTATCGAGTCCTGCTTCTCTTCAACGTCGCCGTCAGTTTCACCTTCGGTGGCCGGGTCGGTTGCCGTCGCATCAAAGGCAGTGTCCGACTCAGTATCACTGGAATCTGCAGGTCCGGGCTCATCGACACGAGGAGCCTTGCAGGGACCACGTGCTGACTCTAGGCGGCATTTACTAACACCAGTCTTTGAGGTCTCGGCGTTGTTGTGTTTTATCGTTTATGCGAAGAGGGTCCGCGAATGTCTTGCAGCGGAACGGCAAGAGGCTGAACTTGCAGGTTAGCATAAATACACCCGTAATTCATGATGCAGAACATGCTCATTTTTTATATTGAAAAAAATGCGACCACAATAGTCAATCCTTTTCTGGTTCCACGGCAGAAAAAGACAGCTCGTGGTGCACCGCTTAGGCCTTTGAGGGGAATAGAACCCCTTTCTTATTGCGGCCCATATTTTTACCATGGACTTGGGACGATTGCCATGATCCAGGAAGGCTTATCTCTACTCGAAGCCCGCCTTAATCTTCTTCCATATTTATGCCATTTTTTTTCTGACCGAGGACAACCACCACGGTTCATGCATCCGTCACAAACATTTCACAAGGTTCCTGGTTTCTGGTTCATTCGGCCCGGCCGCGATCGCGAAATACTTATATGAATATGCTCACCTGGCTTCTAGCATACCTCTCGGTGTTCTTACCAAAATAATCAGCAGAACTGGTGTGGACCGCGCCGGCACATTATAATATTTGCATCAGTTCCTCCAATATCCTTCTGAAGAACCTGTTCGACTCGGGGTCAAGCCATTAACCGCCTTGCGCACAAGTTTTGAATTTTATTACCAATTTTTTGCCACCCAATTTGTTTACATGTCCGCGACTTGGCTTAGCCATTTTCCCAATATTCCTATCCATCGAGTCCGCGCCAAATTCGTAACTTCGTTCCTTCGGCTAAATTCGTATAAGTTCGTCGGTTTGATGGCATTCAATGAATGTTCGTGAGTTCAGCAAAATTTCGGCCTAAGCTCGTCACTTCTCGCTAGCCATTGAGATTTCGTCACTTTATATACGTTGAACCTACTGTACTGCAAACAGCCAGTGGGGGAGTTAGATAAAAGTTCATGTTTTCATTGGGGATATGCAATTGCAGTGCTTAAATACATGTAGGCGTAGGTGCCAAAATATGTAAGGTAGGTGAGTACATGATAACTTTGTACAGATGCTGCGGCGGCCATTAATCCAGCACGGTGCCGAGGAGCAAGTACTCCTACGCGGACTAGAAGACGGCTCCTCGCCGTTACCAAGTCGCTGCGGCGCGATGTGATGCGCGGATGCTATTGATTCAAGTGCGACACCGGCGCCCGCGGCGATGTCCACACGTCCAGTTCCAGTCCTCTGTGCCTCGCGTCGCGTTTGCCAAGGGCCGTGTATCACGCAAGACATCGAATATCAAAACAGCCGCTCACCTGAGAAGTGGCCTTGCCATGCTGAATAAAAATCGTCCGCCTTATTCCTGCATGATTCCGGGTGAAGGAGGTTTCGACGCTGCTATTGTCGCGGTACGAGTTTTGTGTCCATGTCGGGTATGGAGCACGGAAGGGAGTGTCATACACACACCACGGTGATGAACTCTTTCTTGAATGTCTGCATGCGTTGTCGCCGATCCCGTGGATTCCTTGCGCAGGTGCAATGGTCGTGGTAGTGGGAGAAGCAAAAGTTCGAACATGCCACGTGATGTTCTAACTATCTTATCCGACAACCTGGGGCCAGGTTGTCTTCTTTAAGGCTGCTGCTGCCTTAAAGCAACAAAATGTTTTCACCAATCTTGTGGAATGTGTTTTTTTTTTGTGTTTCTGGTCTGAATCGGCTCCAACCTGGCTTTTTGCGTCCAACCTGGCTTTTTTCTTGAATGGGCCTGATCTCGCACTTTTTTTTTTTTGCTTTTTCTTTCTTTTTGTCTGAATTGGATCCAACCTGGCTTCTTTTCTGTGCCCTTAGCCTTTTTTGCTACCCTAACCCTTGTTTCTGTACCCTAAGCCCGTTTTCAATACTCTAACCTCTTTTTCATTACTCTAGCTACCTTTTTACTACCCTAACCTCTTTCTCTAGCCGCTTTTTTTGGACTTCAACCTCTTTTGCTGCTCTAACCCATTTTTTCTGTGCCCTAAGTTCTTTTTGCCGCCCTAACCCATTTTTTCTGTACCCTAAGCCCTTTTTGCCACCCTAACCCTATTTTTTCGTACTCTAAGCCCTTTTTGCCACCCTAACCCATTCTTTTGTACCCTAAGCCCTTTTTGCCACCCTAACCCTATTTTTTTGTACTCTAAGCCCTTTTTGCCACCCTAACCCATTCTTTTGTACCCTAAGCCCTATTTGCCACCCTAACCCTATTTTTTTGTACCCAAACCCTCAAATCTCTTCCAACCTGGCTTTTTTGGTTCCAACCTGTTTTTTTTTGTCGAATTGGGCAGCTGGGCTCATTTTGCACTTTTTCTTTCTTTAACAGGTCTGTCAGACTATAGAAAATGATGAGGCTTCAAATTGCTCCCAATCTGGCTGAAATTGCTATGGTTTTACTCTTTCCTCAGCTTTCTTTACCAGAAGCACTGTGTTAAAGAAAAGAATCTCACAGTTGCCCGACATTACCCAGGCATTTTTACAACCTGCTATTCATTTTCTTTAACATAAGGCTTGTCTTATAGAAACTCATTATGTATGAATTGTGTTAATACATGAGGTGGCTGTGCTTACCCTTTTATGGTAAATGCAAAAGGCATTCAAGGTGGGGATTGAACCCATAACCTCCTGCTTTCCCCACTTCTGAAAGAGAAGCATCATTAACCACTGGACCAAGCAACCGCTATATGTAACAACTTTTGGTCCACCTGAGGTAACTAATTAATCTTGTCCCAATGTTACCCAAGCTGCCCACCTAATAATCCCTCTAAACTACACTAGTTAGACACGGTATCCCGGGTGCTTTGCCTTGCCTAGCATTATACTTGATACGACACCCCCCGGTGTCGTATATGGCTCATAACTCCGTCAATACCTATCAGATCCACTAGGTCTTTGCAATTTCAGACTATTTTGTCTCCGTGGACTGGATTCAATATCTCAACTCGCTTTTTGGCTACTAGTACTGTCTGTGGCTGTCGATGCCCGATTCGCATTAGCAAAGGTCCAGCTGCACAAGCACATCTGCATGGCCTCAAACGGCAGCTTCAACAGTTGCAATGGAGGGGAGGAACCGAACCGCGGGCTAGATACAGTTTCTACGAAGAACCACTATTAAATGCATTATTTTTGGATTGGATTGACGGGAAAGTACTTTTTTCCCATCCTGTGTCTCGAAGCGTTATAGAAAATCGCATGCAAAGCCCTGGCCTTTTTTGAATGAAGGGGGGGTACCTAAATATTACAAGTTTATATTCGATTTTGGCCAAAGAGTTGTTAGATTTTTCCACCACATAGCATGTGCAAACATTATTTTACACAAGCTCCAAATTTCGGTCGCTGATATTCCTAGGATTTTTATCTTGTGCGCCAGCTGAGCATTAGCTACATTTTTCACTGTGCGTCACTACGTTCAGCGGCCTAATCCGCAGCGTGATGTGGACACGGGTCGATCCGTGTGGACCCGCGTCCGCACCGGATTAACACGTGTGTGGACGTGTGTGGACGCGGGTCAACACGTGTGCGGACACGGGTCCACACGGATCGACCCGTGTCCACAACACGAGGTCGCTGAACGCAGTGCGTGTCTCTAAAATCATCATTCGAATGTAAACTGATTTGGATGCTACTTCTCCTTGTCCACTAAACCCCTCCCTCTCTTCTTCTGCGACTCCGCTGCCATTGAGCCACGTGAATGCCCCAGGGACACCCACGTTATGCAAAGAGCGTAGATGCTTTCGTCGCTCGCCAGTCTAGAGTCTAGAGCCTGAAGGGATTTTTTTTTCGGAAAAATCGGATTCTTTCTCGCGTCATTCAACTTAACCTGATTTTGAGTTGCAAGTTCACCAACGTCAATCCCAATTCCTGGCAAAATAATTCATCCTCACTTTTATGGACATACTTAATCACCCCTTCTATGATCTGTCGCTTCCCCAAACCATGAGCACATTGTGTTTACTTGCTATCACCTACACACCACACCAACCCCAATCCCCAAATATATATATTTTTTGTTCCTTGTATTTGCTCTTTGATTAAAAATCATTCAGTGCTGTCATGGGTGGGGTACAGTTCATTCCCTCCACTCTCTTCACTCTCGCCTTCAACCACACTGTATTTTATTGCAGGTGCACTTTTTGAATTGAGAATATACTCGCAAAGCTCGATATTGTCTCAGTACAAATCCGTCTGCCCATCTAATATTCATATAGATATATATCCAGTGGAATTGCATGATATTCCACAGCCACCGCTTTCGGCCATTCGACTGGTTTCACGGCTTTTCATAGGCTGGTGGGAAGGCCGTGCTTTCCCGAATTTTCCGAACTGCGGAACTGCACTTTTGTGGCCACAGTCGGCCGCTTTTTTCTTTTGGGGGTCTCAACCCAAAGTTTTGGCAAAGTCTGCGACTTTTCACTCTCTATCGGGGATAGTCGGAAACATAGTCGGGAGCTAATGGTATTGCAAGGCCAGGGCCAGAGTAAAAGATTTAAGTAAAAGAGTTTTTATGTGACTTTCCGATTCTCCTCAGGTCTAGCAGCAGCTGCTGCTAGTCAACGGGCACTTCTAACGTGAAAGTTGGGGCAGGAAAGCGAGCATAGAGTGACTTCAAGTTTTTGATGATGGTGGTAACGAACAAACCAGCTCGGACGCAATCGCATTTGCGTTGAACTGTGCGTAGGTCTGCTCCTCGGTGGGGTTCAGCGCAAACGTCATACCGATCCCTATAGACACAAAAAATCAGTGAGGATACCTACCAATGCGAAGTTACTCACTGCAGTGCGCTCCACCGTTCTGCATGCATGCCGCAAAGTGGGGTTCAGTGTCGATGACGGTGTAAACGAAGCCGGGGGTGGATCCGGTGGTGGCGGGGAGGCTGTGGGTTTATTATTAGGGCCGAGTGCTCAAAAGGACGATGCGATAGACTTACAATCCAGAGTCCCATCCATTTGTGCCAACACCGCCCGCAGGAGGCGGGCAAACTGCACCAGAGAAGTTGGTCGTAGTAGACGAGTCTGTAGTCGGTTATTAATCCATAATCAAGCTGCATGTGAGTTGCTCACGGTTCCTCGACATGCTAGATTAGAAAATAAAAGACATAAATTCGACTCACAACGTTTGAGCCAGAGGTGACTTACAAAGTGAACGTGACAGTATCTCCGACGTCAGCGACAACTGAAGTAGGATTGAATACAAAGCTGTTGTCAGCACCCACGGTAACGGCGTGGTTAGCGGCGAGAATGGTGGGGACAAGAGCGAGGAAGACTGCTTTGAAGAGCATGTTGTAAGTGGAGACTCGAGAGATGAGGCTTAAGAAATCAAACAGCTGGGGATGAAAGCTTTATACGTTTTTTCGATCCCCATTTGCAGCCCTCGAACCAAGAGTCAATATTGCCTCAGGTACCGAGTCCTAGGTTACTTTGGTCGGCAACCTGTAGCGAGCCCGTAGAGCGAATGAAAAAACAATATTTCAGTGGAAAATTGGATCCGCAGTAGGAGGGCAGAAACACCTCGCCTATGTGTGGGAGTCGGTGACATCGTCAGGGGAAAGCCTGCAGATCGGTACACTGTGTTGCCACTAATTTTACCTCCATATCTCTGTTACTGATCATAACAGGAGAGAGCCTGGGAGTTATCCGTTCTCTTAACAGAATCTCTCGTATTCATTTGCATGTCGTTGGTTCGCATCATCCCCATAGCGGTTTCTTCTCCGCTCCTTTGTCCGACAAGCTTTTGATTCCCACTGCGCCGCAGCCAGCCTACACACTCTCCCCATTCACGCCGACGGGGCTCTGCTTTCACGCTCTCCCTTGCATTCCCGAATTTGATTATTTCGTCAGTCGTTGGTTCAAGCATTGGTCGAGACGCTTTTGCTGCACCTCTGTGATCCTGAATTACCCAAATTAACTTTTCTCTGACTGGGGTTGCCATGTTGAAATGTGAACTTCTGGCACACCGTCACCGAGCCTGCTCTGTGCTTTTGATGCGTCTGTATGTACCGCCGACTTCCTCATAAAAACTCAAGAAGCACCATAAGCGAACCCATAGAACCGCCCGTAAGTTCCCTTGACAATCGCGATGGAAGAAGTAGGCGCAATTGGTCCATTCGATTTAGTTTTCCTCTGAGTCGTACGCGAGATGACACACCCTCACTTGCTGGATATCCGCATCCCAGTCAGTCTCCGGTCGATTCAAAACGGCTTTCTCAGCCCTTCTTAGATGGCTCTACGGCTACCAGAGTGGCTCCCGGCCCACAAGCCACGATGAGAATCGTCCGGTCTTTGCCTCCTCACACTCCGAATCCGAGCTCTTGTACTGGATACTAGGTGACATTGGTCTCTCGCCTCAATTCAACACCTCGCACCTATTGCCACCTCGCATCCTGGTTTACCGAGACTCTTGCGTCGTATCTGGTTCTTAATCCCACCCGGGGCCATTCCTTCTAACTCGACTTCCGCCACTGAACTTTCCCCCTCCTTTTCAATATTGTCAGCCTCTCCTCACTGCTTACGCTATGGATCGGGACGCCTGTAACTCACCCTCCCACGCACCGCATCTCTGGACGCAGCCCCTCCGTCGTCCTCACCCACGCCCAACCCTTTCTCCGGCGTCAAGATATATTGAATCACAGCGTTTGCAATGGTTGGAATGTTGGAGCCTTCAACATTCACCACGGCGGTACGAGCCCGCGCACTGTGTCTTTCATCATTTATATCTGGGCTATTACTGCGACGCAACATACTATACGGAAGGACGCTGGTGAAACGTGAGCGGCGCGTCCAATTCGTCCGTTCCTTTTTCCTTCTCTCCTTTGCGTCATGTGGTGGCGAAGACGAGTCCGACTTCACCATCGCCACGGACAATGAACCCAGTGTACTGGCGAGCGAGGGCTCTCAGCCTGCCATGGGGATTGTTTACAACACGTTCTTGGTCCTCGTTCACATTCTGCTGCACCACCCTCTGGCTTTCCGTATACCCACATCGATTCTTGTTGGAGGAAAAAGTCCGGCATAATAAGGTTGATAATAATAATAGGACGGGGGCAGCGGGAGGAAGCGAGATTAAATTGGAGCTAACATGAGCCGTACTACTCGCCTTCGTGCAGTGTCTGTACTCATGAGCGAAGCCCAAGACGGACCGTTCCGGCTGTCTCGACGAGCGGGTATGCATATCCAATATTATAGCCGACCTCCGCTTCCTCCCTCCCTTGATCCACTCCTCTTTAACCATCCCCCTCGGTGTCTATCCATCCACGAACCGTCCTCCCGCCCTTCGCTCAGATTTTTGGTAACTATCCTGGTCCCGTCATGGTTGCTTTACCTTTCCTCTTTCACTTCTACTCCCCACTCCTTTATCCAATTTCGATTCAATTTCAATTTCAAATCTCACCTTTTCTTCTTCTTCCCTCTCCCTCACACTTATTCATTTTTATTCGGGTACGCCAGACGGCAAACAGCGCCCGCAAGGAGTGCAGGCGGACCGCTAGCGTGTCGGACGCGTCTCTGCATCTGGTGCCGGTACATACACCCTTTTCATTTGTGCTTTTTCACGTCTACTACCGGCCGAATGCATCGTTCCCGTTCGATTCCGTATCCGTACTTTTCATAACTACCATGTGAGTTTGTGGAATAGTTTTACGAGTCCTAAATTTATTTAGGTAATCGTTCTTTATAAGCACTTCCAGCGCAGAATTTTGTACATGGTTCAGACTCAAAACTTTGACTAGCCATTGGAATACCATTGCCCTGGTGTGATGGCGGGAAGTCGGTGCGCTCTATTATAACTTTTGCTTTTATGATGCCAAGTGTTTTTACGTGTGATGGATGACATTCGAAAGTTCTTGTAAACTTGTTTTAGTCATTATTTTGCTGGGCCTTCGCTTGGCTTAGCTTCCTTTTGGTCATATAGGTGTCTGTTGGCCATGGCTTCAGCGCGACTCGACACAAATTCGAGGTGAGTGTACGGTGTCACTGGTGTATAATTCTTGAATTTTTTTTGGGGGGCCCTAGATATCGTCGGCTCCGCTTTCTGACGCATAGGTTTGGTATGGACCGTGGCAAGATGAAGGAAGCAAACTGTCAGCGCTCACGGGGAGAGATAAAGTTGGTTGGAATGACAGAGCTGAGTTGGGGCTCAGTGGTGCGCTGGGAAGCACATGTTGGCCTATTAAAATGTTCAAGTGTGGCTCACGCAACGCTCAAATAGTGTGGTTGACGAATTTCAAACTCCGCATCACGGCTTGATCGCCGCCAAATCTGCTTGGGGGTTTCGCAGAGGGGGTTCCACAGTCCGACTGCCCGATGCGGTAAGCAATGTCAATCACAGGGCTCTCGCTTTCCATATGTCACCTGTCAAGTCTGGCACCTCCCACTCCCCTTCGACATCCACCATGATTTCCCTACTTTTGCTACTCTCTGGGAGTAGCCTCGACCCGCGAGCAACAGCGTTCACAGACTCCTGCAACAATATAAACAATTGCCGGAAGCTGTTCGACATAGTCTGGGGATGTCTCGTCACCATATTTGCGTGTACTTAGGTGTCAGTACACCCAAATGTCCCGCCCCCTAACCAGGGCCCCCTCGCCCTCCTGTGGCGCTGACTGAAGATGATGCTCATTGCCGTTATTGCTCCAGAATTGGTGGTGGGGTTCGCGGCCAGGCAGTTTTTTGCTTCTAGGTGGTATGCAAACAGTCTGCATCACTTCTGGGATTGCAGCACTAATAGGTTGCCGTTGGAGCCTGATATTCATGTTCCGTGGCTGTTGAGCAGAGCCACCCACAGCCACTGCCCACAGCCACAGAACGTGAATATCAGGCACTGATGGCAACCTACTAGGTTAAAGGCGCGAATTTCTGACGATGCTATTCAACTTGGAATCACCCTCATCCGCAGTGGCACAATGTTCTGTACCCTGTTCGACAACATAAACATCTTCCTGCGCAAATCCCAGCAGCGCATCACGAATCGCAACTCCATGATCCATGCCACAAATGTTGCTCTCATTGCGATCCCTGGTGTGGATCCAGCCGCATAAGATTTGGAGGCAAGACTCGCGATGCGAGGTCTGCGGGCAGCGGCTATAGTGGACAATATTTTACCCACAAACAAGAACGATTCACATATGGAACTTTCGTTCCAAGCTCTCGTTGCTGAAATTATCATCCTTTATTGCCCCGATAGCAATGCTTGGAAGGATCGAACGAAAATGTTGAAAGACGTCGATACAATGATGCCTAAAGATAGGTCTATGGAGGTGCACAAGACAGATGCTCGCCCCTTCGGGGTGTTTGATGTCAACGAGGGGTCAAAGAAAGGGATCATTGACCTTTTCGATGGGATTCGAGAGCGCAGCACACTTACCAAGACACAATGGGCAGCCAAGACTCGCATTGTTCAAGGGGATTGGCTCTCCACAAACAACTATCACAATGCCCGCCGGATTCGACGGGACGACGTCGACGCCTTCGAACGGATGGACTACGGCGAGGATCTCACCGCTCTTTTTCACCACGCCCTCCAGGCTTCACACAGCATTATGCGCATTCACTATGGGCATGCCGTCCGCGATCCGATGTCACTTGCGGCCCATAAAGGCCTACTTCATCGCACATGGGACGTTAAAAAACCGAATTATGCCGCATCGAAATCCTTGATTTGCCACTCACTAATTGCACTAGAGGAGACTACTAGTGTCTCCAGCTGCCGCTGCGGGAGGGCAACGTCCGCTGAAAGGAATTTACTACTCCCCCCTTTTTATGTCGCTCCGTTCTCCACGAAATTAGCAGTTCCCGAAGGTCCTCTTTGTCAGCCTTCGGAACGGGTGGAGGCTTCGATTGTCGTTCGAAGTCCACAGTCACAACACTGGCGTGGCCGCGTGAGAATCATTGGTGTGAACTGAAGGGGAAGTAGGGCGTGAAGACGGTGCCGCAATTGGATTAATGAATTCTGCGGCGAATTGCAGAAGTCGATGATCGCGGTTCACTGTGTTCCCTGGGCACCGAGGCAAACTGTGCTGAGGTGTGCCGAGAGCCCGAGGCAGGCCACGTGGCGATGACGGCAGCACATCTCGGCAGACCTCGGCACAGCTTGTGTGTCCCTGTGCTGCGCTCCGCCACCATCAGCACAAAGTTATTGCCAAACAGCCACAATGCCTCACTCAAGATGCGATTTTTTTGGATTTCAGTGCCGCAGGGACCTTCCCTATATATATAATCCCCCAAACGGGGGTCCCCGTTTGGTCGAAGTCGGCCAAGCATAGGGACACCCCCTGGAGCATGTCCGGAGAATTCAGGAGATCATCTTTGATTGTTGCCCGACGCCATTTGGCTTTGTTTTGGGCCCGCTATGGCCAAACCCGCCCAAAAGCCCGTTAAAGCCCGGGGAGGGTCCCTTATATGGCCGAAAATCCCGGGCACACCCCCGTAGGAAATTTTGGGGGTCGGTTCGGATCAGTTTTTTCCTTTGGACCTAGTGATTTGATCAAGGATTCGCGGAGCAGTGGGGCTTTCTTTTTATTCAGGATATGGTGCAGCGCCATCGTAGGTTGCCGTCAGCACCTGATATTCATGGCTGTTGAGCACAGCCCCCCACAGCCACCAGTGGCTGGATCAGCCACGGAACGTGAATATCAGCCTCCGACAGCAACCTACTAGGGTAATTTGCATGGCTCGTCAAATTTAAGGCAGCTGAACTTGGCCCAAAAAAGTGGCGGGGGAATGATGGATAAAGAACGATACCTAAATAAATTTAGGATTCGTAATATTTCCAAACGCACCGGACTTATTGGAAATCCTGTCTTGGTGGCAGAAGACCGCCACAAAATTCGGCCACTGAAAGGACCGGAAGGGAATATAACCTGAAATGATCAACTAGCACGAGAACAGGCACTGCAAGACATCCTTTGGAAAGCAGTCCTGTCCTAAGTGGACCGAGACATCTCCACCAGACTTTTCAACCCGAACTTGCTAACTAACTGATCAATGATACAACTCGAATGCCACATAAGTTGCCTATCGCCTGATCTACGGCATGACGGTGAGATCCAGGGGATCCTGCGATCCCGGTTTCGAGGACATGGGCAGATCAGCGGGTAGCCTCCAGCAGGTAGCCTCCAGGTTCCCATAATCTCATTGGCCAGAATAATTCAGTGTTCGCCAATTAACTTGTGGGACTCTTACCTCTATCCATGACTCCGGCTCCTGCGCTCCGCATTGGTGGGATGGTTCGCTTCGGCACCGCGTCTGTCTTCCTATTTTGATAGTTAGCCTGTTTAATTTCACTGATATTGCATTATCGCATTCCAGAGAGCAAAAGAATATATCCGTCACTGAGTATAATTCGGAGCTTTGGAACCTTAACTATTTCCAATCTGGCTGAGCGGCCCCCCAAAAAATCGAAAAGATCTTCCAGTTCCATTCATTTTGTCTCGCTGCGAGAGGATTTTCAGTTCCTCATGTGGGGCAGCAACAACGCTTTGCGAGTACCGCCAAGGGCACATCAGTGCCGTCTTGAAAGTCCGACCAAGGATTTCATACTCGGACGTGTGCCGATCGTGCAGAAAAAGATGCTCTGCCATATTCAAGTATATTTATATACGACCGAGGCCGTATCATATGATATCCATATCCAATACCCTGACCTAATGCCCGCCCCCGTCGCAGTCCACTGGATTGTAATTCTCGCACATTGCCGATGAGCAGGTGTATAAAGGAGATGGTCTCTGCTGGCCTCTCCTTGTGCTCTCCCCATCGAGCGCATACATCTACTAGTCCTTCTCAGAGTCAGTTTCTGCCTATCCGCAAGATGTTCTCCTTCTCGAAAGTCCTCGCCTTTGGCCTCGTTGCCCTCAGCTCCGTCCGTGCTATCCCCTTCATGCAAACCTCCTGCAGTATTGACTTTGGGATGGTGCGTGCGAGTATCTGCTGGCTGGTTGGAACCTCATATAGGACCACCTCTCCAGTCCATTGGTCCTGCCCGTGCATTCAATGTACTCGACGAGGGTTTTTATAATATTATCAACGTAGCAACAGACACTCTGGCTTATGCTACCGACTATAATTGGCAGGTAGCCGTGGCGAACAAAGGTCAATCTGTGGGGTGGACCACGGTACGCTGCATGATCTTCGGAAAATATTGAAACAGGACTTTTGTTAATCCAATCACAGTGGGAGCTCAAGAAAGCAGATCAGGCATAATCAATGTGGACATTGAGACCTTTGTCATCCGCGGACAAACTGTGATTTCTTTTGTATGATGACCTCCAAACCGTCCTAACTAACCAATGACACAGGGGCTGCTCCATTGTAGCTAGTGGGGACATGCAGAGACCTTCGCTGTTGAGCAGGCAGGCTCGGGCGAGTTCATTGTGCGTTCCACTTGTCTGCTATACGGTAGTTGACATATTCCTTTAAGGTCAAGGAGGTCACTGTCGACGAGGATTGGACTGCCGAAAATGGCACCGTAAGCTCAACCTCCTGGCTCTCACATGTACTATATAGTGACATGCTTGCAGGTGAGGCTCATCCCAAGCAACGGAAAGAAGGAAAAGAGGTGGCGCTTTGTTAAACTGTAAATGGCCCGAGTTGGAACAACGAAAGCTTTGAAATGACGTGCCTGCCGTCCCCCATTCACTATGTTTTTTGCCCGTCCATCGTTCCAACAATCCAATTACTTTTCCCCCTCCCATTGTGCACTTCTCCGATGAGAGTTGATGTGAATTTGTCGC